>JARHVA010004301.1:1277500-1620114 GCA_037957365.1 Torreya grandis
TATATATATATATATATATATATTCTATGGAAAAAAGGAACTGTAATGCCTTAAAAAATGACACCAAGTGTATAAGATACTCCCTACTGAGATTCATAACCCTCATTCCCAATAATGCCTACATTTGGGTAGTATGCAGTGATTTAAAACATCAAATATCTATTTTATTATTTTACATATTAATATCTATAGCTTATTCAAAAACTATAACCACACAATACACCACTTCATTTTACTTATATGAACATATAATTATATAAATTACTCCATTTCCATATGAAAATTTTAAGGATAGCACCTACTTGACCATAGTGATGGATAGGCATGATGTGGCAAGAGTTTCACCTCTTCTACATCTTTCTCCTATTAATTTTATTTTTTCCCTTTAGACACAACACTCTTTAAATAGAGTTTTCTTTTATTTAATATTTTTGTTTTAATGGTATTTCCTCCTTTTATTCTCTGTTTTTGAATCTATTTTATATTTTTATTTCTTCTTTATTTTTCTTTTATTCCATTATATATATATATATATATATATATATATATATATATATATATATATACACTTTTGCCTCTCAATGGCAATCCTAAATTTGTAACATTTTAATATTAAATGTCAAAATTTTATAATTTATTAAATAAAACAGTATCCCTAATGTTATGAGGGTTTTAAATATATGAAAATTATTCAATAACCCATTTTTATCCTAACTAATCAAATCATGTCTTTAACACATTACATGGAAATACACAAAAAAATTTCAAACCTCAAAATATTAGTAAGTACACAAGAAAATTTGCTTCTATAATTTTACCTACTGAAGAAATCACAAAAAGAAACAATTAAAACAAACACTAAAGGCAATAATTTTTAAATGCATTTTTATAACGACTAACTATTGTGTGTCTGTGCATTGTTTCATCATCTCTCTATATACCTTCAATATATCCATCTACACCACCCTCTCTGATGACCCTCTCTGTCAGATATGCTTGAAGGAATAATTCTCCTATGTCCATCTCATAACACACAAGTAATTAGATCATATCTCATAAGAAACATAAGTAATAATATATAATTGAATCAATACATTAATATGCTTAGAATGTAAATGCATATATAAATTGATTCATAATAAACAATCATGTATTTATATTTAACTAAACAATATTCTATTATCTTGAAATAACATAAATCTTAAGTTTTAGTTGGAAACATATCCAAATATGATTTTTTAAACTATAAATATCCACAGATAATCTAGCAAGTTTGTCAAGTGAGGAATTAATATGTAACATCCTTCCCCCCCTAAATCTAGTCATCATACCTGATTGCTCTTATTCAAAGATAATGTTTTAATCAAAACATTTATTAGTAAGGTAATAACATGATATATAATGCTACACTAAGTAAATAAATGGAAAATTATAAGAACTCAATGAAGTTCCTCTAAATTTCTCTATTTCTAGAGTATTGGTCCCACAAGACCCCACTCAATAACATCTCTTAGTTTATAAATCATGGTTGTGAGTATTACTTACTCTGACTAATTTTCTCACGACCACTTCGAGGTCCAAAATAATCAAGACATGCCTATATATTATAGGTTTGACTATTTATATTACCTTGAAGGGTCCCAGGTGTCTTAGTGAAAATTTTCACTAATTTTATAAGAGCACACAATATCATTAATAAAGCTAAAATAAATGACCAAGAAGAGTTTCACAAAATATTCTAGCCCTCAACACATCTCTCTATCCTAGAAAGTGTTTTTTTCCTCCTAGAGGAAAGCAATTAGAAAATCTAGCAAGAATAATGTGTATATGTTAATATTGTCACTAATCCATGTAGCTTTAGATAAATATAACATGTCAATACTATCACTAATCCATGGAGATCTTGAAAATTATGACGATGAATAGGAATGGTAAATATAAAGTATATAAAAATCATGGAATACTCGTTCATATGGAACTCTATCCACCATATACATGCATATGGCCATACATCTAACTTTGATAATTTTTTCTTATCGAATCATAAATTAGATAATTTTATATGTCGATCTAACTTAGTACCATAATTTGAGTTAATGTGAAGCTTAGTAAGATACCTTCCTATCGCTTAGAAATCACATTCCCAATTCACCACTCTTATCTTAGGTCTCTATGACCTAATGATATTAAAATGTGAAAAATGAATTTCAAATAATCACAATGTTATGTTATTAGATCATTGAAATCAAGGCTATATGGTAAATGATTCTAGATGTATTCTCATACATATAACATAAATCATACAATCAATCCATAATTGCATTAAGCTAATACTAGTCGCACATAACTAGGTATCATATTTCATAGCTTAACTTATTCTATTATGCTTATGATTAAGAGGAAATAATAGGATATACATAGGTCAAGAATCACATCATTCTATTAACCTTATAAAGGAATAAACAAAACATTATCTACTTACCCAATATTTTAGTATGGTACCTCAATCTATTTCCATAATCGGGAGAGATATATGCCATCATAAAGATGTGTTCATCCATCCAATATTAAAACTTATCTCTCACCAAGAGTAGAAAAAATTATCCCATGAATTGTAAGGGAGTATAATCAGAAAACATTCAGAAATAATTCCCATTTAAGAGAATACTAAATCAACATCATGTATATAAGACCATTCTAGTGGCATCATAATAATGTCAAAAAGAGAATAAGACAATAAAGATAATTCACCTCTATGCTAACTCAAAGAGATGACACTTATTCCTAAACCACATATCTTAAGAGAGAAAATTCCATAAACAAACTCCTATCATAATGGAATTATCAAGAAATACAGTAACACTCTACGAAGAAGATTTTCCACCACCCTTGGTGGTACTAAAATAAAAATGGTATTATAAGATTTTCCACTTTTAGGATTTATAAATATAAACACAAAATTAAAGCACATAGATTTTAAATGAGAAGAATCCAAAGCTTATCAAACACTCATAAAACATAAATGGTGAAGGTGACATGATAATCAAGAAAAGGTTTAGTCACTCTCAAGGTGTTTATTTTAAGTGATCAAACTATGGTAGAAAGATTTTGTTCATAACTCATGAAATATGCTATACACTCATCTACCCAAACCTTAAAATACAACCATCAGCAAAGGGACACTCAATAAAATGATCTCCTAAATAACTCAAAGGGATATGAGTGCTCTTAAGGGTTCACAATCAATGTTTCACACACATTTTATGAATGTCATAAAATGCCAATCATGGTGTAACATGGTTCTGTACTGAGATACGACAAGTACAAATTCTAGTGTAATACTTCATGACACTAGGTTCACACCAATGAATAAAAGACACAAAAATGCTGATATAATCATTAGGTCCTAGAGTTTGAGCCACAACTTTGATACCACATGTAACAACCCCAATGGGTTAGACAAAGAAATATTTGATAATTTTTTTATATTAAATATATATAACAAATATAGATTACACCATGAGAATATATAGAGACCAAAATAATTACACAAGGTACCAATAACAACAAGTATTATACATCACATAATACTGATCTCAAATATCATGAGAGTACAAGTCATAATGTGAATAAAGAAAGTAATTTCATTAACTTAGCTACAACTCAAATAAGTCTACAACCACACTATTGATTTAAAATAACAAGTAATTACAACTCTTCATAAGAATACTCAATGATAAATAGAATACAATACAATGTACAAATAAGATACTTGGCTCCTTGAAGTATAACTTCCCTAAAATATCTATTATATGTGGCAATCTCAAGTGTAATCTCAATAGTAGTACTATTGTGGGGAGGGATAACATCATCTAAGTGCTTTACCACACCTACAATGGATTAATGATCCCCCACACTAATCCCATCAAGATATAACCCTCCTTTCATGGATGAGTAGATAGTGATTGCACGAGAATATAGAGAGACTAGCAAGTACCTATGTGTTGTATGATTCTAAAATAAACATGTAGTGTATCATAGAAATATATTCTATTACAATATATAACACTAACATGTGAACCACACTCATGAAATGATAATGTCTCACTAAACTTACTTTATCCCAAAGCTTTACAAATAATAAATGGTAATGACTAAGATCCAAAAAATTCATACACACCACTTGATCAGACTGCCTTCATCTAACATTGCAATGCCAGTAAGCCGGTGAATTCCATCTTACTCCTTACTTTGCATTAGTAATGAAAATTTGTTAAATACAATTCAACCATAGGATTCATCAACTTACATCCTATTATCAAATGCATCACATGACACATTATACAAAGGAGTAATAACAACATACATTAAGTTTGTCTAAAATATGCATGAATCTTCCATTATATTCTATCCCATACTATAAATAATGATTGAAAAGATACCACCCAGATAAACATATAATTTAACTATACAATTCAACAATATAATTTGTTTCCAGTTATTTACAGCCTATGTCAACCCATATTACCACAGACCAGTGTTATAAAACTTAATTAGCAATTTTTCACAATCAATCATATGAAGTAGTCTCAAATACATGGACACACAAGTGTTACATAAGTAACTATATATATATATATATATATATATATATAAAAGTTAAGTCATCATTTCCTATTTAATAAAATAATATTCAAACACAAAATTTGTTAATTTCTCAGAGTTTGCATGCATGCATACACAAGTCTACCAACTATAAAAACACACACTATCCATAATAATAAATAGTATGTATATAGACAAATGTAGATATGAATTAGGTATAATAGCTACAGTAAGTACCACCTATGTAAAACATACTCTTATACTATAGTACCCTATGATATCCCATACTATCATAGGTTACCAACTACATAACAACATATAAACCAAATTTGTAAATTTCAAGACCCAACTAGACCATGTAGATAATAATAAGAAAACAATAAATTATTATACCACTGAGGTATATTTTGTATATAAACATGCCAATGTATCATCAACATAAAAAAATGTATCATGATACACCATTAAGCACTAAGTATAACTATATTTTCAACACCCTCATAGTATGTAATTTCATAAAAGTATTCCATACTAAATAAATAATATAAATAGTCATTCATCTTATTAATTATGAGTCAGCTAATTCATAAATCCTATTATGAGTTTTTACCCTAATTAATTATTACTTTTAAGAGCTTGTTCCAAGGGTTATAGATCATGATTCCTATGTAACTTGATGAAAAAGTCAAATCATCTAAGGAACTACAAGTATAACCTCCACATACAAACACTAACACATCCTAATGTATACCACATGTAGATATTCTAATGTTATACAATTTATAAACCATAGTTTAGTGTTTTAATTAAAATTACTAAACATAAAAATTAGTTAATGAAGTAGTTATACCTAGAACATGCTTATTGCAAATAATTAGAAAAATCAAATTTCATATTCCCAAAACACAAGTAACCCAATTTTATAATTAGTTTATCTTTGGGGGTTAATAATCAATCATTCGCTAAATGACTTAATCATTTCTTTCAATTTCTTGGTAATGTTTCACCCAAGAATAATAGCTAAAGGAATCTACCCCAAGTTTATAATATTGCAAATAGTTATAGCTAAATACATTGTCAAACTCCTTGTAATGGTTTTATTTATAATAAAATATCTAAAATCTCCTCAAATTTTAAATCATAATAGAGAGTAGCTATGTTTCACTGTCCCATGTTTGACAATAACTATTTAATTAGTCAAGTTCCAAGAATCATAATATTTGATAATTGTTTTATATCTTAGGTGATATATATAGTCTAATTAAATATATATATATATCCAATTTAATATTAGAAAAATACATATATATTCTAAAAATATATATATTTGCACATATGAACCATGTTTTGTACTATGTTAATGACCAAACCCAATGGTAAAATAATTCTCAAATAAAGATGAATATTTAATATGTTAAAACCTTTGGTAGATATATCATAATGAGCTATTGGTAATCTAACCCAAGTTACCACATATATTAGTAACTTTGTTAATGTATATCCACCTTTATGTCCATCCACTATCTCTACCTATTAAGATACATTATTTATTTATATATAATCCATTTTTGATATCATGTACAATATTAAATATCCAATTTTATATTATAATATTCCATGACCAAATGCTAACCAAAGTATTGAATATTTATTGAATTCTTTTTGGTTACATATATATTCCATTTAAAAACATCTGGGATGCCAAAGTAGATCTATTAATTTATTTTACTCAAATTGTTATTAAATAATTCACTTGTATATGAATATAAATTAAGACTATACCAATTAAGAGTGGGCCTCCCTCTACCCTTCCCATCAATTCACAATAACTCAAAATCAAATATTTGTTGGCTAATTTATAATGAAACTCATGATGGAATGGAAGAAAGTTGGTTCCATGATATAATTTTTAAACATAGGAAGCAAAAATGAAGTGACTCGCACTCCCAGAAGGAAAACATGACCATAGTATATATATATATATATATATATATATATATATATATATATATATATATATATATATATATATATATATATATATGTCCTATCCAATCTTGGAGATAAACATATATTTGAAGTCTATTAAAAATTCAAAGGGGCTTTCTGAGTCCATTGAAATCCTTAAATTAAATGGATTATGGTTCTACTTGAGTTGAAATAGCTAAGATAAAAGAATGGCGGTGGTGTTGCTATTGGGCTAAGTTAAATAAAAGGAAATAATAGAACTTGATATGGAAACAACATTAATGTTGTTGGACATAAAGGATTCTTTGAGAGGTTCAAACCTTGGACATGGTGATAACAAGGATTATGTGAAGGTAGTGAATAAGGATAAGATAAATGACACAACACAGAAGAGGCAAATGCAGAGAAGGATATTCAAAGATTCATTGTATACAGTAAGATATAGGCATAGATAAAGATGATTTTTATCCATTAATCTTATAGTTTTATAATAGCATTAATATTTTTAATTGCATTGCTGGCCTTATTTATTTCATATTTTATCAATGAAATTATACCTAATTAAATTGCTATGTTTTCTATAGTGAATCATTGCATATCAAAACTATTATCTTGAGACTTGTAATATAGATATTTCAAAAAGAAAATATCAAAAAATAACCACAAACATAGAGCTAATTTTTTTTATGCCAAGAACAACCATAGACATCTAGTCTAGTCATTTTTACAATGTTAATTTATAGGTTGGATCATACTAATATAAATTAATCTATATAATAGCCTTCTCATGTGTGTGTGTGTGTGTGTGTGTGTGTGTGTGTGTGTAAAATGAATCACAATGCCTTCCAAAGTGATGTCAATTGTATAAGATTCTCCCTACTAATATTCATAACCTTCATTCCCAATAACACCTATGTTTGGGTAGTATGCAGTGATTTAAAATATCAAATATCTATTGTATTATTTTATATATTATTATCTATATCTTATTCACAAATGGTAACTATATAAAATACCACTTCATTTTATTTCTATGAACATTTAATCATATAAAATACTCTATTTCCATATGCAAAATTTAATGACAACACCTACATGACCATGGTGACGGATAGGCATGATCTGACAAGATTTCACCTCTTCTACCTCCTCCTCCTGTTAATTTTATTTTTTCCCCTTAGGTGCAACACTCTTTAAATAGATTTTTCCTTGATTTAATATTTTTGTTTTAATGGTATTTCCTCCTTTGATTCTCTTTTTTTAAAGTTATTTTATATTTTTCTTTATTCTTATTTTTTCTCTCTTTTTGTTTTATTCCATTTTTTTTAAATTATTATTATTATTATTATTATTATTATTATTATTATTATTATTATTTATTTGCATGCTTTTGCCTCTCAATGGAAATTTTAAATTTGTAATATTTTAATCTTAAATGTTAAAATTCCATAATTTATTAAATAAATTAGTATCATTGATATTATGAGGGTTTTAAATATATGACCAATATTCAATATCCCATTTCTAGCCTAACTAAGCAAATCACGTCTCTAACACATTACTTGGACATACACACAAATTTCATAAAACCCAAAATATTAGTAAGCACACAAGAGAATTTTATTCTATAATTTTACCTACTTAGGAAATCATAGAAAGAAATAATTAAAACAAACATGAAAGGAAATAATTTTTAAATACATTTTTAAAATGACTAAATATTATGTGTGTGTGTAAGGTTTTTCTATCTCTCTATAGGCCTTCAACATCTCTATCTAAACCATCCTCTCCCATGATGCTCTCCCTCTGGTATGCTTGAGGGAAGAATTATCTTGTGTCCTCCTCATAGCATTCAAGTCATTAGATCATATCTCATAATAAACATAAGAAACAATATATAATTAAATTAATACATTAATATGTTTACAATGTAAACACATACATAAACTAGTTTATAATAAACAATCATGTATTTACATATAACTAAGAAACATTCTATTATCCTAAAATAGCATAAATCTTAAGCTTTAGTCAGAAATATATCCAAATCTAAATTTGTTAACTACAAATATCCATAGATAATCTAGTAAGTTTATCTAGTGAGGAATTAGGATGTAACAGTTAGGAATCCTCCAACTAGTGGATTTGATAGTGGTGTCCATGTTTTGGGCTAGACATGTGAGAGGGATGATGGGGAGAGTAGGAGTAGGACCACCAATTTCTAGACCAGAGATTAGATTGTGGTGTGAGAGACTATGGATAGGTCGAGCATGATGTCTACCAAATAGAGAGGAGATGGATGTGGATGTAGGAGTGCCAAAGGTACCACATCTATCACCATAAAAAGAGGAGAAGAAAACATATTAGAGATGCTATAAGTGAGAGAGAACATAGAGGGTGGTCATCCTAGATGACCCATCAGTCAACCCAGGATAGAGTTTGGCTATAGAGGTATCACTCAAACATAGTTTGAGATGGGCATAGGTGGTGACCCTAAGATTTAAATTAGTTGGGTAGCATATTATAGATGAGGTACTCATATGATGAGATGATGGAGAGACCATGATCAGTGATCACGTAGATGGGGAGATAATGATAGGTGACACTTAGATAGGTAATAAATGTTTAAAATTTATTTATATTTTTTGAGATACATTATAGATAGATAGATTTGGAGATATATATGTGATCTAATATCTATTTGGTTTTGAATTTCAAAGATATTATGGAGGAGGATACCATATGGGGATCCTTTGTGAGGGGATTACTCCATGAGATCTTTAATAAGGCACTAATGTCATATGACCCTGCTAAATTAGATGATCCTATGATACTATCTACCCCAGCTCAGGTGAGTTGGTTCAAACTAGTAAGAGAAGTTATGAGGCAAGTAAAAATGAATAAGGATGAAAAATACCCACCAATATGGGTGGGCATGGGAGAGGCATAGCCATGGTAGGCTTCATCTTAGGAGAGAGGCACACATATGGATACCATGACCTATCTAGCATAAGTATAAGCCTAGGTGGCCAACTTATAGGGGCAGGTGATAGGTTTTAGATCTCAGACAACCTATTTACAACATAATATTTATAGGTGACTATCTAAGGCATCTATTATTATCATGGTTAGTCCATGAGATAGATAGGATAGAGCCCAGCCTTAGAGCTAGAGCGATGTATATTTTTGTAATTTACATCAAAAGCACATGATATATATAGATATCTCATTTTTATAGTTGCATTATTGATATTATGTGTTGATATTATGTTTTTGGTTATAGATTCATGAATATATTTATTTATATCACATGTATTTATCTTTTTGTTGTATATGTTATAGGAAATATGTGTTTATGGTTTATTTTCTAACCTTATGTAAGACACATGCATGGTTAGAAAGAAATAGGAAAAAAGACTTGGCTAAGTATAATCAATCAAAACAAATGTACTACACACTATTTCACATTGGTAAATGTGTAATAACTAGAAACGACTAATTATAAGAAACCAAAGAGTGCTAAACAAGAGGGAAAAAAGTTTATTTTTTAACCATGAAAAAGATTAGCACCAAATTAAAAGAAGTAAAATCATACTAAATCACGTTGAGAAGTATGAAAATAATGTAATAAAGTGTAAATCATGTAAAATAACAAATTTTAGAAAAACAAATCAATTAATTCAATCAATCATACTAAATCACATTGGGAAGTATAAGAGAAAAACAAAATTGGAAAAAATGGTCTTAATTAATCACACTAATTCAAATTGGGAAGTATGAAAAACTCAAGAAATGGTTAGATTCTTACATGCAATTAGAAAATAATAATATAAGAGTGAAAGAGTAATAAATTAAGCATAAAAAATACTAAATCAAGATGGGAATCATGTCAATGATGCATAACTTCATGATCAATCACATCTTATCTCACATTTGACACATGTAATTGTATTATGACTTGAATTATTGGAAAATTTTGTGAGGAAGGTTAGGTCCTATCTATGGTCTTACATTGTAACTCATAAAGGGAACATCAATGAGGTGGAATAAATTTGAAAATCTATAAAAGAAAAGGAATGGTGTTAATAGGAAGGTGAAATTTTGGTAATTTTTTAGGAATGCCAGGTCCTATCCATGGTCTTATAATGCAACTCAAAAATGGAATCCCTAGGAGAGTGATCAGTAAACAAAGTAATATTTCTCAAGGGTAAATACTAGGATTGATAGGGAGTGAAAAAATGAAATTAAAAATCATAATGTAGGCATCCTATGAGAAGATATTAGCAGGCATGAGGCATAGTAAGGACATGAGAAGACACTAAGTGACTAGTTACCAATAATGTATAAAGGAAAGTTACTCACTATAGACACAAAGTTGTGTAGGAAAATAAGTGTGATTCTAAGATCAAATCATGAAGGTATATTGGTACAAAAAATTAAAATGTACTTAACCTCTCATGACATGTTCGCCTTTCCTCATGACTCCTTACAGAGCCATCAGTCTCCTATGAAGATTAGGTACTTGCATGAGAAAGTAGGTAGCACTAAAAGATTTGTTTTTATTATTATTATTTTATAATCTACTGACCTACCACACCCCAATGGACCTCAGCTCTATCTTGAGGCCAAATTTGGAGTTTAGGATTTGATTAGAAGAAGGAGGTGTGCTTTGAATCATGTCTTTTAGTGTGATTTGACTTTTGATAATTTTGAATATTTTGCCTTTTTTGGATTATTGCCTTGTGTTAAATGATTTAGCTTTTGAATGTTTTTAAGTATTTTAAGATTCCTCCTCCATATGGACTTAGAATGACTAGTTATGAGAGATAGAGTGATATAAATAAATGATCTTTAGGATTTGGCTAAAGGAAGTTAAGTAACTAAATACAAGACTGACTAGGATAATTAGGATTGACAATGAACTAGCATGTTTTATCTAGTCTCAACCATGTGTTTGCTTAGTTTTCAAAAAGGAATAAATGGGAATAAAAGAGATCCAAAGTGGACCAGTAGAAGGAGATTATAATGAGAGGAATTATTTGTTAATTGATTACTTGGTAGAAGAAATGACTAAGGTTTGTATAACTAAGTCATAATCAATTATCTGTATTTATAGAGATAGGATAGAAAACAATTATGAACAGAAAATGATTCTTAAAAAATAAATTCAAGGATAAAAAGAAATAAATGATAAGGAAGAAGTCCATAAGTAAACATAAATGACATTATAAGCAATATAAAGTGCAAAATTAAAGTCACAACATAATTTATATAAGAATTTGATACAATGTAAAATGATATAACACATAGATAATTATAAAGTTGGATCACACATCCAATCCAAATGAAAATGTAAGAACACCATGCATATGCTCATAAGTACAAATAGATTTTCCCACACACATTATCTAGAACATTTGATAAGTCTCTATGAAGTTGAATGTGAATTGTATCTAATGTCTCATTTATCTTCAATGAAAACTAAGAAAATACTTCATATATAATCTCCTCAATAGAAAAGGTAGGAATGCTTGATAGATCATGCTGAGGAGGGATATCATGCAAGGGATTCTTAGGAGAATATATGGGAGTGATTTCTATAGGAGATGAAGGGATCACTAGTGGGGAAGAATCTATAGGTGAGGGAAGGTCCAAAGGTGAGGGATTCATAGGTGGAGGAATAATAGGAGGTGAAGAAGGGACCACATGAGGAGATGGAACCAGAGGAGGTGGAACTATGGGGAAATAAGGGGGAAACTTCTTGTAGGAATGACCTATGATAAGAATAGTAGAAGGTATAGGAATAGTTAAAATATGATCTTTAAGATGTTGTTGAAAGATGCAGAAATGATCTGTGTGATGGGTTACACATTGGTGCCAAAGACAATACACCTCACCATACTTATGTAGTAACTTTGGGAGAGGTATAGCCTTATCTAAGGATTGAAGGGTAGTAAGATGCAAAGTATCAATATATTATTATATCTTGCAATAATGTATAGATGAATGATTATATGTGCCATAGAAGCAATAGATATGCTTGTGAGTAGTCTTGGTAGGTATACTCATAGAAGGAGGAGTAATATAAGCAAAAGGAATTTGGGAAGTCTCATTATCCCATTTGGTGGGCAATGGATCTAGCTATGGTAAAGGAAGTAAACCATCACCAAGAGAAGGTGGTACTAGTGGGGAGATAGGACAAGGCTCGATAGTAAGAGTGATAAGATTGGAAGTAGGAATAAACTCAACTAAAGTGGGTATGGGAACATAATACAAACTAATCTCTAATAAAGGAGGGATAGGGTCTATAGAAGGATAAAGGAGAGTTTCACACATTTTAAGGATAAGCAAGCTATATAGGTCATGGTACCTATCAAAGCAATAGGGCGCACTCATAACATGATCCATTAGCATACTCCTATGAGGTTCTTCAAAAAATGGAGGTATCCATACCATATCTACCATACAATAAATAGGAAAAATTCTAAAATTAGGAATGATATATAATAAAATGTAGGAAGATATACTAAAAGACTGAAGCAAAGAGGAATGACAACAAATAATCTTGGCATCATGGGACTGAACAAGACCTCTTAAGAATGGATCATCTAAGGTATAACCATCATTATGATTAGGTCTATGAAGATAAATGATGTAGGTAGGGATGACATTATCATCTGATGATTTGTGATGAATGGAATGCTAAGTCTTAGTTAAGATAATGAGGATGTCATCACAACATGGTTTGTAATAATGAGGTTACAAAGAAGAAGGAAGCTAAGAGATGAGATGAGGTGATAGATCAAAAGTTTTAATCTTTAGATTGATTTAATTAGGCTCATCATCAATATAATATAAGAGGTTAGGGGGAATATTCCCAATGAATTTAGGATGAATATTGTAACCTTGAATGGAATTGATGGGAAAGTTAAATCAGTGAGACTCATGAAATGGAATACTTGGCAATGGTTCAAGGGTAATAATTTTAAATACACACCAAACTTAAAATTGTTCAAAATTCCAAGGGGTGGTGTTAGCCTAAATCCTATAAATGGCTCCATTGTGAGGGGATTTAATGAATTGGTAGGTGGAAGAATCAACTACTCTCATATGATGATTGTATGGTCAGCCAAGCAAAATGTTGTAAGATAGAGGAAAGTTAAAAATCATCACCTTTACCTAAATGGAGACAAGTGGGATAGTAATGGGAAGCCACACATAACCTAAAGGAGGCATTTGCCTTTGATCATAGCCTTGACATGTGTTACATGTGGATTTAAGATTATATTTAAAATATCCAAGGGTTTTTATAAAACCAAGAGAGACAACATAAGTGTTAAAACACTCATCAATCAAGGTACGCTTGACTTGGATATCACTAATTTAGACACTAATAGAAAGAAGAGGATCATAAGCATGAAAAATAATCTCATCAAGGGTCATGGAAGTAATGGGAAATTTGAGGGAAAGAGAAGTTTTCATTATTTCATCAATATATATGGACATCTCTTCACATTGTTTTAATATGTTAGCTTTAGATCTAGATACTGTTGCTTCGTGCCCTACTAGGGGAGGATGAGGGATGTTCATTTTGAACAAAAGTTACATAAGATGATTTTGATGACATGGAAAGTTCCTCATAAACTTTATAAATGGGATTTGGGATGAGAGATTAGTGAGTTCTATGATAGGATCACACTCATCATAACCCTAATAATATTATTAGAAAGAGGTACATAGTGTTAAAGGAGGTCTTCAAAAGGAGGAGCTGAAGTATATTGGAAGTTATGCTAATAAGATATAGAAGGTTTAGGGAGAGGACAAGTTGATGGATGATGTTGAGAAGATGAAGTAGTTAATGCAATTTGGTTATGAGAAGTGCTAGAATAAGTGTTAAAAAAAGCTTGAGTATCATTGGTATTAGGTAAATAATATAGAGGGATGGTAGATATAGAATGGAAACTATTATCCAAGGGAAGAGTTGGAATTTGGTCATCAAGAGTTATAATTATATCTTGTCCTAGCTCATTTATGTTAGTTATAGAAGACTCTTGGATAACATGAAATGTGTGAGATAATGGAGGTGTGTAGATAGGTTGAGGATAAGTGAAAGCAACCACCCTTCACATATTATTCATATTAATCACATTCTATTTTGGAGTTAGGTCAATAAGACTTTCCACATTATTGGTGGAAAGAGTGGGTTTATCTTGGTCATCTTGGTGATTTGGAAGAGGATATTTATAGATGGCCAAATGAGCATTAGCTTGATTTAAATATTGAAATTTAGTGTTTATTTCATGGGCTTTGAAATCAATGTCATAGGATTGTTAGCATTTTTTAATGATAGAATCATGGTCAAAATTGGGACCAAGAAGAAAATCCATAGTTGAATTTCAAAGCTACCTATAGGTCTCATGATAATAACCTAAACTAGTATAAAACCAACAAAATTTATTGGGATCATACCAAGATTTCATAAGATGAGTGGGATCAAGTTCTAATGGGATAGGAAAGGGTAGATGTTTTAGTAATTATTATAAGGATAAAGGTCTGATAACATTGATGTTATTAGGTGAAGATAAATGAGGATTGGTAAATTATTGAGAAGGGAAAGATTGTTTTGAAGATGGGTTAGGAACAATAGCTTGAATAGTGTGAATGGTGTTATAAGAGTATGTGACACCATCATTAGTAGTATGATTAATCTTGTTATTGAGTAATATACGATTACTTGTAGAAGGTCGGGATGGCTCGAAATGATGCATAAGGAAACATTTTCATTTATCTTGGTCAATAGCCTCCTTCAAATTATGTGGAGAAAGATTTCAGACCTAATATTACAACTTGGTAAAAAGAGCATTGGTAAAGAAGTAAAAAAGGTTATCATCAGCCACGTTATGTTCACATTTGTTGGATAATTTATTTCACCTTTTAATGGAAACTTGGGTAGTTTTAGTTTCAAATTGATTACAATTGATAAAATGGACCAAAGTATTCTCAAGAAGATCACTAGTTTGGACCTATTAGACTAGAGCATTTACTAAATCTTCCAAACTAGTCATAGAATGAGTTTTAAGTTGGTTATACCAATATAAAGAATCACCCATGAGATTATTTGCTAATATATTGGTAGTGGAAAAGGTATTTAATTTGACCTAGTCTTTATATATATTTCCAAACGTTTTTATATGAGAGTAGGATCAGTTGATCCATTATAAGAAATGGTAGGGGTAATACCTCCTATATCAATATTATCAATTTGAGATATAAGGGCTCATTTTGAAGATGCTTGATTGTCTTGTTGACAAGAGGAGGTTGAGGGATGAGATTACAATGGGCATCCCCAAGAGGATGTGGGGGGACATTTTGATTATGCATGCCCCATAGAATATATTGAGGGTGGGTTTGAAGATGGATAAGGTGGATTTGCATTTGCATCATTTGATTTACATTATTAGATTAAAAAGAATTTATTTGATTAAAGGTTTATAATAGGATTTTATGGTTTGAGTTAAATTATTGGCATTATTTTAGACATTAGAATTAGTTTTAGTGGTTTGGGTACCAATATGGGTGTTAGTAGGAGCTTGAGAAGAACTATTAGAATATGAGGCACTAGTGGAAAATTTTTATTATGTGGTAAAAGATGGAATAGTAAAGGGATGAGAAGAGAAAGCAATAGAAACATGATTACCATGGGTAAAAAATGCTACACTATTGGAAAAATTAATGAGAGTGGGCCTTAGAATAGGCCCACTAGATGTAGAACATACCATGTTAGTAGAGATAATAGGCATGTAGGTATAGGAATCAAAAGAAGAAGAAGTCATTGTATGAGAAGGGTCAAAATAGAGGGAAGAGGTTGGGAAGCAAAGAAGATAGTATTCCCAAATCCATGTGAAAATGTGGGAGAAGATGAATGAGGATCTTCGACTTGACCACTAATCATGAGATGGTAAATGGTATAAAGGTCCTTTCCTCAATGTTGAGGAAATTTAGAGATAAATAAGATTATTTTAGGTGTATACTCTAATTCAAGATAATATTTTAAAAGGACAAATTTAGTAGTATAAGTTAATGATTTTAAATTTTAGGTTAGAACTACCTTTATATAGTCAAAACTATAGGTCTATATCATATTCACCTTTTGTAAAAGGTGATATTGCAATAAATATCATTGTTTATAGAGTAAAACCACACTTGTCGAGGATGTGAAATTTTGATAATTTTAGCTATAATCCACCTTCAATCTGACCTTAAACCTTATGAAAACACACTCAAAGCATAAAATGTTAGCCCAAGATTAGGGATCCCATTGTGGTCACCAAATGTCACATGGAAATTTTGAACAAAAGGGATTTGGATGTGCAAATTAACCAAAATATACTTGAACCATCAATCTACCATTAAAATATAAAACCATTAGATCAAAATTCAATACCATGAAAATAATTCAAAACAACCTTCTAATCTAAAGCTAATTTCTCTAAATCAAGATTCAAACAAAAATAAGATTAAATATTATAGATGAAGATTGCTTACAATATACTCATAATTTCAACATGATTTTGTCTTGAAAACTTGACTCAAAATATTATGTCGATAGATTGGACATGGATTATTTAGTTATATTGTAGTTAATTTGGCCATAGAGGAGTGGCTTGTTTAAATAATTCATGGAGGGAAGATCAATGGCCAATATTCAATGTTGGGATGAAGAGGATCAATGTGCACGATTATCCAAAGAATTAAAAATTCCTCAGAAGCTTATAAAATAGAGGCTTCTAAAGATTAAGGGCTAATATAGAGATAATTATATAATTTTATAATTCTATAATCCATTAGGGGGATAAGATAAATTATAAGTTGGTTAGTTAGGTGATTAGGGACTAGGGATGTAGGAAAACCTAGGAATAGGCTAGGGTAGGTGGGATTGGAATTTAAAATTATAATATAATAGACACGTGGGATTAGTTAGTGGATAATACATGATTATAAGAATTAATAGGTTGGTATGGATAATATAAGGTTAGTGGATGAAGAATAATGAAGGTGGGTGTTAGATAAATGACTGGAATGGGTGATATTAGGATGAAATTAAAGGGGATGAATGAGATTAAATTAAATATAAAAATTAGTGTTAATTAATATTAATATTAGTGATGATAAATGGAGTGAGTGAACTTAGGTGCATACAAAAACCAAGGAAGGAAAAAATAGGCAAAAAAAAAAAAACTAACTAAGAAACAAACAAACAATAACTAAATAATTAACCAGAATAAAATAAACAAACCAAAAGATAAACACAAATAAGTAAACACAAAAAAATTGACTATACAGATAAAATAAACTAAAAAAACTAACTGACGTAAAAAACAAAAATAAACAAACAAGACTAAGGCACATAAAGGCAAATAAACAAATTAAGCTAAAATAAATGGTAATATACAAACAATGTTAGTCATAATGTTAGTAAAAAATAGAATACAAGAAACAAATTATTTGTGCTTGTGTAATAGAGCTGTTATTCTTGGCGACAAGATTATCCCTAGGTTAGGTAGCAATGACACAAATAACACAATATAAGAATAAATGGTATAAGCTTGCTCCTAGGATATAGGGAAACAATGGAAAATGGTATGATGGTAAACATTGCCCCTAGGCTATAGGGATCAATGACATAAACAAGATGGCAAACATTGTCCGTAGGCTATAGGGAATAATAAAATAAAAACAAATAGGAGGAATAGAAGAAATATGAATGGGTAGTCTAACTAACTAGATGCATTAGGCAATTGGACATTGTCTACATAGTCCCATGGATGGTAGGTCCAATGTGAACTTTAGGCCAAATGTAGTTTCCCAAGATATGGGATAGAATAAAATTGATGATAGTGAAAAGAGGATGATTATAGAGGAATATAGGAATGGTCTCATAAAATAATAAATGTGTAATAAAATAGGTGGGGGTGATGCTCATAGTCATTAAAACATCAACACAAATAAATTTATGTAAGTGAGAGAGCATGGTTTAGGCTAAAAATTCACTAAAAATAGGAAATGAGCATCCACTAATGAATTGAATTGGTAATTCATAATTTTTACATCTATGGCTTGGAATTATAATGAGATTTTAAAATGGTGAGAGTGTTTAAACATAAATTAATTGTAAAATGGTTAGAGCGTAAGAACATAATAAGGATGGAGAAACTAAAGGACAAGCGATTACTTATGAAATAGCTATAAGACCCAAAATCCTTAAGGCAAAAAAGTAATCATCACTAAGATAACCTGAGATACCCCATGTATCTAAGTGTTTCTTACATAGTTTGTGTGGACCTCATGCCAATATAGATCACCCATACATGGGAAGGAAATGGAAAAGTGGTCTATAAATGAAGCTAGATAGGTAAGAGAGTCCATCCCAAAAACTTTTGAAGGCTTTATATCTCAATTGGAAATTCTAAGCCAATTTTCATGATTTTATAATTTTTAGGATTTTACTAGGTCTTTTCAAATGTTTAGGGGTTTTAAAATGTTTCAAATATTTTTAGAAATTTCTAGGCATTGCAACTCAGTGGAGAATTTCAAGACATAGAATGGTCCAACTCACAAAACAACAAGATCATAGATTGAAAATGTTCAAAAAATGGTAAGAGCATTAAATCTTAAATTTCTCATAAAATAATGAGAGAATTCAATCAAGGATTGTTTTGTTGACCTGAAAAAACATTAAGCTCTACCTACATAGTCTAAATGGACCTCAAGCCAATGTAGTTACACCCACAATGTGAAATTTGGAAAATGTTTACAATTTTTTGGAGTTTTGGTATCTCAACTCAATAGAGGAATATGAGATATAAAATGACCTAACTCATAAAACAATGAGGTCATGAATTAAAATTCTCACAAAATATCAAGAGCATGGTAAAGGGGTGACTAAGCTAACCTCAATGTAAACTGAGCACTACCTAGATAGTTTGAATGGACCTAAATCCACTTTAGTTCTCCCTAAAACAAGTCAACTAACTACGTACTAATAATTTCTAGAATAGGATAATGGAAAGGTATGGCACAATGATGGAAATGTGATGTGGAAATGCATGGTAAAGGGGTTGTTCCTAATTTTCCCAAAGGTAGTTATAATTAGGAAATAATGGCAAGGGTCAGTGGTACAAATTTTTCATAGGAAGTTATAATTCATAGCACAAATAATGATGATAGATAATGTAACAAAAAATGAAGGATGTAATTTACAGGACCACTATCATACTATTTTCATATAGTACCATTCAAAAGTTTAAATCTAAAACAACTATTAGAACTACATTTGTCATCAACTATCGAATGCACTTGAAATATAAATGAATTAGACCCAAGGCCAAACATGATAGGGGTAGGTAAAGAGAACTAGATGGAAATAGACTAAG
This sequence comes from Torreya grandis, assembly GCA_037957365.1. Taxonomy (NCBI): domain Eukaryota; kingdom Viridiplantae; phylum Streptophyta; class Pinopsida; order Cupressales; family Taxaceae; genus Torreya; species Torreya grandis. The sequence goes on from JARHVA010004301.1 coordinate 1,297,507, forward strand.
GGATAGTGGAAAAGGTATAGGGTATGGTAAAAAGAATGGTATATTATGTCATAACTTAAATGATCCTTGCAAATAATAATTTGAGTCCTTCAAGCATAAACATGTTTGATGTGCATTATGTTCATCAGTTCATTAAGTTCATGTCCTTTTAGCATGGTGAGCCTATATGCTCTAAAACCATAGTTAGAAATAACCACGTAAGGCCTTAACCAATTAGGTTGAAACTTTCCTTTCTTCTTTGTCTCAACATTGAAATTCTTCTAATTTTATTTTAATAAAAGGTCATCACTATCAAATTCTTAATGCTTAATGCACCAATATTATTGTCTTTGTAATCTATTTTGATATATCTAAAGGTTATTCAAGGTATCCATGCACTTTCCATCTCATAAGTTTAGATCTTGAAAACAAGATACTCTATAGTCCTCATTATCAATGATGTAATGCAGTGAAATCAAGAGAGAAGGCAAGTCAACCTCAATAGGAAGAATGGACTTAATTCTATAAACAAGGGAATATGGGGTAGCTCCTATTAGAGTATGGAAAGTGGTACGATAGTCCTAGAGGGAATTAAACATCTGTAAATTCCAATTATGACTAGCATCATTGAAAATATTTTTTATAATATTGACAATGGTTTTATTAGAAGCCTTAGTTTTGTCATTACCTTATGAGTAATAGGTGGCTAAAAAGTATTATTTGATATGGTATTCAGAATAAAGTGTTTTCACATATATTTTTAAAATGAATTACCATTATTAGATATAATGTTGGATGGTTTGATCTATGAATATGAATCAAGAGAGGATGGTTAATATGGTGTTAGTTCCAAAATGAAAACAAAATGAAATAAACACATTAATAGCATAACATCTCTAGGCCTAGACACTAGGGAGATATTCATAACAAAAACAAATGACAAACACAACTAAAAATTAAGGAATAAAACAAAAAAAATTCCTTCACCTTACTTGGATGCTCCAAATGCCTTTGCATTAGTTTCTTGCTTAGTTTTGTGCTCATGAAGTCCTTGGCAATGGAAGCTTGGCTACCTCCATCTCTCCTTGGCACCTTTGGCTTGTGGCTTGGCTTGGCTTGGCTTGGAATAAATTCTGTATGGTAACACTAGTTTCATGAAGCTTTTAGAACCAATATTACATTATAACTTTGCATTCAAAAGTCTTAAAAATGATATTCATGGCCTCTATATTTATAGATTTTTGAAAATGTCTAGAATCAACATGAACCATCCATCCCAAGATTGAGATGTGTGGTTGAGGATTAATTAAATTTTTTTAATTAAGTTTATAATTATCCTTATCAGGAAATTGGAATAAGGGGAAATTAAGAGGCATGGAGGTCATCATGGAAGGCATTGATAAGGCATGGATGGCATGAATCCTGATATTTGTGGTATTTATGGCCTAGGGATGTCTTCTCAAGAAATGAGGTCACCTGATGATGCATATATTCCATATTTATTTCCAAAAAAAATTTATCAACAAGTTTCCATGGAATTATTAATTATGCCTTGATTTGGGTTAATTATATCTTAAGCATGTTTAAGCATTTTGTGTACAAATTACTCAAATTGATCATAATGCCTTGCTATTAGTCCAAAATGTGATTGGATTAAAATTGGAAGGTAGTGTTAGATGCATTGGATACATTATCCCATTAATTATGTTACCAACACTAAATAACAAAGGCATATGTCTTGTGCAATAGATTTGATGGGAAAATCAATCTAGATCACCTAGGTACAAAATCGGTATTTTGACTTAAAATGATTTGATCAAAGTTAGCTATCCCATAAATTGCATTGCCTCATTTAGGGATACCCTAACTAAAATTGGAACTTGAATATGTTAATTTCACATCATTTAATGCATTTTAGTGTTTTTAGGCCAAATTATGCATTTTAAGTGAAAATTAGCCAAAATCTTGGTTGAAGGTTATTAGTGGCCAGTTTTAAGTGATTACAGTTTGCCCTTGTTTGGGAAGGTGTTACAAGATATAAGAATAGTAACATCTTCTCAAATAATGAAAAGGTAATATATGCCTACAACTTCAATGCTGATAAAATAATTGTATGATGCCCCCTCAAGGGAATAGTTGGCATAATTAGGTTGGCAAACAGTGCCTCAAAAAGAAAGAAGCAAAATAAGGGGACCAAAGAAAGGAAAAATGATGTGGTGAAAACACAATGATATTGAAAAAGTAGTCAAAATAATTGAGAATATAAGTGGGATGGTGTATAATGGTTTTCCCAAAGGTGGTTATAAACATTGTACCTTGATAGTGGCAACGTGGTATAATAACATAATGATTTGCCCAAAGGAGGTTATAATCATTGAGAAGATGGTGCTGCCTTAGTTAGGATAGACAAATAAGATAACAACATGCCCCTGTATAGGTAGAAAAAGTAAATTGGTGACAACACAATGATTTTCCCAAAGGTGGTTATAATCATTGAGAAATGTAGGTGGGATAGTTTGAAATGATTTGCCCATAGGCGGTCATAATAATTGGACCTTGATTATGGAAAACATGATAAACTTGGTCGAGGATGATGATAACTTAACACAGAGGGTAATGATGAATTGGAATAACCTATTAGTAAGGATATATTCATCCAAACTAATAAAGGTTGAAATTATTTCATGGTTAATTACTCTATTTGGGATATGATTGAGAGTGAATTAGGATTTTAGTGCTAAAGAGATGCCACCATTACTGAATAGACTTCTTGAAGTTGAGTTTTTTTTGTACTACATGTTGATAGGCATCATGTTATAACATCATGAGGACTTGGCCAAAATATGCATAAGGACTGACTCCTAAAATCCAATACTCAATAGAAAATAATGCATAAATGATAGAAACCATGATGAAAATGTAAACATATGAATATGGATAGATTCAAGTATAAGTGTGGGCAATGAATCACCCAATGAACACACATAAACTGCATCAAGGTAATAGTGTTGAAACCAAATAAAAAAACACACAAATAAAACAACAAAGAAACAAATAAAGAAAAACTCAAAAGAAACCATATGAATAGTGTCTCTAGAAAATAGGTGACAACTTTAACAAATGAAAAAAATAGGGGAAATAGAAGAAATGAAGGGGGTGGCCAAGTTGTCCCCATATGCACTAGGCAAGTGGATGTTGCCTACAGAGTTCCATGGATGTAATATCTAATAAAAAAATTCAAGCCAAATATAGTTCTGCCACAGAATGTAAAGAATGTGATAACTAATGAAAATAAATAGAATGGATGTGATAGAATAAGAGGAATGGTCTTGAAAAATGACAAGTGCATGAGAGAAAAGGCCAAAAAGGATGGGGAAACTAAATGACAAGTGATTTGCTTGTAACTTAGTAAGGGTTCCTAGAACCCTTAAGGCAAAGAAGTGGTCAAATGTTTTTGTCCTTTTCTAATGATTTTTCAAATGATTTTGTAAATTTTTTTAATTATCTCAACTCAATCAATAATGATGAGACACTAAATGGTTCAAGCTCATAAAAAGGTAAGAGAGTTTAAACTAAGGTTGCTCACAAAATTGTGAGTGTGGCTTAAGGTGCTCACAAAATGGCAAGAGCATTGTAGAGAAGGGTGACTGAGCTAACCTTAACAAGTATCAATTGTTGCCTACATAGTCCCAGAGTAGGACCTCAAGTCACTGTAGTTTCACCCTTACAGTGGAGGAAGTTGAATAGTGTAGTAGTCAATTCAAACAAAATAGGCACAAGTGGTGAAAAGGCACAGTATGACATAGGAAGGGGAAAGTTGGTATGTTAAGGCTAAATGTTACCCCTAGTTTTCCTGTAAGTGGTTATAACTAGGACACAATGGCATAGATCAATGGTACTAATTTTCTCAAAGGTGGTTATAATTAGTATCAAGACCAGTGGTAAGAAAGGAATAACAAATGAAGGATGAAATTATCAAAACTTATATCACACTATCCCAAAATATGATCTCTATCTGAATTACTTGAACAAAATGATGAAATTATGTAACGAATGGAAAAAACCAAAGTCAAATAGGCTAGGCTTTAGAACACACTAGGTCAATAGAATGGAAGTGGAAAGTGGATACAAAGAAGAGATAGATAAGGATGATATTTGTATAAATAATAATAGTGATAAAATGGCATAACTAAAATGGTCCTTATAGATAATACACCTTAACACTCAAGCATAGTACCACTTGAGATGAATAATATTCATCGAATCTATAAGTTCATCTCCATCTAGTATGGTAAGCTTGTATGTTCCTGATCCATAATTTGCAGTGATGATGAAAGGCCCTAAATAGTTTAGTTTAAATTTCCCTTTATGTTTCTTCTCAATCATGGTATTCTTTTGGTTTTATTTAAGAACAGGTTCACCAAGTTTAAATGTTTGATACTTAACATACTAATTATAATGGCCTTTGAGTTGATTCTGATATGCTTAAAGATTTTTGAGCATGCTTGTGAATTTTTCATCAAATAGGTCTAGCTCTTATAGGCAAGCTACTCTATAGTCATGATCATCTAGGACATGCTTGAAAGAGATGCACAATGAAGGCAATTCAACCTCAATGGGAAGGATAGATTCAATACAATAAACAAGTGAGTATGGAGTGGCTCCTATGGGGGTATGATGATTGGTATGGTATACCCAAAGGGCAGGGAATATCTGGACGTTCTAATCACAATTGACATCATTAACAATATTTTTAAGAATATTGAAAATGGTTTTGTTGGATGCCTTGGCTTGGCCATTACGTTGAGGGTAATATGCTATATAAAAATGTTGTGTGATGTTGTATTCAGTATATAGCTAGTTTACATCCTTATTATTGAATGATCCTCCATTATCAGATATAATGTTTGATGGGATACTATAGTAGCAAATGAGATAGTTGAAAATGAATTTAGAAATCTACTTTCTAGCCATGTAAGTGAGGGCTATCACTTCAACCCACTTAGTAAAATACTTGGTGGCATTAAGGATATGTTTATGGCCATTATATGAAGTGGGTTTGATCTTCCCAATGAGGTAAAGTCCCCATATATAAAATTTCCATGGTGTCAACATTGGTTTCAGAGTTTTTGTTGGGGCATGAATTAGATTAGCATGTCATTGATATTTTTCACTCTTTTTTACATATGCAATGGCATTTGAATCCATTGTGGGCCAATAATAACCAGTACATAAGAGATTTTTAGATAGGAATACCCCATTAGAATGAGCTCCACATACCCCTTCATGAACTTCTTTTAACGCTAGTGTAGACTCTACCAAAGTTAAACAATGAAGCAAAGTTCCATCAAAACTATGATAGTAAAGGGTAGATCCAAGTAGAGTATAATGACTAGAATGATGAATGAAGGATTTAGTTTGTTTTCAAGATAGGTTAGGTGGAAAAAATTGGTCATGAATATATCTATAAAGGTTTGAGTACTAGATATAATTAGGACCAACAATATCATAAATCATGGTAATGGTTGAAGGTTCATGAGTTGGTGTTGAGAAATTATCTATGCGGAACTGATAGTCTCTAGCTTTATCTATTTGTCAAATTAGAGAGCTAATAGTAGCCATGGAATCTAAATTTTTGTTAATATCCCTTGGTATGTGATCAAACTAAATATTAGCAAATTTTCACTTAAGAGTGGCAACCATGGCTTTATATGGATCCCGCTCATCATCTTTGGTCTGAAAATGATCTGTGACCTGATTGATGATTAACTAAGAATCACCATAAACTTGGAGATGAGATATGTTCCAATGCACTACTTTTCAAAGTCTTGAAATAAGTGCTTCATACTCAACCATGTTGTTTATACAAGGAAATTTGATTTTGAATGATTTAGGGAGTAGATCCCCCTATGGTGTAATAAATAATAGGCCTACCTCTAATCCATGTGCAATAAATGAACAATTAAAATATATTTTTTAGGGTTTCTCATCAATCAGTGTGTCAATGATGGTCATTATGGATTCATTAGGAAATGGAAACATGAGTGGCTGTGTGTCTATGAGAGGTGCTTCAATAAGTTGATCCATAAGAACTTGTCCCTTGATTTCCTTCTGAGTGACATACTCTATGTCAAACTCACTGAGAATCATGATCCATTTAGCCATTCTACCTTGTAAATATGTTTTAGATAGTAGATAATTGAGTGGATCTACTTTTGAAATGACCATGGTCTTATTATTCAACATTTAATGGTGCATTTTCTGAGCTATGTAAACCATGGCCAGATAAGCTTTTTCAATAGGTGCATAGTTATGTGTATATGTAACCAAGGTACAACTTAGGTATTACATAGCATTCTCCTTTTCATTGTCATCATGTTGAGCCAAGAGTACCCCTAGAGCATGGTTGGTAGCTAATAGGTATAACAAGACCGCTTTCCTAGCATAGGAGGTAATAAAATAGGTAGATTAACGAGATAGTCTTTGAGTTGTTAAAAATCTCTTTAGTAGTGATCATCCCAATGAAATGTAACTCCCTTCTTCAAAAGGTTAGTGAATGGATGTCACTTGTCTTCTAACTAAGAGATGAATCATTGGATGGATTGGATCTTACCCTATAAACTATAGAGTTTCTTTAAATTGGTTGGTGGTAACATCTTGATTATAGCATGGACTTTAGCCAGATCAACTCCAATACCTCTACAAGACATGATGAAGCCAAGTAGTATCCTAAAGTTACATCAAACACATATTTATTTGGATTGAGTCTGACTTTATACTTCCATAATCTTTCAAATATCTTATGTAACACTATTGGATGGTCAACCTTGGTTTTAGATTTTCCTAATATGTCATCAACATAGTCTTCAATAATATCATGCATCATATCATGGAATATTATAGTCATGGCCCTTTGATATATATCTCAAGCATTCTTAAGGCCAAATGGCATTACCTGATAACAAAATTTTCCCCATGGAGTGGTGAATGTTGTTTTATGTTGGTCTTTTAGTGTTATTATGATTTGGTTGCATCTTGAAAAGCCATCCATGAGTGAAAGCATTTCATAACCTATCATGGAGTCAACGATCATGTCGATATTAGGCAACAAAAAATCATCTTTAGGATAAGCTTTATTGCTGTCTTGAAAATCAATACAAATTTTGATCCCCTCAGGCCTTTTACTAATAGGTACCACATTAGAGATCCATTATAGGTAGTCAATGGATTAGATACATCTTGATTTTAAGATTTTTTCCAACTATTTATTTACCAATACATTAATTCAAGGATGCATCTTACGTATCTTTTATTTTACTAGTTTGGCATCAGGATTAACCATAAGGAGGTAAAAAAATAAGGTGGGGTCTAAACCTAGCATGTCAAAATAAGCCCATGTAAAGATATCTTCAAATTCTCTCAACAGAGCTATAAAGAGGTCACATTTCTCCTCAATGAGGAATACTCCTAATTTTATCCATTTTAGGTTTGATGGAGTCCTGATATTTACCTTTATTATATCTTCAACCAAAAGGGTTGAAATATATTTTAATATAGTAGGTAGTAACTTAAACTATTGAATTATGTCAAGGTTATTTTTTGGGACTTACTCTTCAACTTCTCCTAAGCATGATGAATCTAAGTCCCCTAATGGGAGATCTAGCCATGTGACAAAAACAATTGGAAATTCATGAATAATTTGATCAAATACTTGTTGTTTCTCAAAGTTGAACTCAGATCCACAGGTAAGTTTATCTTCGATGGTCTCCTAGTCTAAATTTGAAGAAGAATGAACACCCCATCTAATGGTGCCTAAAACAAGTTTTCACCACTAGACTAGCCTTTATATTTACTTTTTTTTGGGTTAGAAAGTGCCTCAAAGAGGTTTTCACTTTGGGACCTCAATGTTTTACTTTTTTTTTTTTGGATAAGGGTGTTCACTCGCTCTCCAAAATAGGCTATAAGATCTAATGTGATTGAGAATATTTATTTGTGATCTCCCAACATAACATTGTCTCTAAGGCCTAAAATATCATAGAATTCCTCATCATTCTAGAACTCATCAATTGGCAGAATGGATTCTTGTTGGTCCCAATATATAAATTAGGGATAATATAATGGCAAAGGGTGGTGATTAATGGCTAGGGTAAGGGTACAAATGGAATTGGTATCAAATAGGTTGGTTTCAGGTAGGTTATCAAAGGTGAGGCTATGATCAGACTCTGCTTCACTATCAGCATCATCATCACTAGTCATTGGTGATGGAGTTTTAATAAGATACATGGGGTCACCTCCAGGTGATTTAAATCCAAGTCCATAAGGTCTTTCATATTAAGTCATGGAAATTGGCTTAATGGTTCCTTGATAATTCAATCTGAGGCCTCTTTCTTCATAATTGTGATGCTCCATGATCCTATTGGGAATATGATACTTTGTATTTTTATACAATTAGATTGGTTTTCATTGTATAACCATGATTCATCCACTTTAAGAGGGTCATGTCCTAGGCTAGATGCTGGTACAAATGTGATAGGTCCCTTATCTTTTTTATTTTGTTTTCAATGCATATATGGAGTGACTTTAGGTCACCCAAAGGTTTTTGGATTCTAAGGAAGATTGGAAATATGAAATGTATCATGGGTTACATAATCTCCTAGTACATTATCTAAAATGGTGAAATGATTAGAAGATTTAGGAGGTGGCATGTGTGAAAGGGAATCCAAGGTATTAGGATCTATGCAATTATCTAATGAGGGATCAATAAGTATATATTTTCCTTTATCCTGCTTGTAACTTGGATTCATGCCATATTGATAATTGTAGCTTTAAAATTTGGCCTCAATATTATTGTAGTGTTCATATGGATGTAAATCTCCTAGAATATTCACTTCCATCCCTAAGTGGGAAAACTTGATACATTGGTGCAGCATTAATGGGACTACATGAATCTTATGTAACCAAGGCCTGCCTAGAAGCATATTGTATGAAAACTCAAGATCAATTACATGTAAAATTATATCATGGGTCAAAGGCCCAAGGATAATTGGAAAAATAATGGTGCCTTGTGATTCTCTTTTATGATTATCATAGGCTTTGATAGTTATTATTTCTGGTTGGAGATCTACCATTGTGTACCCAAGAAGCTTGATGATCTTTAGAGACACTATGTTGAGGTTGGATCCATTTTATATAAGGACACATTTAAAATTATTCCATCTTATATAAACCTTGATGTATAATGGCTTATTATAGAATAGGCTAAGGGAGAACATATCACTTTGGTTAAATGTGACTTGTTGGGTTAGAGCTAGGTGCCCAACCAAAGCTTGAAATTTATCAGGGGATATGTCACTTGCAAAAGTGGATTGGGTTAAAAAATCATTCAAGATGTTCTTATGGATTATTTATGCTCATAACAAATATAAAATAGAAAATTGTGTTGGTGTCTTCTGCAATTATTCCATAATATCAAATTTATTAGCTTGATTAGTAGTGAAAGGTTTATTTTGAGGTTGAATGGTTGGTTGAATGATAGGAAAAGTGGTAAATGGTTGTGGGCTTGGGATAGTAATATTTTAATTTCAAGTTGTGATTGCACAATCAGGATTAAATACTAGACCATTATTTCTAACTAATGTTGGAAATGGTGTGGGACTAGACATGATAAGTCTTAATTGCCGATGCACTTACATGTGGTCATGTGGAAAGAATGAGTTGTCTATATAAGGTCCAAAAGGGGAAGTCATAGTTTTTTGGTTTATCTATATGCACTCCCAAGTAAAATAAGGATTATCCATGTAATTTGGTTGAATATTATTATTTAGCAATGGTCTAGACTGATTAGTGTTTGGTCTAGGATTAATAGAGATGGTATTAATGCTACCCCCTAAAACATGACCTACAACCCTATTGTAATCATGTGAAATTTCATGGTAGGTTTGTTGCTTGTTACCATTATGACCTTGGTGTTGTATATTATTCTATCATTGTAGTTTTTTTTATTCTACCATTTTGGCCTTTGATGTTGATTTTGTTGTTGCACTGGTTGTTGTTGTTGTTGATTATTCTATTGATGTTGATTGTTATGTTGGGAAAAAGGGTTTTGATAGATCCCAATAGTTTGATTAGAAGTAGAAGCACCATTATCCAATGTTATCTCCCCATTCTCTAACATATTCTCAATTAAATACTTTATTTGGACACATCTTCATAGATTATGCCCATTGACATGATGATAATCAAAGAATTTATTTTTGTGATGCCAATCAGGATAAAGAATGCCTTGTGGATAATGCTTTGGTATATGCCAACTAATTAAATTAGTGATAACAAGCCTAAAAAATATAGACTCAATAGGTTCTCCTAGGTCACTAAAAACATGATGTGTAGGCATGATTCTCCTAGGAAGAGGGGTTTGAAATGGTAATGGTTATTATATTTGTTGTGCAAGTCTTGGTTGTTGTGCTTGCGGCATTGGTTGGAGAGGTTTCGAGTAAGAGTAAGCTAAAAAGGTGGTATAAATGATGTTTTCACCATTTTTACATGATGGGATTCAATTACTCTATTTCCCACAACATTCTTATTATTGTTGAATTGCTTCAGTCTTTCATGGTTATTGGCCTGTGTCAGTGACGATGATAGTGATTGAATGGGGTGTTGGTAATTTACATGATTAGTACCTTAATTTTTATTAGTTTAATTAATCTTGATGACTCCTTTATTGATGATCTCTCATTTTATCAACAAACCTTTATCAATGGTCTCCTTGAACGTATGTGCACATTGTATTTCTAGATGATAAGCTATCTCACTATGCAATTTTTTGGTAAACACAGTGGCTAATTGTTTATCTAGTAAACTATGGGTGAAATCACTTGCAAGGGCTCTCCATCACTTTAAATAACTTAAAAAGCTCTCACTAGCTTTTTTTTTGCTTGTGTTAAGTCCATTAATGAAATCTCATGCTCGAGATTATAATAAAAGCACTACATAAACTTATCAAAAAGATCATCAAAATCCAGTACTAAATTTTTTGGGAAAATTCAAAAACCACTCCAAGGCTTATCCAACCAAGCTCCTTGGAAACAAAATCAAAAGGTATATGTCACTATATGCCATTGTTTGACATGCAATAAAGAATTTGATCAAATGAGCCTTAGGGTCACATTTCCCTTTGTATTTATCAAATTTTAGTGGTTATTATCTTAGAGGAAATGGTATCTACAAATACTCCATGTTGAATGGATAGGAACATACATCATCTAATTTAAACTTTTTAGTTTGTTTAACAATTTGAATGGTAGCAATTACATCCTTCATCTATTGTAATCCTTGGGATAGGAAGCTAGAAGGAATATTGGTTTGAGAGAGAATTTGGGTAAATGGTTAAGAGGTCACAAGTTGGACACTTTGACCAGGGTATGATAGAGATACTTATTGGGGTACATTGGTTTGGTTTGGGAATGGACTAGGAATATGCATACATGGATTAGGATGTTCTTAAAATTGCACACTTGGTTGTGTGATATTCTAGTTTGGGTTGGTGATAAAGGTTTAACTTGGAGGATTTTATGGTTGGGATGGAGGGCTATAACTATATTGTGCCTATTATGGTTGAAAAGGGACATGTTGACTAATCAAACCTTGTTGTGCACATTTTAAACCAATGATTGTCTAATAGGTACTTGAAAAACATGGGGACCTCCTTGTTGCACAAATCCCTATGAGGAAGTGAAAGTAGGTTACATATTTGGCATTTATTATTGACCAATATTTGCATGTTGTTGACTAGTCATTGCTTGGTTTTGGATTGGCATATTAGTCTATAATTGAAGAGGTATGTTTGTCATTACCTGGTGAGATGGAACATTTGTTGCCCCTAATTGAGGTGGTAATATATTTTTCCTTGGTTATGTTGATACACTAGATTATTCTTACTATTTTGGAATACTACTCATTATCTATTGAGGAGGAGTAGGTTCGTCACATTTTGCCATTGAGGCATGACATTAGTCATTGTTTGATTACTTAATCCCATAGGTTGTACACTTAAGGAAGTAGCCAGTTGATTTTTGGGTGTAGAAACTCCTACTCCCTAGTATGAGGACATATTTATAGGATTAACTATAGACACATGTTGTTGGATAATTGTTTGTATATTAGTACCACTTTGATCAAGACTAGACATTGTTTGCACATTATCTACTACATTTGGCTCACTATTTAATGTAGAGGCCAAAGACACTTCTTAAATAATGGGTATATAGATCAAGTTATCTATCAAAGCAATTTGTACAAATGGGTTAAAATTTAGATTCTCTTGTATAGTTAACTCTATCAACACTCTTGTTGAAGGAACTAGGTTAATAAAAGGCTTACCATGTTCATTTGATTGAAATCACATGCTATATTCAGGTATGTTTGATATGTTATTTGAATTTAGTTAAAGTGATATTCCATGATGTTTTTTCCTCGATTATATATATTAAGATCTTGGTACATTATTTTGACTAGAGCCATAGGATTGCTATAAGAAACCTATTGATCATAAATGATATTTTGGGGAACTCTTACTAGACTTGGTACATTTTCATGGGGGAACTCTATTGGAAACTTGGCCCCTACCTCTATGGATCTAACCAAATTCTCATCTTTGTTCTCTAACAAATGTCACTCAAACAAAAATGGATCATATGCAGAAGTTGTATTAGTATAATATGATTGTTAAAGTACTGGTTCATCTACTATAGGTATTATAGCTAGGTATTGAGTGGTTTTCTCTTCATCTTATTTTGAATAAGGTGGCATATTAACTAGATAGTTATCCAATGGATCTTGGATTTGTGCCCTTGATTGAGTATTATAAGAGGGATAAGAATCCATCTCATAAGCAATATTATCTGCATATGGGTCTTTCGCCATTTACTTCTACGACGCCACATTACTAATCCTTAGATTATACATGAGTCCACTATAAGTGTAGGAATACATGTTAGGATCCATAGTCAATGTTTTGTGATAAAAGGTCAAAGATTTATACAAACTCTAAAAAGGACAATGTCTAAAATAGATGATGTCCTAACTTAGTCTAAATTCATCAAAAAGATCAAAAGGTTTATGCAAATATTGGTGAGGAAACAAGCTAGTGTGAAGTATCTAACATTTCACTGTTCACATAGAGATAAACAAGTAAATGGACCTAAAATAAAAATGCTAAACTCTAAGGTTGAAGTGTTTCAAATCAGTCTAATCTAGGAATTTAAAAGTCTCTAGGTCTTTTAGCCAAACATGAGATCAAAATATAGGCTCAAACAAGTTATGAATTAGGACTCTTGGCCAAACGGTGTCAAAAGATAGACTTTGAAATAGATGAAAGTTTTAATCTAACGGATTTGAAACACTTCTAATAAAAACTAGGAATTTGATTCTTGGACATGAACTTGATCAACTAGGTATAAGGTATGAAATAAAATGCACTTTAGAAATAGTTTATTTTCTCACAAAAAATGGTATAAAACTTGGTCCTTTTGACAAACAAGCTAGATAAAAGTGAATAGTATAGCAGTTTTAGATAAAAGAGCACTTATATTGATCTGAAAAATGTAGAAACAAATTTGGAACTCTATGCAAGAGGGTCTATGAAATAATTTTTGAAATGTTCTAGGTAGCATAATGATGCTATACTACCCAAAAGGTGTAACAAAAAGGTTTGTTTCAATAACTTTCAAAGGCAAAGATGCTTTCCTACAATTTTGATAGCATAACACTACTTTTTTTGACTCAAAATGTTGTGGTGCATAGACTCAAAGTGCAAGCGTTTAGCACAAAATGGCTCAAGTCTATCAAGTGATGACAATTATTATGAGTCTTAAATGGCCTTCAACCCAAATTGGAAACTAAACCTAAGTTCCCTAAAGTTTAGTGCAAATGGTGAACCCACTTAACAAATCAACCCTATGAACTTATAAAGGTGCAATTCTGAATCTAGATTATGAGTGGACTTAAACAATATTGGTAAAGGTCTAGACTCAATTGGGCAGAATAACTACACCAAAGTTGATGATATGACTCTCAATATTTTGATGAACTTTTGAACAAGGCAAATTGATGATCTCACACAAACAACATAACACCTCTTTGTTCAAAGGAAAATTTAGACTATGTGTTTGGTTTGGATTGTTTGCTTAACAAGTTTTGACTCCAAACAAGACTTTAATCTAGGAAAAGACCAACTAATTAACCACTCTTAGATCCTAAACTAATAATTTTTCTTGGTATTATTTATAATCCATCAATATACATAATTTGAGAATATTTTAAGTGTTTATCCAAAAAGTAAATGAGAATTATATAGTAGGGATTTTATACCCTCCTTCTCTCAAATGATAGTACTGTGACATGGACCTTGAGGTGCACCTTCCACCAATAATACTTTTGTGACAAGTTGGGATATATCTAAGATCTAACAAGTTTCTGAATGATCTAGAGGAATCAATTACACAATGATTTTCATGCCAAATAATGCAAAAGAAAAGCATAGATTTTGGGTATGTATCACTTGGCCTACTGCAAAAAGGTTTAGTCCTTTTTTTGTAACTACTACATCCTACTATTCACTCATTCTAGTGCAATGTCCAAAGTACCACTATATCTTGTGTTCAACTTCAAAGGAGCCAAATGAAGTCAATCCTAAGAGATGAAACCCCTAGTCAAAGCTTCCCTAAAGAACTTGTGGGAGGTGATGAATCCCTCCTCACAAGCCATGTTTGCATAAAAATAAAAAATCATGAAATAGAAAGAATTTAGGGTCATTTTCAAGGTCATCCAAACTTTGACAAGTTTTTGGGGAGTGCTTTAGATGACTTTCTTTCTAAGCCTTGGACTAGGCTATTTACAATAGGAATGCAAATTTTGATTCCAAGGGTTCCTTATAGGGGACAAATGCAAGAGCATAAACTCAACATCCCTCTTTTTTCCAAACAAAATCTAATCTAAATAACTATTGAAAACAAGAATTGAAAAGTGTGTTAAATTTTAAGCCCAAAATGAAAGATTTAGTGGTGTTCATTTGACCCCTTGGTCTTAGTTGCAAACTTTAAAAACATTGACCAAAAACATCTAAATTCTTTGTTAAACACCCAAAAAAATGTTCCTAATTGATTTTTAAGCATGAAAAGGTGATTTAAACATGTTTTGAGCAAATATAAATCTTGGTACTATAATAAAAATGTTAGCATGTCCTTTAGCTTTGATGTTTTTTTTAGTTTGAAATAATAAATTTTGACAAAATAGCTCTCAAGTCTATGTTTTTTGAAAAACACAGTGACCAATGTTGGTTATATACAACTAATGATGGTTACCTTGGCTAATCAAAATCTAAATTATACCAATTTTTCTAATTGACATTGGTTAAGCTATATAACTGATGTCTATCTTACTTACTGACATCGATTACTGTGTAAAATTGTGGCAACCAAAAATGGTAAAATAAAGTTAAAAAATTAATCTACAAGATTTTTAATGGTCTAAATAAATATTTTAGAGTTACAAAATGATCTTATTCATGTGTGAGATGCATCTAGTCCCACTGGGTGTGCCATAATGTGATATAGGAATTTGATTCAAGAGAGGATGGTTAGTATGGTGTTAGTTCCAAAATGAAAACAAAATGAAATAAACACACTAATAACATAACATCTCTAGGAATAGACACTAGGGAGAGCTTGGTAACAAAAACAAATGACAAACAAAACTAAAATTTAAGGAATAAAACACAATAATTCCTTCGCCTTCTTTGGATGCTCCAAATGCCTTTGTAGTAGTGGCTTGCTCAGTTTTGTTCTCATGAAGTCCTTGGCAATGGAAGCTTGGATACCTTCATCTCTCTTTGGCACCTTTGGCTTGTGGCTTGGCTTGGCTTGGCTTGGAATCAATTTGGCATGGCAACACTTGTTTCATGAAGCTTTTATAAGCAATCCTTCATTATAACTTTGCATTCTCAAGTATTAAAAATGATGTTCATGACCTCTCTATTTATAGATTTTTAGAAATGTCTAGAATCAACTTGAACCATCCATCCCAAGATTGAGATATGTGGTTGAGAATTAATTCAATTTTTGTAATTAAGTTTATAATTATCCTCATCATGACATTGGAATAAGGGGCCATTAAAAATCATGGAGGGCATCATATAAGGCATTGATGAGGCATGGAGGGCATGAATCTTGATATTTGTGGCATTTATGGATTAGGGATGTCTTCCCAATAAATGAGGTCATACGATGATGAAAATACTCCATATTTATTTCCAAAAAAATGTTTTCAATAAGTTTCCATGGAATTATTAATTATGCCTTGATCTGAGTTAATTAGCTCTTAAGCATGTTTAAGCACTTTGTGCATAAATTACTCAAATTGATCATAATGCCTTATTATTGGTCCAAAATTAAATTGTATTAAAATTAGAAGGTGGTGTTAGTTGCATTGGATCTTTTATCTCATTTAGGATGTTACCAACACTAATAACAAAGGCACATGACTTGTGCAAGAGATTTGATAGGAAAGATCAATCCAGAGCACCTAGGTGCAAAATTGGCATTTTGACTTGAAATGATCTGATCAAAGTTAGCTAGCCCATAAATCATAATGCCCCATTTATGGATATCCTAGCCAAAATCAGCACTTGAATGTCAGTTTCACATCATTTAATGCATTTTAGTGTTTTTAGGCCAAATTGTGCAATTTAAGTGATAATTGGCCAAAAGCCTGGTTGAATGTTATCGATGACCAGTTTTAGGTGTCTACAGATGGTATATCATAATGGAAAATGAGATGGTTAAATACGAATTTAGATATTTGCTTACTATTTACATAAGTGAGATGAATGGTTTCCACCCACTTAGTGAAATAGTTGGTAGTAGTAAGGACATGTTTGTGTCTATCTAAAGATGTAAGATTTATCTTGACTACAAGGTTAAGTCCCCATATTGAGAATGGCCATGGTATTTTCAATGGTTTGAGCCTTTTATCTAGAGCATGAATCAAATTATAATGCTTATAACACTTCACACACTTATTCACATAAGTAGTTGTTTCTATTTCTATAGTCAGATAATAATAACCAGTATGTAGTATTTTTTGGCAAGGTTAGCCCCATTGGTGTGGGATCCACACATTACTTAATGAAATTACCTTAATTTTAATATATATTATGCCAAATAAAATTTACAAATACAAGTTCCATCATAGCTTCTATGATACAAGGTAGGTCCAAGTAAAGTATAATGGGAGGCTTTATGGATGAAGGATTTTTGTTTCTTACGGGAAAGATCTGGAGGAATGATTTGGTCTTGGAGGTAGCCATATATGTCAAAATAAAAAGTATACATGGGGTAAACAAATATCAGAAACCATATCAATTGAATCTTTTTCATGTGTTAGTTCTATGGGATGTTCTACAAGAAATTGATAGTTCCTAACTCTATTTGTAATTTGTATCATAAACCCAATTATGGTCATGGCATCAGTTATTCTATTATTAGATCTATGCATCTATTCAAATTGAATGTTTTTAATTTATTATTTAAGAGTGTTTACCATGTATATATATTACCAAATTTTTGTCCTTAATTTGGTATTGGTCTATGAGCTGATTGATTATAAATTGTGAATCACTGTGAACTAGTAAATATTGGATATTCTACTATACTACTTGGTGAATCCCTATAATGAGTGATTCATATTTATACATGTTATTAGTATAGGTAAAAAATGTAAAAGGAATTAGGAATAATATATCTCTATGGCATGATAAATAATATGTTGGCACCTAATCTTTATGTTGTGAAGGAATCATAAAAGTACATTTTCCACTGTTCTGCCTAAGGAGTTGCTTTTGTTTCTACTGTAATCATAATGGATTCATATGGAAATACAAATATGAGAGGCTGAGTATTAGGAAGAGGATAATTTTTAATTTTACCTATAATTACTTTTCCTTTAATGGCCTTTTTATTGACAGATTAGATCTCAAATTCATTTAAAAGCATGATCCACTTCACCATGCGGCGTTGTAAAGTTGTTTTGAAAAGTAGATACTTGAGTGGATCTAATTTAGAAATAAAAATGATCTTGTTATTCAACATGTAGTGACATAACTTTTGGGATTAAAAAAACATAACTAAATAGTCATTTTCAATTGACATATAATTATGTTCATACGCAACCAATGTTTTACTCAGGTAGTAAATGGCATGATCTTTACCCTGTTCATAATGTTGTGCCAAAAATGACCTTAGGGAATTTTCATTCCTTGAAAGGTAAAGTAACAATGGCTTGTTTGGCATAGGTTGAAATAAAACAAGTGGATTTTCTAGGTATTCCTTGAGATGTTAAAATTCTTTATGGTGATCCTCATTCCATGAGAAATTAGTGCCCTTCTTTAGCAAGTGTGTAAAAAGATAACAATTATTGGCTAGTTGTGATATGAAGTGTTAGATTGAATGTATCTTTCCCTACAAACTATAGAGATAATTCAAGGTAGATGGTAGTGGAATTTTGATAATGGCTTGAACTTTGGCTAGATCAACTTCAATGCCCCTATGAGAGATAATGAATAATAAAACTTTTCTAGAAGTCACACCAAATACACACTTATTAGGGTTGAGCCTAACATTGTACTCTCAAATATTCTTTTTAGTATGGTTAGATAGTTAGTATGGGTCTTTGATTTACCAAGGATGTCATTGACATAATCCTTAATGATGTCATGAAACATATCATGGAAAATCACTGTCATGTCTCATTAGTATGTGGTTCCCACATTTTTTAGTCTAAATGGTACACCTAATAACAAAATGTTGCCCATATGGTGGTGAATGTTGTTTTGTGTAGGTATTTTGGTGTTATTCTAATTTGGTTATATCTTAAAAAACCATTCATAAGTGAAATCATTTCATATCTGGTTGTATAATCAACAATCATGTCAATGTTTAAAAGAGAAAATTCATCTTTTGGGTAGGCTTTATTAATATCCCAAAAATCAATGCACAATATGTTACCTTATAAATTCTTTCTCACTAATATAATGTTGTAAATCCATTCTAAATAATCAATCAGTTGAATGTATGTCACATCTAAGAGTTTCTCCAACTTTTTCTTCACTAATACAACAATACAAGGATGCATTTTTCATAGATTCTATTTAACTAGTTTGGCATGAAGATGTATAACAAGATGGTGTATAACCAAGGTAGGGTCCAAACCTATAATATCTAAATAATCCCATGTAAATATATCAAGAAGCTCCCTTAAAAGGGATATAAATACTTTGCATTCCTCCTTAATGATGGATGTCCCTAATTTTATCCATTTTGGATCCTCTAAAGTCATAATGTTAACTTATAAAGTGTCCTCCACAAGGAGTGTAGAACCATATTATAAAAGAGTTAGTAAGGAGGTAAGCTAGTTGGAAATATTAAAGTTCTCTGGTTTTATTGGTTCATATAATTCTCCCAAGCTGGATGAATAAGAATCACATAATGGTGGTAAAATACATGCAATAAATAATTCTAGGCACTCTTGTACAATCTGTTCAAAATCTTGCCACTCCTCAATATTGATTATAGACCCATAAATAAGCCTTGGACTAGTGGTCTCCCATGCTTCATGTGAAGATAGGTTAACATCCCCATCTAATTCTACCTAAAATATGTATTCACAAAGATACATACCTTTTTATTTACTTTTACCCTAGTCTAAAAGAACCTCAAAGAGGTTTTCACTTTTAGACCTCAATTTTTCATTTTATTTTTACTTTTACTTAAGAAAATTCACCCTCTCTTTGAAATAATCAATAGGATATAATCTAATAAAAAATCCATGTTTGTGATCTCCTAGAGGAATATTATCCTTCAAACCTATAAATTCATAGATGGCCTCATCATTTTCAAACTCATTTAATGGCATTTTCAACTCTTGTTGGTCCTAGTTTATCAATTGGGGATGATAAAGGGTAAGTGGCAAAGGGTGATAAATAAGATTACTGGTACAAATGACATAAGGGTTAAATAAATTTATGTTTATAAGTTTATTTTATATGTTATATTTGGGCCCTACATTGATTTCTATAATGTCTTATCTAGTCAATAGTTTAGGAACTTGAATAAGGTATGTGGGATCACCCCCAGGTGGTTTAAATAAAGTACCATGGGTTACTTTGTACTTGGTCATTAAAATTAGTTTAATCTTCCCTTATTGATGTATCCCTAGGCCTCTACCTTCATACTTAGGTTATCTATAATTTGGTTAGGAATATTATACTTAGAACTTTGGTAAAAGTCAACTAGTTCATCAGTATAAATTCATGAATCATGTTTAGCTAAAGGGTCCTATTATAGGCTAGAGGCTAGTTTGAAAATAATGGGTTTGGTAAGATGATATTTTCCCTTAGTCATACAATCCATGAGTGTATTAATTAATTTTAATCTCCTATAGGCTTTTGGATTATGTGTCCACTTGTAAATGTAGGAGTCATGGGTATTATACTCTCATATACCTTTATCATAGATATAAAAATGGTTGGCAATATCTGGTGGAGGTGTAGATGAGGTAGAAGCTAGGATCTCAGGGTCAATGTAATTAGATTGAGTTCATAATTTAATGTCTTTAGCTTTATTTTCCTTTAATCCATTATATTTAGGCATAGGGTTTAGGCCAAAATAATTATTATAGCTCTTTTACTCTGGCTAAAGACATTTATACTAGTAGTAAGGCTAGATATTAGATGGTATAGTCACTTATATCCATGAATGGGGAAATTTAATAAATTAATATAGTGTGGAAGGTATGGCCCTAATTTCATGAATCCAAGGTCAGCCCAAGAATAAATTGTATGATAACTCTAGGTTTAGAACATGGTAGATAGTGTCATGGGTCAAAGGCCCAATGACCATTGGCAAGTTGATGGTACATTGTGATTCTTATTCCTCATTATCATATACTTTGATACAAATGGTATTTGGTGGAACATTAGTTGATGTATATCTGAGATGCTTTACTAATTTTAGATGCATAATGTTTAGGCCTAAACCATTATATTCAAGGACATGTTTAATTGTATGTCAAGTTATACTAACCTTTATGTACAAGGGGTTATTATGTAATAGACCTAAGGATGACATGTCACTTTGTTCAAAGGTAAGTCATTGGCTAGGTGCTAAATGTCCTATCATGACTTGAAATCTATCTAGCATGATGTCATTGAGTACAAGGGATTGGATCAAGTATTCATTTAGTATGTTCTTATAAATACTAGACGTACATAATAAATCCATGATGGATATTTGTGTAGGTGTCTTTTGTAGCTGCTCCATAATGTCATGGGTCTTCTCTTTAGTTTTAGAAATTATTTTGTTATTTACAGACATAGAGGTCTATATAGGCTCATTCATGGCATTTGTCTATGATCCTTTGATGGTAATATTGGCTTGTTGAGTTATGATTGCATAATGTCGATTAGGTAATAGGTCCTAAAATGGTAATTTTTGGGTGGTGTTGAGCTTGGATACTAACATGGTTCAAAGAAATATTATCATCATAAGGAGGTTGGTAGGCATTATTTGGCTAATAGGCATTATTAAGTAAAGGTCTTAGTCTATTGGTATTTAGTTATGGGTCAAAGGTAATGGTGGTAACATGACCACCTAAGACATATCTTAAAACATTTCTGTAGATATATGCAATGACATGATGGCTTCATTGGTTTGTTTAGTTAGTTTTCCCTTAGTTACAACCATTTTATTATTATTTGTGTGGCTGAAATTGTTCGTTATTTTTATGGTGGCATTATTTTCCATTGTTTTTTCTATTATTTGTGTTTATATTTTTGGTTGTTATGTCAAGGAAATGGATTTTTATATATGTCTAACTTATGATTACTCATAGGATAATGGGTATCTTGCTGTATATCTCTATTATACAACATATTATCAATCAGATGCCTTAGCTATATACACTAGAGTATGGAATGTCCCTTGACATGATGGTACTCATAAAATTCATGTTCTTTATATTAGTTAGGAAAATGAATTCCTTTAGGAAGTGGATTTATCATACGATAACTAATCATATTTGCCTAAACCAATTTATAGAATACAAACTCAATAGGCTCCATGAGGTCATAGAATGTTCTAGCAATGGGCAATATTCTCCTTTAAGGAGGTGCTTGCAATTGGGATTGATTATATGGATAAATAAATGGAATTATTGGTTTTTGAATAAGCGGAGGTAAATGGGTAGCTGATGATTGCACCATTTGTATATGGCATGATTCAGTGACCCCATTATCAAAAATATTCTTGTTACAGTTATAGGCTTTTGGTCTTTCATTAGTATTAGCATGAGTTAGCATTTAATCTAGTGTTTGGATAGGTTTTTTATTCTATTTATGGCTTTTTTGGTTTTTTTGGCCTTCATGATGGTTTTAGCTCTTATTGGAAGAAGATAGTTTGATGATCTCTTTGTTGACAAGGGCCTTTTAAATTTGTATCCTTTTCTTGATAACCTCTTCAAATGTGTGAGTACATTGAAAATTGAGATGATAATATATATATGTGTAGGATCTTGGTAATATCATACCCAATTACTTTTCTGGTAAATTATGGGTGAATTAACTCACAAGTGCCCTCCATTGTTGCAAGTAAGCAGTGAAGTTTTCACCATTTTTATATTTTACTTGGCCAAAATCCACCACTATAATCTCTTATTAGATATTATATGATAAATTTTATACAAAATTCATAGAGAGGTCATTAAAGTCTGGTATAGAATTCTTTGATAAATTTAGAAGCCATTCTAAGGCTTGTCTAGCTTTAATTTTTGGAAAGAAGAGAAGAAAATATGTCATTTTAGGAAATTGGTTAGAAAGCATAAATAATTCCTTTAAATGATCTTTTGGGTCACCTTTGCCATTATATTTATCAAATTTGGGTGGATCATAACCCAAATGAAATGGTATTTGTAGGTAATCCATGTTGAATGGATACGATCATATTTTTTCTAGTTTAAATTTTTTGTTTGCTTCCCATTTTGAGTGGCTCAAATTTCATCCTTCATTTACTATAACTCTTGAAATAATAAGTTGGATGGCATAGCCTATTATGGTTAGGTTTTTATGGTAAAATGTGGATTACCTTGACTGGGTATGAAGGAATGGCATACTCTAGAAGGTTTATTTGATTGCTAAGTAGACTAGGGATACGTATTCATGCATTGGGATTATAATATTGATACAATTTTTTTTTGTTTTTGTAAACATTCTAGTTAGGGTTGATAACATGGCTTTGGTTGGTGAACTACGACTATGGTAAAGGCATTTGCCTAGGTGGAATGTACCAGTATTTTTAGGTTTGGGTGGGAATTTGTTATCTACTCATCAAACCATGTTGTATGAAGAGAACACATTATTGGATAAACCCCTATTTTTGAAGGTGTTTGAAGTTGTATTCTTGTTATATGTGTAATAATTGTTGGGTGAAAGGTCACTATTGCCTTACACCTAGTGTATTTTATACATTATAACTTTGTTGTTGCTTTAACATCTATTTTTGATTAGGCATTTATATAGGGTTTCACATTTGTTATTGACCAACAAGAACTTTTTGTTGACCAAGAGAAACACATTGTGGATTAGGCAATGTTTGTGATTGTTGAGGTATATTGGTTTGTGCTTGTTATGGAAGAACATTTGTTACCACCTATTTAGGTAGTGTAGTGTTTTTTGCTTGTTGAGATGGTATATTGGTCTATTATTTTTGGCTAGTTTCCCCCTATGATGCACTTGATGAAGCATCTAGTTGAGGAGTGAAAGTTGCTTGTTGTATTTGGGAACTAGGCATACATGTCCCTCATTGTTTTAATCCACTCAAGGTATTAGTTGGATGATTATATTATTTTTTTCTTGCTGGTATATTAGAACCACTTTGGTTCACATTGGAATTCACTTGTGTGTTAACTACTACATTTTGTGTGAGTTATTCCATTTCAGTGGTAGTTTATTTTTTCATTATTGGGACATTATACATGTCTCCAACCAACATGATTTGGCTAAAGGGGTATATGTTTTTATTTACATAGATCAATGAATTTACTTGTGGCCCTATTAAATGAACTAGCTCTATAAATGGTGTGTTTAAAATAGCCATAGTGTTAAAATTCCAAGATAGGCTAAGGTAATTTTAGTATGATTATTGTACCTATTCTAATTAATCATCCATGGGATGTTTTCCCTTTACAAGTGTGTTTTAGCTCTATTAAGGTATTTTTACAAAAACTTTATTGTAATTATTTGATGCATGTTCAAGCTATTGATTACAAGTAAAGTTAGTAGACATTCTAATCAAACTAAATAAACTTTCATATGCAAAGTATGGTGGGAATTTGGCTCCTACTTCTACTTCCCTAACTATAATTTCATATTTCTTTTCTATGAAATGTTGATTAAACATGTATGGATCATAACTTATAAAAAAATTTACATGTTAGGGTTGTTTTTATTGGATTTATTAGATAATAGGCATAAGTTGAGCAAGATATTGAGCCCTTTGTTCTTACTCTTGTCCTAGATAGGATGGTGCACTCACCATGTACTAAGCTAGTGGGTCCTACCTTTGTTATTAATATGGAATATTAAGAGGTATATGTATCCATATCATATGTTATATCATCACCATATGGTTCTTGAACAAAGGGGTCACTAGTAACAAAATTCTCATAGTTGTAATTATGCATAGTCTTATTATGTGTATAGCAAGGCATGTTTATATCTACGACTAGGTATCTTTAAAAGTAAGGTATAAATGTTGGAAAAAAATGAGGTATGATTCGAACAACCTTTAGCTCTATAAAATATGTCTAAAGGGTAAAAAAATTAATCTAGGTCTAAGGCAAGGGTAGAATAAAAATTTGAAATTGGCCTAACAAAGGTACTAATTTGCCTAAAGGCAATTATAATCAATGGAAAAGGTATCTATCCAACGTAAAATAATCATGAAATAGGTTGAAAGGATAAATATTTTCCCAAATTTAGTTGTAATAATTATCATTAAAATTAATGTTAGACTTGGAAACAAAGGCTGGTTTAAACATGAACTTGAAAGAAATCTAAATCTAAGGTAATTGGCTTGGCTAAACTCAATAAATTCTCTAGGAAATAACCTAATTCTAAGGTAATTGGTTTTGAAAACTTAGTATTTGGTTCATAAAAAATCTTTGACAATGAAACTAAGACATTTTGGAACTCAACACAACAACTCTAAATAAAGAATAAGGTAACAACAATCGGCATAAAGGATGTTAAAACAAGGCATACAATAATAAATAAATGTTAAGTATAAGAAAAGGGGTCTTTAGATTAAATAAAAATCAAACCAAATAACATAATCTAAATTTAAAAGGTAAACCACTTACGCCCAAATTAGACAAGGCTTAGGTGTAAAACTAATTGGTTTAGGATTTGAACATCGAAAGAATAAATTTAAAATTTAATGTAAAAGACTCAAAATTTCTAAGGTAAATGTGCTAGATTAAAATTGGAAATGTAATCATGAATTTTGAAAGAACATTTGTGAATAATTTTGTAACCTAGTTTCAAATAAGGCAAGATTTTGGATTAATTTGGGTAGTGTAACAATGCTCCTTCAAATAAGTGGTATAAACAAAGATTTTCAAATAAAATCTAATGTAGATGTTTGAAACAAAAATTAAATCATAACCCCTCTTAGTTCAATGTGGTGTGTAATATGTGAAGGTTTAGACTCGTTTTGACTTTGGAATACAAATAAACAATTTTAGACCCAAACGCACATGCTAATAAAATAAAATAAAAATAGTGATAAGTGCATGTCTTATCCTTAAAATGACAAGGTGTACATAGCTTTTTCTAAAGTTTACACTAATATACCAATGCTCAAAAGGAATTAAGTGTTAATCCAAAAATTAAATAATGCATGTAGGTATATTTTTTAAGCCCTCCTCTATCTCTTAAGCATTGGTATGTGGCATGAACTTAGAGTGTGAATCACTCAACATTTGGCAAGATATTCCATGGTAAAGTGGGTTTGACTAAAATATATAAGTTTCAAAATGATCTAAGTGGTCCTAAGTTTTGTTAACATAAGGGTGCATTACATCAATTGGATTCAAACTTGTTAACTTTCCTTGCAAAGGTCTATTCCTTTGCATAATGACTTCAGCTATGTATTGCTTAGTGAAGTTTTATGTTTAGCATGAATTAATATGGGTTTTTATTAGTATTAGAAGGCTAACCACTGATCCACTATTTAATCCCAGTATCATGTGCCCAATTTATATACCCCATCATGGATTGGGCTTAGTATGATGCTAGGAGATGAAACCCTAGGTCAATGCACCCCTAAATAACTTGTGAGGAGGTGATGAACTCCCACCCATAATCCAATGAAAAAAACAAACAAATGAAAATTGGAATAACTTTAGAGGTCATTTATAGGACACCCAAGTCACTCAAATCTTGGGGAGAGAATACATGATGTTTTTTCCATTTTAGTGTAGAAAATAAAGCAATAAACAAAGCACTTTTGGTCACCCGAGTTCTTTAAAGAGGATGAGGGGAGATCATACATGAAATGTTTGGTTTACCATAAATAATTAATATAAGAAATTTGAAACCCAAGTTCCTTAAAGAGGATGGGGGGAGAACATACATGCAACATTTGGTTTGCCATAAATAATTAATTTAAGAAATTTGAAAGTAGTTAACAAATAAAAAATAAGAAGCTCTTAAGATCTCTAAGCTAAAGTCAATGTTCATTTTAAAAGTATCAAATTAAATGTGAATGAATTTTTAACCCCTTGACCTTGCTTTCTCTTGTAAAATTGAAATGTGAAAAGACAAGTTGGTTAGATCAAACTAAAAAGAGAGTGTCTATGAAGATTTACAAGTGTTCAAACCTCTCTTTCTCCACTTCGTTTCCTACAAAAATATTAGGTGGTTATCTTGTATTTATGCAAAAAATCCAATCAACAAACAAATTTTAATTTTAAATTATTAGGTTTCTCTTTTACAAAGAGAAAATTCATTGATTCTGTAATAGAGTTAAGTCTTTGACTCCATTGAAATCATGAATTTTTTCTAGAATACACAGACAAAAATAGGTATCTAGTGAAGTCACCATTAGACAGGGATGAATTTGATGATTGGTCTAGGTGAAGTTGTTGAATATAGATTAAAATTAGGTGAAGTCACTAAAATCATGAGTAAATATACCTGAATAAACTACCAACATGAAGGGACTAAGTCATTATATGTGTTTGTCAATGTCACCATTTACACATAATGATTAATTTAACATGGGTCAATGTCATCATTTTCTCTACAAAATAATGTCACTAATTCCAGTAAAGTCACTAATGCAAATTCATTGATTTAATAAAATAAAAGATCATAAATAGAGGATAGAATAGAAGTCATTGTTACATAGGCTAAAGTCACCAATTAGCAATAAAATAAAATGATGGGAATTTTGAGTATAAAACTATAAACTTGAAGATCAAAGGGCTCTTTTTATGAATTTTAAAGGTTCCAAATCGTTCATCTGGTCCATATGATGTGGTCCCATTGGGTGTGTCATTATGTATCTTAAGAATATGAAGAGAACATAAATGTCATTAGTTCCTTATTAGTGAATCTCAATAAAATTCAATTATAACAATGCAATGAAACTAAACCACTCTTACCTAATTACTACGGGAGCTTAACATAATGAGAAAAACTACAAATAAGAGATACAAACATATAACAATATTACCTCCCTTGCCAATATTAGTGTTCACTTGTTGGCATAGAAGATGTTATTGATCGGTTTATAGAATTTAAGACGTTGATTAATGTATTTTTCATCTTGGTATCATTTCTCTAAGGCCACATGTAGCTTGGCTTTGCTTGGCTTGGCTTGGCTTGGTGTGAAGCTTGATATCAATTTGGCATTATAACATTACTTTTATGGCTTCTTTAATGCATTCCTACATAATAAACTTACACATAAAATTGTATTTCGGTAGAGTGAGGTCACTTATATTTATACATCTCAAAACTAACTCTAACCCTAGAGAGATTAGGCTTAGTTATAACTTTTTTTGAGACTAAAATAACCTAGGTTGAGATAAGTTAACCTTGGGTTGGGTCAAATCAATCATGAAGGATTGAAAACTCATTTTAAATATTTATAAGCCATGAAAACTCATAGAAGATATTTATGAGTTTTTGACTCACTATTTCTTTAATTTAAGGAATTAATAAAATATTTTATTATCTCCCTTAACTTTTACCTCATGTTTATTTAAAAATCCTTTTTTAGATAAATCTAATTCACTAACTCAACTTGGAATTTTTACTTAATTAACCTAATTGATATTTTATTTTTAATTAATCTTGATTAGGGTTTTAGATTTTATGAATTATTTTCAATGTTTTGAATTAATAGATCATTAGGTCAAGAATGTCAATTTTCTAGGTCACAATTTGATTAGGGTTGAATCCAAGCTAGGTTAGGGGTGCATACAAGTTAATACCTTAAATAAGAAACACTTGACATGTTTATGGGAAATTAAATCCCTTATGTGGAAATGTTTTGGTAATCCAAGTAATTTCTAGGGTTAAATTATGTCATTTGCTAGAAAATGATTTATTACCTAGTTTAGACATGAAAGTGGAAAAAATGAGTTTTTACACTTGTGAGGCTTCACTTAATTTTATTAAAACAATTGGATATTATGAATGAAATATTAAATCCACTCAAAGTACATGTCAAGAATATGATAAAAGAAAATTCCCCCTTTAGGTTGTGTTTGGCTTCTTATCATTGTTCCTCCATCACAGTGTGTGTCAAAGTCATGATATTTAACTTCCCACTTTATTACAATATCTTACTTGGTTGACCTTAGACACACCATGTGAGACAATTAGCCTCATCAACATGCCAATGTGTTAAGTTTCCTTACAATAGTGTTATATACAAGATTCAAAGAGATACCAATCCTTGCAATTTTGAATAATTTAAAGAAATAGGTGATTTTAAAATACCTACCATTAAACATTTAAATTATTGTATAAATTCTACTAGAGGATACAATGGTCATATGGAATTGATAGGAAACATACCACATAATATTATAAACTGAGATGATGATGAACCATATGAGATCAATTTAGAAATCAAAACTTTTAATCTCTCTTCTAACATAATTTACTTAGTTACATCCCTCTCTATGATATCAATCTTATTAAAACCCATTATAAAAAAATTATGTTACCCTAAAAAAAAGTAAAAATTCCTTTTACCATACCTCTTCGACAAATAGAGTCATCGATACATGTACTATTGAGCTTCACACTCTTGATTTCAACGATGGATATTCTTTAAATGATTATTTTTTAGATAGATTTGTTCAAGATAAACATTCAAAGATACTTATATATGGTACTTATTTACAACATTCTCTTAGTTATTCTCATGCATTTCTTTCTCCTTTTATAGTTCTAGATATTATTTATTCTTTTGATGTTCATAGGTCTAAGATGGTGAACATGCACACTAATCCTCTAGTTAATGTTGAGCCTCTTTATAATATTCTTATGGATCTTGATATGATAAGTCCTTAAAAATTTTCACTACATAATATGACCCTTCAAGCTTACTTCTTCCAAAGATGTTAGCTACACTACACTAGCCTGCTACAAGTTTATCTCATGATGTAGCCCAAGATAGATAGGATCCTATTATGATTCTTCCTACTAATTGTGATGGAATACTACCTTTTCATAAACTTTATCCTCTACTAGCATGATGGGTAGATAAGACTTATTTTAAGATCCATAGAGTTGTTGATTATTGGGATAAGGATTATTATGAATATCAGTATCAATAAACCTAATGTTATACTTCTATTATAAATAGTTAATTTTCACCATCTGATATTAGATGTACTTTTTGATTTCATGGTGCACATAATCATTATTATACTCATTATTTAAAACTTTGGAAATACATTGATACATTATGTCCAAATAAGGCACTATCTAAAAATAAGAGCCTACCACTTCCTATGATTCTTCTAAAATACATCCTTAAATGTGGTTAAGTTTATTATCTTTGGCATCAATGTACTACACACCATATAGATAGATATTTAATGCTTTAGTAGCATTTTTATGATTTTCCATGGCCTATGAATTCACTAACTAAGCCTCATTATCCATGAAATTCACAAAGGTTTCACCTTATATGTAGCCTACATATCTTCACATATTTGTAGATATTTTGACATTAGTTCCTCATATTGAGTATCCCATATAGGAGATGCCTCATGATAATCATTATTATTTTATCATACCTACCTTATTTGTATACATTATACATTAAGAATCCTTTTCATGGATTCTTGTGAAGATTGATGAGACTCTAATTAATGTTAGAATTTAGCTACATAAGGATGTATCAGATGTTATGGATGATATTTATCAAAATATTTATTAGTATATTTAAACACATCATGGTGTTTTATCACACTATTTATCATATTACTACATGATTTGGATTTCATTTATGAGAATATATGGACATTCTGTGTTAATCATTTAATTTTATGTTTCGTGGATTAATTTCATATCTTATGGATTACTTTCTTTTTCATGGTTTAATTACATGTATTATGGATTAATTTCTCTTTCATGACTTACTCTCATGTTTCATGGATTCATTTTAATCTCATTTATTCTATTTTATTTTTAAGTGGAATTATTTTTTATGCTTGTTATGTCATTTTCTTTAAATAAAGATATTTATTATGGTGACATAGTTCTAAAACTAAAACCCCTTTAATATCCTATCTTTTCCATATGATTAGTTATCAAGCATGTTATTCATTGTATCAATACATATAGAGATCTCTTAGATCTACATTTTCTCCCCTATCTACGTTTTCTGCTAAACACACATATGTCTAGTCTTGAGATCACATATTGGTTTATAGGCAAACATAATTGCTTAGTAACATGTCAAAATCTATAGGTATTTTGTATCCTATAACCAAAGCTTAAATCTCATATGTGTTTGTCACTTATATCACTCATGTTTGGTTATTGTGAATCCATATAAAGGAGGAATCAAAAATCCATAAGAAATTAAAATATATGTCATTTAAAACAAAAGGTAATGATAAAAGGCACAAATAAACACTCAAAACTCAAAATCACACTAAAAGACATGATTCATATCTTAGCATGTCACCTATTCTTAATCAAAGCTCAAAATCAATAGTTGGCCTTATTATAGAGCTGAGGTTCTTTATGGTGTGATATGAAAATAAATTTGGATAAGATATTTAAAAATTCTTTCTATTTATACCTAATTTCTCACCCAATTACCTAATTTTCAAGTATACTGATATCTCTTTAAGGGGTCTTAAGGAATGGAGAACACATTGTGGGAAGATAGGCCCATTTTATTTTTTATTGCGTATATATTATTCAAGAGTTAATATTATTAATGCACTTATTTACCAACAAATTTTTGTGCTTATTTGATGTAAGGTATAAATTTTAGGGTCTTAAATGATTGATCAAGGAATAAAAATGGACTTGCAGTCTTGTATTTAGTCCTGATCTACTTGGTTTATGGGATTAAGAATCAAAACATAGACTTTTTAAAGTCATCAACTGAATTCTATCATTCATTTACACATCACATAATTTAATAGACAACTCTTAAAACTTTATTAGACCTAAAATCCTCACTAAAGTCACTTGATCTATTAAGGCTTGTAGCCTTTCACTAGGTATGTCACATTATTTTTTCAATAAAAAGGATTATACATAGACTTTTAAGTCCTATTAGTGACTCTTAAGGCTTTCTTAGGCTTAAAAAATTCCATAAATATCTTAAATACTCTTTAAAAACTGTAAATTACAAGAAAAGATAAATCTTCACTATTAGCCATGTTTTAAGATCGTATCACATCTACAGAAAAACACAGTCATGTATATATTTTTCATCTATAAATTTTTATGAATTGAAACCAATTATATTATTTTTAAAAAATTTTATGACAAATATATAAAAAATCAGAATTTTGATGAATAGTTTGAAAGATATTCAACTTTTACTTTGCTTAAACCCTTCTTAAACCATCACCTACAAACATGTTGACCATGTTTTGGGTATAAAATTATCTAAATAATTTAAAAATACTTAAAAATTATTTTAAAACTTCAAAATAATATTCATTCATCTATCCTCAAAATTTCATGAATTTATGATAGCTACTTTTCAAGTTATATCAAATTTAGTGTGTCAAAACCTTGACCTAAGATTTAAGCCTGCATATAGAACCAAGAGCTTAAAAATTAGTGAATTTTAAAATTTTATGGATTGTAATGGTTGAAAATGGTTTTTTAAATAAACCTAAACATTCTTATAAAAGTTTAAATTATTTATTGTTTCCCTAAAAATCAATAACACCTATAGAAAACACCTTTTCCATAGACTATGTTACTAAATATCCTACTTGTAGACCTTTGTAAGTAAAAAACCCATCATTAAAACAATAAAAATAGATGAGAGAATGATTATAACATGTATTAATACATTAAACAAGTCTTATATATAATAATATAATCACAAAAATATTTCTTTATTCAAATATTACTTACAGAGCTCTCCAACACACAAAAATTATAACAAAAATGTCCTCTAACTGAGCTCTTGTCCTCCTTTTTCATGAATTTTTTTAGCCTCATATTTATAAGGTTATATGATTATCACCTTGTAATAGATATTATAAACCCATATTATTATTGTTTCATGTATAATATTCTCTCAACCATCTAATACTTATCCTCAAACATGCTTATTTTGGTTAGTTCCCTACGTTGTTATGACCTTGGATAAGTAAAGCACTAGTTTAGGCTAAGTAAGATGATTTGAGGGTTTAAATGTATTTAATTCATATGAGTATACCATATATACACCTTACCATAGGATGAATCCATTTAAACATGCTAAGACCAATTTTTTTTCAACAAAATCAATGTATTTGAATTCCTAATTTTGGCTGGAAAACTAGAAATGCCACTAATTAACCTAGAATTGACAAAGCAAGCCTAGATAATTATTATTATTGACTATAATTGACCTCTTAGACCCCTATAATAATTAAACAAGCATATTTGAATATAATATTTATAATTCACCTACATCAAACTCTTGAACTTGAGAATGTTCATGAACTCCTACTCTTGAGATCTTCTAAAGTGTTGTTCTTATACTTATTATAGTACAAATCTAAAAATAGTATTTAGTTAAAAAAATACCTCATAATATTTTAGGAACACCAAATACTTTCCTATTTATTTAACCTTATGAATATATCCATCTATTTGATTATGTGGTGCATTAGTTAGTGGTTAGTGCCAATAAGATACTTCTACCTTAACCTTAAAATTAGGTTTAGTGGGCTATGGGAATGATACTTCTTCCATAGTTAGTTTTCTAAAAAATTAGGCTTACACTATCAAATGGAAAATCAAGTATCTTTTTAAGACTACACTTTCAATCAAAACCTTTAATACAACTTCCTAACCTTTTTTTTTGAATAATTACTTAGCTTGTAAATTACATTATTGCTACTTTTTATTTGTTATTCTATGTTATATTACACACTTGTATTATCTAGTGTTGATACAATTTTTTTTCTATGTGATGTAATTAGATCGACAAACTCAACCTAATTTCATGTGTGCTTAGATTTATTTAAAACATAATCATCTAAATTCATACTACAATTTTTTATAGAATTTAAAACTTCATCGACTAGCTTTCAACTCTGTCTATTACAAATTGATATGTTTACCTTCTTTCCCTACTCAGTTATCCTACTTGGCATAGTCTATTATAGATTGATCTATTTTCCTTATTTTCCTACTCAATTTCCCTAATCAACTTAATACAGGAAAAAAATATTTTACTGATTTTCCTACTCAATTGACATGCTTGACTTAGTACAAACATAGATTCTGTACTTGATTTTCATGCTCAATTGATATACTCAATTTAGTCTAGGCATAGATTGTTTTATTTTCTTATTTATCTAACCTAGTTGACTAGTTTGACTTTGTTTAAATCTATACTTTTTTATTTTATTTTTTATACAACATATCCAAATAGATCAAATTTATTTGATTCCAAAATATTTTATTTACTTGTTCATCCCACTAGGTCGAATAACTAGACCTAGTATGATCCCATCTATATAACCAAATCAACTAGATTAATCTTGCTATTTTTTAGCCTCTAAGTTTATTATTTCCCTAGTAAGTGTTTAAATAATATTTATCATCATTCAAATTTTTTTTGATGATGATATAGATTAAAATTAAACTAACATGATAAAATTCACTAATCATATTAAACTCCCTAAGACACATTCTTTGATAACTAATCTAAGACTTAGAAATGTCTATGTTACTACTAGAACTATCAATTATGAGACTCCTCCCTATTCCACTACATTGAATATTGTATTCATAAATATGGTATAGGATGAAAGTGACCTTGAGTACATGGCTAAAATGATCCTCTTCATTAATGAAAACCCTCAACATCAAGCTAAGGATCCCATAGTCATTTATAACCTCATGATGGTATCTCATATTGGATAACACCATTCACCTTCACCTACCTTTTATATAGGATTTGGGGAAATTAACGTTATGACTTATAACACATCTTTGTACTCTCTCATTCCTCCTTCTAATAGTATGACATCATCTTCCATGTCTTCTTTCACTTCCATGCCAAGTATTTCTTCAAACATGGTTGTTGTGACTTTTAGTGGTTCCACTCGAAATTCTAACCTAATACCAATAAAAATGCTATATTTAATCTAAATACTAATTCATATTATTTCATTAGTACATCTCACACTACTATTGCATCTCAAAATCTTAATGCCTCACATAATGCTAACACATACTGTGCGACTTATACTAGTCAAAATACCATTCAAACTAATCAATTATTATTACAAACTCTAAATCAAATGGCTAATTTTCAAACTAATAGTGTCAACCAAATGATACAACTACACAATCAATTAATTCATTTAAAAAATCAACTTCAACCTACTCAATGGGGATCAAAAAATCCTAATGCCCCCTGCCACTCCCCCCCTTAGAGATGCACATGGAAACTTTATACCTTAACCTTTGATTATTAATAAATCTATTAAACATATTAAAAAAATGGACATCTTGTTACTCAAATTACAAACATTGACATAGGTGGCATAGTTACCACTATCACTTATAATATATCTATTGATCTAGATTTGCATTTGAAGAATTTTATAATTTTATATAAATATTGGGCTAAACATAACACCATTTATACTACCAAACTCTTAGATAAAACATTTTAAGGTGATTCTTTAGATTGGTATAATCA
Organism: Torreya grandis; assembly: GCA_037957365.1. Lineage (NCBI taxonomy): Eukaryota > Viridiplantae > Streptophyta > Pinopsida > Cupressales > Taxaceae > Torreya > Torreya grandis. The sequence continues at coordinate 1,333,020 of JARHVA010004301.1, forward strand.
ACTTAAAACTCATTCCATAAATATATTTGAAGACTTAGTCAATGCATTATTTCAATAATTAAAAACTATCAATATTTCTAAAAATAACTTATCTTATTTTATCAATTAGAAATAATTAGAATTTGAAATGGCATAAGTTTTCATCATATAATGGAAATTTTTGTCTAAAAATTTGAGAATAATATGTCAAATGATAATATTTCCCACTTATTCAATAATTCTCTTCATTCTAAATTATAATATCATGTGAGTACTCTTTCTCCAAAATCCTTGGAATAATCCCTTTACTAAGCTAAACGTCAAGATTTACTTATAAGAAAATTTGACCCTTCAAACCCTCAAATAGGGACCCAAATGCTTATTAAAGATAAAAATTGTTATGAAACTAATTATGGTGTTACATATACTTATGATTCTATACATAGCATTCAATCCATTACTCCAAGTAATCCAATGGAGCCTAATCCTTCAACATCAATTCCAAACAATTCTTATGTTAGTTCCACATTTTCTCAAGTGCATAACTTAGACATACATAAACCACTTTCCTTTGCATAAATTCAAAAGCATCTTCCATGATCTTCCCCATGATATTTATATCCTACATGCCCTATCAAACATTGGTATGATCCCAAAAAGAATCTTGGTTTCAAGTAATTAGGGGCCATTCTCATGAAATTTGTCACCAAATAATAAATTTTGCTATGGGTTATCTTCTTGGACCTAAATTTTATCATGAATCACTCATACATACACATCAAAAATATTATGAAATAGAAACTAAGGATGATGAAACAAAAACTAAAAAAGAATCCTTAAACCAAGCCAATGCTCACTTATCTATTTACAAGGATCCCCTTCCTAACCATCAAGCTAACACTACCCAAACTCCTACTACCAACAATTCCAAAATTTTAGTAAATCCTAACATAAAATATGATAATGTTGTCAACATTAATAACATGAAAATATTAGTTTCCTATATCGATCATTATCTAGTCTCTAACCATAACAATTTTCCAAAATTTGATACTATTCATGATTCTTACCCATCCCATATCATGGAATTGGGGCATGAGGAACCAATTTAAATAAATTATACAAACCAATAAGTGTTGAATCCAAAAATATAAATAGACAATACCTCACATACTATTCATATATGTTATACCCCTCCTCTAACTAGTACACCTCAAGTAGAAATCCCAAAAATGTCTTCAACACAAACACAAGAAAAAACCACAACATTTAAAATAACATAATTACATACAACCAGTCAACCCAAAAACCTAAAAACACACCTTATCAACACCAATTACAATGCATATATACCCCACCCTCAAAGGATTTACTGTAACACTATGCACTTTTATCCAATAACACTCTAATGGGTTAAGATAAATGGGACCCCTTTAGCTAAAATTTCACATCTCCCATCTAAAATCCCTTTCTTAGAACTCAGGATAACTTTTTCTCATCATAATAATCAGACAATGCAACTCTTATTTAAAATGAACATCCCTAATCCCCCATATGTGGGATAAGAATATACTTTGTTGGGATCTAAAGATAACATCCTTCAGTAGTGAAAATAAATGTCTATCCACGTTGATTAAATGATAGACACCTCTCTTTCACTTAGATTTCCTATCTCTTCCATGATCCTTGATGAGCTACAACTTCATACGGATGACACTCCATTATTCATTAGCATACAAATAGGATACATCCAAGTGAAATATACATTTATTGATGAAGGTTTAGGCACTTGTTTGTCTTCACTTATTTTTTTTAAAACACATGGATATTACAAATGCAATATTAAATATACTTAAAGTAAATGTCAAGGATATGATAGAATAAAAATTCCCCATTTAGGTTGTTCTTTTATTCCTATCATTATTCCCACCATCATAGTGTGTGTCAAATTTGTGATATTTAACTTACCAATTTCCTAAAACATCTTACTCGATCAACCTTGGACACACCACATGAGAGTAATAACCTCGTTAACATGCCAATGTGTTAAATTTCCTTATAATGGTACTGTATATAAGATTCAAGGAGATACCAATCCTTGGAATTTCAAATAATTTAAATAAATAGGTGTTTCTAAAATACCCACCTTAAACCTTTTTATAACATCCCATTTCATGAATCTCAACATTTTAATTATCCTATCAATTCTAATAGAGGATATAATGGTCATCCTAAATTGATAATAAACATACCATCTAATCTTCTATACTTAAACTATGATGAACCAGATGAGAATAGTTTAAAATCAATTTTTTTTATCTCTCTCCTTACATAATTTACTCAGTTACCTCCCACTCTACGACCTTGATCTCCTTAAAACCATTATAAAAAATTCTAGTCACCCTAAAAAAAACTAAAAATTCCATTCACCATACCTCTTCTATTAATAGAGTCATTGATGCATGTGATATTGACCTTCACACTCTTGATTACGATGATGGATATTATTTATATGATCCTTTTTTAGATGGCATTTTTCAAGATAAAAATTTAGATATACTTAGATATCATACTTCTTTATAACACCCAACTGTTTACATGTAGTTCATTCTCCTTTTATATTTCATGATATTATTTATTCTTCTGATGTTCATAGGTCCAATATGGAGTGCACACACACTAATCCTCTAGTTAATATTGATCCTCTTTAGAGTATGCTTATGTACCATGCTATGATAGGACCATATAGGTTCACTAGATAATAGGATACTTCCAACTTACTTATTCTAGAGATATTAACTACACTACATTAACCTACTATGAGTTCATCTCATGATGTATCCTAAGATAGAAAGGATCCTATTAAAATTATTCCTACTAATAATGGTGATGGAATACTACCTTTACCTAAGTTTGATCCTCTACCAACATGATGGGAAGATAAGCCTAATTATGAGATTCATAGTTCTATCAACCACTAAGCTAAGGATTATCTTGCATATCAGTAGAAACAAACCTCATGTTATACTTCTACTTTAGATAGCTAATTTTAACCATATGCTACTCAACCAAACAAGCTCCCACTAGGCCTAGTTGGTGAATGAGAAGAAGAGATCAGAAGGAGGGATTGGTAAGTTGTATGATGACTTTGTGATCTTTAATGAGGTATGAAAAATCATGAGACACTAACCCATCCATGATATATCATTCCAAATTATCAGAACTATCATGATACATGCTAAGCCTATTAGGCCTTAAAGTGACCTCAAGCCAATTAGGGGTCCAACTTCACTTATAGCTATTGTTGACTATTATATATAGTTGGAACATGTTCATGGGATTAATGTAGACATTTATAAGATTATCGTATGTAGATAAACCCTTAAGAAAGCTAATTTTACCTTGTAGACAGTCCAAGCATGTAGGAAATAAGAAAACAAGATTGATAGGCCAAATTTGAGTGCTCACATCTCCTCTAAAACATTGCAAGGATATCCAATACATTTTTAGATGTTATATAGGGTCCTAAAAAACGTTTTTGTGGCATTGGATTGGAATTTTAATGTGAAACATCTATGAATAATGGCTAAGAGTGTAAAATAGGCCTAAACCCTTGTTAAACCCTTAGAAAGACTTGATTTGGAAGATGAAGCTAGATATGACTCCAAATGTACTAGTTGTACCATTAAATTTATTGTAGGTTATATAATACTCTCTAAATATCCTTCCCATCTAGTTGAATTATACATAATTATATAGATGGAGTAAAAAACATGGTTTTATTGACTATTTTATGCATTATGCAAGTTAGAGGAGGTTTCAAGAGATTCCAATCACATGGAATGGAAGATTAAGACTTAATATTAAAATATAATGCCTTGGAAAAACTCCTATTTGTGTTTACTAGCTACTTCATCTTACCTAGTCAAAACTAGCATAGTGGACAAGATGGTGAAAAGTGTGGAAACTTCAAGTGGATGGATTTTTAAGGTCTACTTGGGTATTCTAAGGCCATAGAGAGTATCTAAAAAATAATGCCAATTTTGAGGCCAATCATGAGGGGTGACCGAAAAAGGAGTTTCTTAGAGTATAGGTAGTGATAGCTCATTTCTAAATGATTTCAGACAACTAGGACTAAAACCAATACATGGAGAGGCATGTCTAAAATCCTTATTTCTCATTCAAATCATTATACTTATCCCTAGTTAGTTTTTGGACATTAAAATAGGACTAAATCATGAAGGCAATTTTATGAGCCAAAATGAGAACCTCTACACCACATTTTAATAGTTTCATGACATGGGGTGACACTTATGATTATTGAACTTTCATGATTTGTTTCAAATATTATAATTTATATTTAACTCATTTTATTATCTTGAAAAGTGTCCTTGGGACCTTTGGATTTCTCTCTTCTCCTCTTTCTCTCAAGTTCTATAAGAACTAGCCATTTTGGCCTTTGTAATTCTCCACTTGAGTATGAAAAAGACCTTCTCATTTTCATAAAATTTAATCAATAAGAATATTTGTTTTTATCTCTTCCATGACTATTCATTGTGTTTTTTACTTGGATAATTGATATTTCTTAGTGATAACTATGATTTACTTAGTATGTTGTATCATTCTCTCACCTATTTGTAGTTGGAAAGCTTCTTCTTATAGGGAATGTGAAATTTTTTATGGTGTGTCAAGGTTGAGTGAGTTATTCTATTTAGATAATGGCATTATAATCCTCTTGTCTAGTCCTCCTGGCCTAAACATTCATCACAACCTCATAATGTAATAATAATGTGAAGAGATGTAGATTAAAGAAGTGTATGTTTGGTTAGTCCCTTATTATCATGTAAAACATGTATTTGGTTGGTATTCATCAACTAATTTGGTGTATCACCTCCCTTAGGATAGTTTTCTTTCACTTTTCTCTCTCCTTTTTCCCTCACAAGTTTAGGTATAGTAGTGATTTATAGGTTTTAGATCAAGGGAACTCACCCTATCTATAGATTAACCTCATTCTTAGGCTCACCCATAGCCTAGAGGTGTTTAAATTGTGATACTTAGATGAGGGATGATACATATCATAAAAGGGCACAAATCCAAGTGATAATAATTTTTGTCATGCCTAGTGGGATTCTTAGTCCAAAAATTTGAAAGATTTTTGGTGTTGTCTTTTAACACATCAGCCTTTGGAGGAATCTATCTAAACATAAATGATGACTCTAAGATTACATCATTTATTCAAGCATCCTAGGTATTCCTTTTGAATATTTATTGATAGTCATTCCTTATGTTCTTGCTTCCTAATGAAGTTCTATGTCTAAATTTGGTATTTAGTATTATTTTACACAAGTTGGTGAGGTTTATCAAGATTATGGCATTCCCTATTATCCTTTTCATGATCCTTACCAATTTCAATATTATTCTTAAGATATCCAATATGACCATTGTCAACCTTATCATGAGTTGTATTAGTCTTATAACCAGCCTCCTTAATATCTTTCATCTCTTAGTCAACCTAGTCACTCATCTAATTAGTCCATTACAAATTTAAAGCAAACACTCTTAGGCTATGAGATGTAAAATTTAGATCTTTACACACTAAGGGGACATGGTAAATATATTCCTATTAATTTCACTCATAACGTGAGAAATGCATTAGAGTCGGTCAAATGAGAGTGGGCACCTATTGAGAGAGAAAATTAGCATAGGCTCACAAGTGAGATGCCAGATGTGAGTGGCTTGATTTAATCCTTAGAATATAAGCTAAGAGTTTATGAGAAGTATCCTCACCAAGTATAGTATTCTTCATATCCATTTCCCCAACATTACTATCCATCCTACATGATTCCTACTCATGAACCCAACCAAGCTTACAAAGTCATCCTTTTCACAGTCAATTGGAAAAGAGAGTTAAAGACACAAGCCTTATGTTTTAACCAAATATTGATAGGCATATTGAGTTTTCCAATATACAAGTGAATCAGTCCATCTCATCAGCAAAAATAGTGGAATCTAAGCTCTCATTTCCCTCTCCCATTACACCACCACCTCAAGAGAAGACTTTTAGATATGAAATCCCAAGTTGGGGACAAGGTGGAGAATCCAAGCCTAAGGAGATTACAAGAATATTGAAAACTTCATCCATTCCTAAAATTTAATCACCACCTCAAGAAGAGATTATTAATCCTAACATCCTAATCTGTAATAAGATAGTGGAATAATTGGGAAAGAAAAAGGATAAAATCCTAGACAAAGAGTTTGAGGTTGAGAAAGAGTTTGATCCTATGCAAGTCCCTCCCACCCTTATTCAAGAGACCTCTTGTTTTTCATATAATACCTCTTATACTCCTCATATTCATGAAAATTCCAATGAAATTTTAGGAATACCTTTTCAAGAAACCTATCCAAGTAAATTGAAGAGTTAGAGTCAAGGATGAAATTGTTAAGTCAAGGTGTGATGAAAGGTTTAGGTCCCCAAAAAGATCCTATGCCTAAACACACTCCATCTAACCTTCCTCAATAGAGTGATCAAGATAAATCAAATTTCAAATCAAAGGAAGAAAATCTATCTATTTTATCCCAAGGTTTTCCTCCTCTTCCTTAAGAGCTTCCAAAATAATACCCTACATTTTACTCTCAATCTAATTTTGAGTTCTATGTTCCACCTCTACCTACTAGTTCATCTTATTCTCACCCTATAAATATTTTCCTTGATTTAAATTTGGTGTGGTAACCTAGATAATATCACTTTATTGATAATAATTCATAACTCCTTCTTGAAGAAAACACACCTCCTTGGCAGCCTCATTGAGCTAAAGTCACATGATTTCAAGATGCGTAGCCTTGGCATCACCAAGAAGGAGAAAGAGATGGAAGATCTTGCAGATGTTGAGAATAAAAGCCAATTTATGATAGATAACATGAAAATTGAGAGCCCTCAATAGGTTCTAAATGTTGAAGAAGAGGAAATCAATATAGGGACTCCATTTAGTGATCATAAGTGTAATTCTTCCTTCTTGTATGAAAAGAAACATGCTAAAGACTATTTTACAAATATCTATGAGGAATGTCAAAAACACTTGAAGAGGGAAGTAATTGAAGAAGAATATACATTTGATATAAAATTTTTGGATAATCATATTAAGCATGAATATGAATGTGATATTAAGGATGAAGAATAATTTCAAGTCATCCCCAAAGAGGTTTAGTCCTAGAAAAATCTCTTGAGACCAAGGTGGAAGTTTTTGTTATTGAAGATGACCCAATACCTCAACCTAATTTTGAATCACCCTCAGATACTCTAGATCTTTAATAACACCAAATTGATGACCTCATACACCAAGAACAAAATATTTAAGAGGTGGTTGTTCTAGATGATAAAGAGGACAAAGATGATTGGTAACTACAAATGAAGTTCTTTCAAGAGCTTGAAGAGTTTTTCTAAGTTGAGGTTCAAGTACATGAAAAGGTGAATAAATATTATTATATGGAGGAAAATGACTAAGATTGGGTAGAATATGAAAATATCCTTGAAGATATAGAAGAACTTGCAACTGAGAAGAAACCCAATCTTATAAAGAACACTATGGAAATTAAGAATTTATGCCTTATTTAACCACCATCAAAGGTTGTAATTGAGGATCCATATGAGAATTTTGAGGCTATTTGGATGTAAGAAGAGTTAATTTCCATATCTAACCTATTTATAATTGCTTGGTTCTCATTGAAAATCATGCTAATGAAGTTTGCGAACATCATGAAAAAGTTGGAGGCATCAATGTCAAGGATCAGAAGATTATATGTCTCATTCATTCCTTCATGTCATGAAGCAAGAATGGTTTCAAACTTCCCATTTGATCCAATATGGAGTTTGCATCTTAGGTTATTTAGTTTTTGAATTAGTTTGTTTAGTTTGGTGTGTGTTTTCCATAAGTGCTCATGAAGAACATGTATGTTTACTTTTACTTTGTGTGTGTCTTTTTTAATGTGGTTGAGGTAATAATTGGTATTGTATTAATCAAATATTGTTGTAAAATTACTTTTATTGTGTCTCAAACTTTAGGTGAATTCTTAAGCCCAATATACTGATAAGGCTAATAGTATAGTTACTATAGTAGGTATACTACCCCTATGACTCACCAATTTGTTGACCAAAATTGACCCTATAGGTCAAACTAAGACTCCTATAGGTAAAAAATTGATTTTTATAGGTTTATATGGGGTTTAATATTATTTCATAGGGTGTATTATATGTTTTTTGATCCATTAATTCTATTTTAGCCTTGATCATAGCTTAATTAGTCAATATGTCATTTTGAGTCATTTAATAGGCATTTAGGGGTCATAAACGCAAGTAAAACAATTTTCAAGGTGTCTAAGTGTCCTATTTTCCTTCCAAACATCTAAGAGGTTATATTAACTATAATTAATGCTAGACCTATCTAAATATTGTAGGTTATCTAATTAAAGATCAAGAAACTAACTGAAAAGAAGGATTTTAGCACTTATATGACCCATGTGGTAAGGTGACATGTGGTAAAAGGCCATGGAACATCTTATCATCTTGTTTAGGTTAATTTACATGATTTAAATTCTCTATAAGTGTTGTTTTTTAGATAAAACCATTATGTTCCTTTGCCTTTCTAGACACATATAAGTGGTCAATATGTTTGTGCTTGGTACAGATAGTTAAATATGTTTTAGGTCAAATGCTTTTGGGATGTGGTATTACACTTAGAGAGATATATTAATATAAAAATATTTTGAATATTGGTCAACCATGCTTTATTACCCATTCTTTATAAGCTAACTATGTTTTTCTCCTCACTATTTCCTGTACCCTATAGGTTTTGCTCTATTTTAGATAGGTCTATACAATATAGTTGGTGATGTTGAATAAAGAGGATATTGGATCTATTATTATATTATATTAATTATTGGTTTCATGTTTCATTGTGTTTTTATGGGCAAGTTGTCTCATATTATAGGAAGGTGTCACCATGTGAGGTCTCAATCAAAGTTCTCCTTATTTTTAGAATGTTGGTTCCCTATAGAGGTCTCATGTAGATGGAATATGATGTCACATAGGTATAAAATACATATAATAACCTTATTCATGTTTAGTATCATAACACCATATTTTCTCAAATATGTAGTCTTAAACACCAAACAGTTAACTCTTTTCTCATTCCCACTTGCAGTCACATGTATGAGACTTATTTAGTGTGTTCACTAAACTATAGTAAAGGTGTATCATTTATTTAAATTCATTAAGATATGAGGAGTTTTCATTTTTATTTTTCAGGAATTTCAAGACTAGTTACAAGCTCTTTCGTCATACCTAACAGTCACTCGCTATACTTGTATGCTCTGTTCTAGATGTTTGATAGAGTTTTTCATGTTGAAATAGATGTTATGGAGCTTATATTAGCATATCCTTAATGAAAATAATTAATTTTAAGGATTAAAAATGAGTTTTAGTGGTTCATGGGACCATTCACCCATACATATTGCTCTATTCTATGCTCACTACCTGCATAAAAGCCATACACACCTACAACAACATCCTTGATGACATCATGTTAAGAGGTGGAAATTTGGATAGGTGTTTCAATATTTTAAGATTGAAAATAATGCATTGACACATTTGGTGAAACCATATAATTGATCATAAACCTATCCATCTTACATACTACCCAAAATTTCATGCTTACTACCTATGTATAAGAATGACCACCTATATACAATACCAAAAATCTTTGAAGGTCTTTGAATGGGAAATTTGGAGCATGGTAAGGTAATTTTCAAGTATTAGCATGTGAGTTGATCATTTTATAGTTGATTAAGGTGTATAATGGACAAATGGAAAGGTAAACATCTTGAAAGAGGTAAGGACTGAGTTCAGGGAAGGTTTCCTAAAAAACTAAAAATAAAGGTCCATGGGCTTATTGTGAATATCTTATAACATCATTGAAATAAATTTTGAAACATATAAATAGGTAAAATTTATAGCCTATAACATGGAGAAGAGTTATGCCAAAGAGGGAGGTCAGAAAGTTAGTGGAAGATAGAAGTTGAAGACCTCAAAGATGCCTTTAAAAGCACTAAAGCCCTACATTCATATATATAACATCTGAGGTTTAAATGATAATTGACATCCCAAGAGCAAAAAAGCATTCTCTCATGACTAGAATTGTTCCACTGATTTAATGGTGTAGAAAATAGAATGAATGTCATTGGTATGATATTGGTGTATAGTGTTTCAAGCTTCATGAACACCTATAGGTGCTCCTTCTCAAGGGAATTTTCACCTACAACTGAGTATGGAAATAATGACCTAAATAGGGTGTCTTGGTGGTGTTTTGGGGCATCCAAGGCGAATAAAGGTATGAAAATATAATTTTTTACCTCAAGTATTAAAATAGGTCCTTTACATACCATTACCAAGCTCAATTACAACTCATATGCACATATAAGAATCAAAAAAGAGGTAGGGTAGCACAGTTATGAGAAAGAACTCAGTTGGTAAGCTCAAGGTGGATGTAAAAGTTATAGGGAAAGTTGTAATGAGTATAAAATATTATGATAACATAATAGGACCATTATTATCTATATAATCTCTAAAAAATGTGAAACAATCTTGCATAGACTCCTTAAGGTCCTATGTGCACCTACAACTAAGTGTGCAATCTTGATGAAGGTAAAAGAGGTGAGTTTGTTAAGGAAGAGAAATAAAGTATTAAAAAAATGGAAATGGTTCATGATTTTTTAATAATTTTTTTTCAAAGACTCCAATACTTTTCTTAGGTTGACCATCTACTCTTCACACTAGCCCAAGGATGACAATCCATATAGTTGCACTAAGGGACTCTTTGCTCAATGGGTAAGGATGAAGAATCTAAGGGATAAGAGTGGTTTTGGGTAATTTAAAATATTATTTATCATGAATTTAAGGTGGATTAAATTTTTAATAAACCTAATAATATTGTAATTAGCCTTGAGAGGTCATTCTTAAGTGAAGGTGAAAAATGTAGGAAATAGTCCTTTTTAGAGGCCTTTTTGGGCAGATTGAGTTGGTTAGGTGCCTAAATGGGGGATTATGACTTATAAATTTGGTATAAATATTAAATAGGATATAAAAAACTTTAAAAAACTTCACTTTACCTTTAATTAGAGGGATACATCTCATTATTTTATATCAGAGGTCAATGAGTCAGGAAAATTAGGGTTTTGGCAAAACAAGAAAATGATGCCAAAATGAGTAAACTACCTAATATAAAGATTTAGGACCATCATGGAAAATATATTGAGGTGTATGTATGGTTAATATATTATATTAAACACTATAAAATATTAGTCCTCTCAAAATGGGTAAAACACTTGTGCATATAGCTCAACCAAACAAGCTCCCACTAGGCCTAGTTGGTGAATGAGAAGAAGAGATGAGAAGCAATGCTTGGGAAGTTATGTGATGAATTTGTGAGATTTAATTAGGTATTAAAAATAATTATACACTATCATATTGATGATATATCAATCCAAATGGTCAAGACTAGAAGGATACATGCTAAGCCTATTAGGCCTTAAAGTGGCCTAGAGCCAATTATGGGTCCAACTTAACTTATAGCTCTTGTTGAGTGTTATAGATGGTTATAACATGTTACTTTGATTAATTTATACATTTATTTTCTTGTGTTATGTATATAAACCCCTATTAAAGTTAATTTTATCTCAAAGATAGTCCAAGCATGCAGGAAATGAGAAAACAAGCTTGATAGGCCAAGTTTGAGTGCTCACATCTCCTCTAAAACTTTGTATGGAGATCCAAGAAATTTGGAGATGTTAGATAAGGTCCTAAAAAAATTTCATTGGATTGGAAGTTGAATGTGAAATATACATGAATAATGGCTAATAGGGTAAAATAAGCCTAAACCCTTACTAAACCCTTGGAAAGACCCGATTGGGAAGATGAGGCTAGAGATGCATCTCAATGGAATAGTTTTAACATGAAAGTGATTGGATGTTGTAGAATACTCTCTCAGTCTCCTCCCCATATAATTGGATAGTATGGAATTGTATGGATGTGAGTATAAAATAGGGTTTTCTTGATTGTTTTGTACATTGTGTAGGTTATAAGAGGTTTCAATAGATGCATGCCACATGGAATGGAATATTAAGACTTAATATAAATACCCATGTAAATTTAATTCCTTTTAAACACTCCTAAGTGTGTTTACTATTCATTTCATCTTAGCTAGTCAAAACTAGTATAGTGGATAATATGGTGAGAAGTGTGGAAACTTTAAGTGGATGGATTTTTAAGGTCTACCTAATAATTATAAGGCCATGGAGAGACTTTAAAATTTTAATCCACTACCTCCCATGTATTTTCATGGAAAACTAAAGTCAATTTTTAGGCCAAGTGTGAGGGGTGTCTAAAAGAGAAGTTTCTTAGAGTGTAGGTAGTGATAGCTCATTTCTAGATGATTCTAGATAATGAATATTAAAACCAATGCATGGAGAGGAATGTATGAAATAATTACCTCTAATTAAAATCATTATACATTTACCTATTTAGTTTTTGGATGTTCAAATAAGGCTTAATCATGAAGGTTATTTTTTGAGCCAAAATGAGAACTTTTATGCCACATTTCAAAAGTTTCATGAATTAGGGTGACACTTGTGCTTCTTGACCTTACATTTTTTATTTCACATCTTCTTATCATGAATATTTAACTCCTTTGATCATATTAACAAGTTTCCTTATGACCTTTGGAGTTCTCTCTTCTCCTCTCTCTCTCTCTCTCTTAAGTTTTATAAGAACTAGTCATTTTGGCCTTTATAAACTATGCTCCACCTGAGTATGGTGAATCCCTACTCATTTACATACCATTTGATTAATAATAATACTAATTTTTACCTCTTATATGAATATTCATAGTGTTTTTTACTTGTATGATTGATCTTTCTTAGTGATAACTACGATCTCATTATCATGTTGGCTCATTCTCTCACCTATTTATAGTTGGAAAGCTTCTTCATGTAGGGAATGTGAAGTTTTTTATGATGTTTCAAGGTTGAGTGTGTTATTCCATTAAAATAATGGCATTATGGGTCTCTTATCTAGTCCTTATATCCTAAACATTCATCATAGCCTAATAATGTAATATTGATGTAAGAAGATGCAGATTTGAGAAGTGCGTATCTAGTTATTCCCTTATTACCATGTGTAACATGAAACTAGTTGGTAGTCATCAAATAATTTGGTGTATCACCTCCCTTTGGATATTTTTCTTTCAATTTTCTCTCTCCCTTTTCCCTCACAATTTTAGTTGCAGTAGTGATTTATAAGTGATACATCAAAGGAGTTAGCCTTATCTAGAGATTCACCTCAATCTTAGGCTCACCCATAGCCTAAAGGTTTTTCAATTGTGCCACTTGGATGAGGAGAGTTGGGACATCTCCTCAAAGGGTGCAAATCCAAGTGACAACATGTGGATTATAGGGACCTTAACAAAGAATGTTTACATGACCTATTCCCAACACCATTTATAGAATAACTTTTAGAAAGTATCATAGAAAGGGATATATATTATTTTACCAAGGGTACTCTATCTACCACTAGGTAATAATATCCATCAAAGATCAGCCAAAGACCACATTTTTTACTATATTTGGATATTTTATGTATACAATATTAACATTTGGATTGAAGAATGCTCTAGTTCTATTTATTAGGATACTGGTGAATGCATTTAGATAATTTACCAATGATTTTTTATAAATTTACATAGATTATTAGATAATGTATGGGTTATTAAGACACCATGTCTAGGTGTTCCAGTTCAAGTATAATAGGTATAGCTTAACATCTCACTCAACTTAAAGAAATGTATTTTTTACACACCTTTTGATTCATCACTATGACATATCATATTTAAGGAGGGGATCATGGTATATCTTACCAACCCAAAGATACAAAAGTAAGTAAGAAATAAATTAGGTTACACATGTTATCACTATTGTTTTATTATAAATTATGCAACCATTAGTGAATCGATAGAATATTTATTAAAAAATGAAATAATCAACTTATAAAACTATTTTTACATAAAAATACATTGATAATTTAAATGATAAATTATGGATGCACTGATATTAGTGTTCCCTAATTGTAATATCCCATTTAATGTTGATGTATATGCTTTAGGGATAACTATAGGAGCAATGTTAACACAACCTAAGGTAACATTGACCACTCTATCTATTTTTCAAGTAGGAAATTAGCCAAAGCATAAATAAAATACTCTACCATATAAAGAGAAGCACTTTCTATGGTATATGTCACATATAAGTTTAGACATTAGTTATTATAGGACATGTTCATATTATTTACTAATAAAAATTCCCTTAAATAAATAAATCAATAGACCAATTATTTATGGAAGAATTTTCTAGTGGTTAATAATATTTAAATAATTTGAATTAATTTTTTTGGTAAAACTAGACATGATAAATAATGGGCCTGATTTCTTATCTTACATTACCATAAGATAGTACATAGGTCCAATCAATGATGTGTTTCCAAGATCATATTTTCTACATTAAGGTTATCCCCAAGGGTATGGAAAGTATTTCTCAATTACTTTCCAAAAAATAATTTATTGAAGAATATATTAAACTAGAATAAAAAGGATCAATGATAGAAGAGTTTCCTTTTATATTAATTGAAGGATCTATGTACAAAAAGAGAAGAGATAAAGTGTATGCAAAGGGAAATGAAAATAATCTATAAATCAATCTTATATCAGAGAATATAGATCATAATTACACTTATAATTATTGATATATTAGATATTTAGGGTCATGACCATGATGGATCCACTAGACCTAGCTAAAGGACCCCTTAGCATAATAATATCACTGCAGAGGGTTCCAAATTCTCTAGTCAAGAAAAACTATGCAATAAACCTAATTAAGTCCTATGTTTTCATATTCACTAAGTGTAAATAACAAAATCAAAGTAAAATTATAATCTAGTGCTCACCAAAGCTTATGGCACAAAGTGGGGGTGATAAACATTAAAAGTAAACATGCATAGAAGACATATACTCATGTTAATGTATATAGAATCCTAATGCATGGGAGAAAAGTAGAAATGAGGAATAAATTTATGAATACTTACCTTTGAAGATGAAACTACTAAGCCTCAATATCTCACTTGGCTAATGTGATTTACAATAGGTTGTTTTGGTATGTAAGGATGACAAAGACAAGTCAGATCTAGGATACATAACCTATATATAGATCCAAAAGAGTTCAGCATAAGATAAGATCCATATCTCCAAATAAATTATTGTAACCCTAAGCTATGTTACTCAATTATAATGGTGGATAATTACATGTGTAAGATATATATCTTCTTCTTCTCCTCTAATAAATGATTAAATGGATGTGTATATATTGTTGAATCTAACCCCAGTCCTTTCCAAAAGTTTAGTAAATAGGGTTGGCCCAATAAAATTTGTACTATTATTGAAAAAAAAAATTAGGTCTTGTTCTAGGTTGGCTAAGGGTGGACCTAGATCCTAAATTAGTTTTGTCAATTAGAGTATAGGGTCGATGGGGCTGACATTGTATCATAAACCATCAAAAATAAGTTGAGGTTTGGGAAGGGATAATGAAGGTAGAAAATGACTAGAGGAGGGATAAAAATAGGAGATAAATATTAGGGGAATGTTTTTACGAGGTGGTTGTGTTGATAATAAGTGGTAGTATAGGGATAACAATCCTATAAAGTGTCAATGTTCTACCCACCCCTTTCTTGGTACACTCCTTAAGGCATTCACTCAGAGAGATTGAGACTTGATGAGGTCTTATAAGAGATAAAGCATTAGTAATTAATAAAGTTTGAAAATATTATGTGTATATATATTCCCCACTCAAATCTCATCATGTTTCACTTAGGTGCAACATAGGATGGTGCTTCATAAAAATAACATAGTAACACACAATGTTGAATATGAATTAATTGTAGTAAGGAAAAAATAAGATAAATGAAAGTATATAATTCAAAAACACATACCTTTACTTACCTTAGCATTTTAAATACATAAGAATATGAAAGAAATGTGAAGGTGTCTAATGTAGGAAACATTATAAAAACCTATAAAAATTAGAATTTTTTTTGAAAAAATAAAACATTTTGCAACATATACATATAATATGTGGAAATATTCTCTATGATGTTAGGATTCCATAACATTTTACACTTTGTAAAAATATATAGAAGAAAAAAAATATGGTTAAAAGATAAAATTTGAAAATAAATATGTGAAAGGTAAATAATTTTGAATAATAAATATAAATAGGGTGAAAAAGAATTCATTTGTAATTTTTACTATTATAAGAAAATAGAGATTGAGAGACCTAGTTGGATACCAGAGAGCCATCATGGTAAGGAGATGACATCTATGTTAGGAGGATGCATAGTGGTGATAGTGAGTTCATCATAGGTAAGCAATTGAGAATTTCAAATTTTTGAATATTTTTATTTGAAAATAATCTAAAAATAGAAAATTGACTGGTAAGCAAAATATAGGTACCAAATAGGAAATTTTTAGATAAACTAGGGGTAAAAAAAGTAATGGATAGGAAGAAGTAAAACTAATAAATCCCTATGCATTTATGGTAAATGGTCAAAATTCACCACTAGGAAATAATAGAGTCAACTTGGTCGACTTAGTTTGTAAGGTGAGAAGTAAAAATAGGGCCAATTTTATATAACAGGGCCTAAATAATATTGCAAGGCAAAAATATGGTTGATCCACTTGAAAAAGGAAGGGGTCAATTTAATATCAAAAATAAAATATAGGTCTGATTTAGTACCAATTGTGTAGAACTAAATCAGATCAACTAATTTAAGGAACTAATTTATGAATTTTTAAGAATGTATTTTGATTATTTATGCCATGGAGATATGATACATCCTTCTTTTATATTTTTTAGAGACATTGGAGGTATTGGTTAGTGCTAGATGTGTCATGGCTACTAGAACTAGTAGATCGATTAACTAATGTGGATAGAGTATGAGTAGTCACACTAAGATTTAGAGGTATCATGGAGATGAGGTGGATCCTCATTAGTGTTGATCTCACTATCATGTTATTTAGAGTATGGGAATGGTTGATGAACACTTTTCAATGAGTATTGGATGGGGATACCATTAAGGTGGGTATCATACTAGAAGATTTACACACATTATTGGGAGTATTGATAGGAGGGACACTGATGATCACTGGGCCATCAAATGATCTATAGGAGAGGTAAACACTAGCTTGATGGGTGACATGCTTAGATAGGATATACCCTAGATTGAGGGTGAGTTTGTTTGATGTATATTTTTAAAATATTATGGATATATGAAAGGTCATGATCATAATTATGATAGCCTAAGTGATATGTCACAACTCAAACATCAAGGTACTACTATATGCAATATCCTTGTGTTAGTCCATTTTAGATCAGGGGGAAATCTATGGCTTTAGGGTTGTCATCTAGGTCTAGATCATGCATGATATGTATGGGATGATATATAGAGGGTAGAAGATAATGGGGCCTATTATTTTGATGAATTTTTAGATATATGAGAGTTTCCCTATGTAACATCCAGTTGGGTTACCCCATATGGTTGATGATAGGTTACATCAGGTGATAAGATTGAAGCAGGACCATGTAGCTCAGGTAGCACCTCATGTGCCATGTTTGAATACTATCACATGATAGGAGATCATGTGGTATCCATACACACATATTGACACTATATGGCCTATTTGTTTGACTATTGTGACAATCCTAACATGGGTTCAAATCATGGTCTACTACACTTCATGGGAAGAGTCACCTAGTGGCACACGTTCTAAGGTAGTTTAGACTCCCACACCTAGTTTCCACTCTATTAGTTCCTAATTTTTGGGTATGTCATATTAGAGAGATAAAGGGGAGAGAAAGAGGAGGAATACCAATAAATATACTTATGATTAGGCCATGACATGCTAGGCCATGAACTAGTTAAGCATAGTAGTAGGTGGCAAGAAGAGGGGATGGCATGGATATATATATATATATATATATATATATATATATATATATATATATATATATATATATATATATATATATATATACACACACAAACACATATATACATATACATATACATATATAGATATATATACATATATGTATATATATACATATATATATACATATATATATATATATATATATAAATATATATATATATATATATATATATATATATACATATACACACACACATATATACATATACATATACATATATAGATATATATACATATATGTATATATATATACATATACATATCTATATATGTATATGTATATGTATATGTATATATGTGTGTGTGTATATATATATATATACATATACATACACACACACACACATACATATATATATATTTATATAGTAGTCACCACAATAAACACCCAAGAAATAGTAGTAGTGACCACCCTGACCACATCGTAGATGGAGGCACTACCAGTGAGAATAGGCATAGGTGAGGGCTATATCATAGGATGACCCAAAATCCATTCTAGGATAGATTTGTTTCATAGAGGCACCTTTGAAGAGAGGTTCATGACATGAATGAGTGGTGAATCCTTGAGTTGCATTAGTGTAGAGGTAACCTATGGAGGAGGCACTCAGGGATAAGTAGATAGAGAGATCATGCTCGATAGCAGAGTAGATGAGCAAACATTGGTTGGTGACACTATTACTAGTGAGAAATGTTTTAATTTTTATTTAATATTTGATATAGGATTTTAGTTGAATGTGATTATAATAGATAGATATATTTTTAGATATATACATGATCTAATATCTATCTAGTTTTGGTTTTTTAGAGTTTGTAATGGAGGAGACCAGATGAGGATCTTTAGTTATGGCTATGCACCATGACATTTTAGATGGGATGTTGGCTCTATATAATCCCACCATGTTGAATGATCATGTGATTCTATCTTCCTCAACCTAGGTAGGTTGGTTTAGACTGGTGGGGGAGGAGACAAGGTAGTTGCAAGAATGTGGGGATATATTTTAGCCATTGACAAGGGTGGAAGAGGGAGAGTCACAAGCTTGGAATTCCTTGGCTCAAGAGAGAGTAGTGCACATAGATACCACTATCTATCTTAGAGAGGTGCAGGATTAGGTGGACAATCTATAGGGATAGGAGTAAGTTTGAGATCTCATATTACCTCATTATAGTGTACCATTTAGAGGGGAGAGTCCCAAATAAATATGGGTTGTATGGTTAGGCCATAAAATATGCATGATGGAGCCCAACCTTAGAGCTAGAGATATTTTTTATTTTGTACCTTGTGTGCTATAAAACATATGATATATATAGATATAGATTTTAATAGTTGGATTTAATCTCATGAGTTGTATTTGGTTGTGGATGTTGATGCATGAATATATTTATTTATATCACATTTATTTATATTTGATTGTATATGCTATTGGAAATATATGTGGAGTGTTTTATTTTCTAACATTATGTGATACACATGTATGGTTAGAAATAAAAAGGCAAAAAATGGATTGGAAAAGTATAAGTAATGAAAAAAATGTATACACAATATATCATGATGGGAAAAAGGTAATAATAAAAGATGACTAAATATAATAAACCAAATATGGTAAAAGGGGAATAAATGTGTTTAACCAATGTAAAAGATTTGCACCAAATTAAAATAAGTAAAATCAAACTATATCACATTGGGAAGTATAAAAATAATGAAATAAAATGGAAAGAACATGAAAACTAAATGGTGTAAAAATAAAATAAAATTAAATCAATAAATCATACTAAATCATGTTAGGAAGTATAAAAGAGAAACAAAATTAGAAAAATGATCTTAAATTTATCACATTGATTTAAGCTGAGAAATATAATTTTTTTAAGAAAATGGTTGTAAGCATATATGCAATTGGAAAATAAGAAGATAAAAGTGAAAAATAAATGAAGTAATCATAAAACATGTTATATCAATATGGGAAACATGTCAATGACATGTAACTCATAATCAATCACTACTTATCTCAAATTTGACACATGTAATTTCATTGTGACTTTGGTGTTGGAATATTTTGTGAGGAAGGCCTAGTCCTATCCATGGTATTACAATGAAAATCACAAAGGGAACACCAATGAGGTGGAAATAATTGGGAATGATTTGGAAAAAGGAATGTTTATAATGTGGTGATTTATGAGGAAGGCCTAGTCTTACCCATGGTCTTACATTGTAATTCACAAATGGAATCCCTAAGGGGAGTGATCAATGAACAAAATAATATTTCTTAAGGGGAAATATTAGGATTTTTATAAATGAAAGAGGGAATGTAAAAATCAAAATGTAGGTTTTTATGAGAAGACCTTAGGAAACATGAAGGACATGAAGGACACAAAAAGACACTAAGTGGCTAGTGACCATCAATATACAAAGGATACTCATTCCCAAATAAGAAAAAAGATGTATATGAAAATAATTGAGATACTAAGGTCAACTCATGTTGGTTAGATAAAAAATATAAGTAAACTGAACCCACCTTCCCATAATGTGTTCCCCATTTCTCAGGACCTCTGATAGAGTCATTTGTTTACTATAAAGATTAGTTACTTATGTGAAAAAGTAGGTATCTTTGAAAAAATATGTTTTTATTCTCATTTTCAAATATACTAGCCTACCACACCCCAATCTACTTTTATTAGAAAAAGGATGTGTGCTTTGAATCACATATTTTATTATAATTTGACTTTTAAAATTTTGAATGATACCTTTTCTATCATTTCCTTTTGTTTAAATAATTTGGATTTTGATTTTTTATGGAATTTAAGATTCCTCCTCCATAAAAACTTGGAAAAACCAACATGAGAGATAAAATTTATACACACAAATGAGATTTATACTTTGGCTAAAGGGATATAAGTAACAAAATACATGACTAACTAAAAACACTTAGGCTTACATATAAACCAATATGTTATCTCAAGTTTCAACCATTTTATGCTTAGTTTGCAAAAGGAAATAAGGGGAATAAATGGAGATCCAAAGTGGACCTATAAAATAGAGAATGATAATGAGATGAATTATTTACTAACTAATCACATGATAAAGAAGGATTACTAAGGGGAGCAAGGTTTGTATAACCATGTCACAATAATAATTATTCAAGTAGATTAGATGATGTATCAAATAAACATGAGAAAATACAAATACATCCATGGAAATAAATGAACTCATAAAGAGAATATTATAATCATGAAAAGAATCCATAAGAGATCATAAGGAAATAACATGACACCATAGACAACACATAATGCAAAATATAAAAATTCATATAAGAGAGATCAATGAGTCAAAAATTGACATAGAGTCAAATAGTATAAAGTAGATAAGTATAAAATATGGAGCACATATCCAATCCAAATACTAGTATGAAGAAGAAAGTGAAAGAACACCATGTTGTGTTCATAAATATTAGTAAATATATCCATAAACATTATCCATGACATATGATATATCTCTATGAAGTTGGACCCTAACTGTATCAATAGTCTCATCAATCTTTAGTGAAATTTGTGAAAAGACCTCTTATAAAATATCCTCTACAAAAAATATAGGCATCACTTAAGGATCATGATCATGAGGCCATCATGTATAGAATACTAAAGATAAGGAATAAGATTAGAATCTATGGGATAGGAAGAAGCCACTGGTGGAAAAGGGACCATATGTGAAGGTGGATCCATGGGTGGAGAAGGACCCATAGGTGGAGAAGAGTTTATGGGTCGAGAGACCACATATGAAGAAGGGACCACAGGTGGAAAAACCATGAGAGATAAGGGACCATAGGTGGAGGGAAAAAAGGTGAAGGAGGAGCCTTTTTTCATGGGTGACCTATGGGAGAAGCAATATTAGGCACAAAAATGTTCATAAGGTCATCTTGAAGAAGTGGTTATAGGATGTGGCAGCGATTGGTGTGATGGGTACTACACTGGTACCAAAGATATAATACCTCTCCATATTTAGGAATATACTTAGGTAATGACTTATGAAAAGGTATACCTTATCTATAAGTTGAGGAAGAGTAAGATGTAATGTGTTTACATATTGTTGAAGCTTTTGAAAATGGGTGGAGAAATGATTATGAGTGTCATAGAAGCAACATATATGCTTATTAGTAGACTTTGTGGGTGTAATAATAGATGGAGTAAAAGTAAAAATTAGGGAATGATAGTATAGTTTATAATCTCTATTACAATGACCAAAAAATATATAAATGTCATAATATGGCTGAGCAACCCATTAGGTAGGTAGGGAATCAAGCTATGATAAAGGAAGAAGGTTAACACTAATGGGAGGTAGGGCTAGTGGTGATATTAGGTGAGGCTTGTCTGAAGGAGAAATAAAATCAAAAGTAGAAAGATACTCAACTAAAGGTAGACTAAGAGTAGGATCTAGACTAGGCTCAACTAAGGGTAGATTAAGATGCATAGAGGGTTTAAGGATAATATCAAACATCTTAAGGGGAAGTAGAATATAAGGATGTCAGTATATAGAGAAATGATAGGGACCAGTCATAATACAATCCATAAGCATGCTACTAAGAGGTTATTCAAAAAATAGTGGTATGTCATATAAATGTACCATCTCTACATCAAATTAGCTAGAATGTATGCAAAGTTAAATGAAACTAATCTATAAATCAATCCTAGCTCGGATAAGATAAATCTTGTTCACACTTTTGATTGTTGATACATTAGATATTTGGGGTCATGACCAAGATGGAGCTACTAGACCTATCCAAGGGATATATTACAATAATAATATCACTAGGGAGGGTTCCAAATCATCTAGTCAATCAAAACTATCCAATAACCCTAAATAAGTCTTATGTTTTCATAGACATATACTCATGTCAATGTATACAAAATCTTAATTCATGGGAGATAACAACAAATTCTAATCTATCTACTCTTACAAAGGAGGAACAAAGTTAGGAATACTTACCTTTGAAGATAGACCTATCAAGCCTCAATCTCTCTCTTAGACAAGGTGACTCACAAGAGGTTATTGTGGTATGTGAGTATGACAAGGATAAGTAATCTCTATGATATACAACCTATCTATGCATCCAAAATAGCTATCCACAAGACAAGATCCATATGTCCAAATAAATTATTGAAACACTAAGATATTCTCCTCAAGGAGAATGGTGGATAAGTATATGCACAAGATAATCACTTATTCTTCTCTTCCTCTAATAAATGACAAAATATATGTGTATATATAGATGAATCTAAC
The DNA here is from genome assembly GCA_037957365.1 of Torreya grandis. NCBI lineage: Eukaryota > Viridiplantae > Streptophyta > Pinopsida > Cupressales > Taxaceae > Torreya > Torreya grandis. The sequence goes on from JARHVA010004301.1 coordinate 1,356,408, forward strand.
CATATTACTTTTTGAAAGTTTATCTAATAAGCTCAGCTAAATTAGCTATGTATAGTTATTGAAAAAATAAATAAGGTCTTGGTATGGCTGACCTAGACCCTAAATGAGTTTTATCAATTAGAGTACAAGGTTGATGGGATTGAAATTATATCGTAGATGGTTAAAAAGGAGTTTAGATTATGGAATGGCTAATTAAGGTGGAAAATGACTAGAGGGGGGTGCAAAATAGAAGACAAATCTTAAGGTAATGTTATTAGGAGATGGTTATGTAGATAGAAAGTGGTAGTATAGGGACAACAATCTTGTGAAGAACCAATGGTATGCCCACCCATTTCTCAATGTACCCCTTAATGCATACACTCCAAGATATTATGATTAAATGGGTTTATATAAGAGATAAAGCATTAATAATTGATAAAAGTTTGAAAATATTATTTGAATACATAAAGTATTGATAAGGGTATCATTACTGCATGAACTAGATAATGTTCTATTTGTTTAAATTATACCTTTTCTTTTTATCTCAATACTTGTAATTATTTTAGTGTCTTGTGATATAAATAATTCCTCTTCCTTTAATGATAATTATCATTTATGACTAGAAAAAGAGAAATTTTATTCTTTTTTATGGTTTGGTCCCAGAGAATGGTTTGATTCCTTTTGTCTTCATCATGAAAATCACATAATGATGTAGAGAATGTAAGTGGGGTCATAATTCTCAAAATGCCTTAAAATAAATGTTGGAGAAAGAGTTTTTATCTATTGTGCTAATAATGTATACACATTATAACATGTACATGTTATAACTACTATATATAGTCATATATCATATTTTTATGATATATTATTATATTATTTGATGTAATTGTATGTTTTATTATTATTTTATATGATTATGTGATGAAATCTAGACTATGCAGTATTATTATGTCATGTAATCCTATACAATTACCTCCAAATTTTCTATTTTTATACAATTCTAGGGTCAATTTTGTGAACAAGGAATCCATAGAGGATAGATTATTATAGTGTTAGTTAATAAAACCAAATCAAAACTAACACACTAAACACTAACACCTATAGCCTAGACACTAGGGAGAGCATAGGTAACAAGAATACAATGAAAACACAAATAGAAAACAAAATAAATCATCCTTTTACCTTATTTTTATCTCTAACATGTCTTGTTAAATTGGATTTCTTGGCTATGTACTAGAGAAATCTTTGTCGATGAAGCTCCACTTATTTTACCTCTCCTTTGCACCTTGGTTTGTCTAGTTGGATTATCTTAGATTATTAATTTGGCATGGTAACACTACTAGAAGAGCTTATTTAATGTATTTGAGAATAATAACTTTATATCAAAAGATATTCTTGATCAATAGGTAAGGCCTTGTATTTATAGCCTCCAAAGTTAACTCTCACCCAAGGTGAGTTAAGGTTGAGTTTAAACATGAAATGAGTTCAAACTAGCCATAGGTGAGTTGAAGCTAACTCTAATTGAGTTAAAAATATGTCATGTAATTATGATTTTCAATTAATAGGCATGCATCTCAAATTAGATATTTGTGAGAACTTGACAACTCATAAAGGCAATGATGAAAAGGCTTGATATTTTGAATTTTTGAATTTCCATTTTAAGATATTCGTTATTTATAAATGGATAATTTAAATAATAATTTAATTTGGTTTAATTCTATGATTAATTTTTATTAAAATTTTAGCTCTTTTAATAATTGTTCAATTACCCCACTTAATGGGTCCATAGGCCAAATTTCTAGTTGTTAGGTTACAAGGTGACCCAGGCTGAATTCATGAGAGGTTATTGTTGCATAGAGGCTAGTATAAATAGAGAAGTTTAGTGATGCTTCATCATTATTATAAGAATGAATGAATAATGTGTGGAAAAAATTGGTATGTTTAGTGATTCTTAGGCTTAATTTTTAATATTTGGTAGAAATCAATCTAAAGTATAGACAAGAGAAACTTATGGCTAGAATAAGGTGTCTACAGTTTCCCCCTATTTGTGAAGGCATTACAAGCTATAGGCATAGTAAATTTTTTTTAAATAATGAAAATTTATTTAATGCCTAATACCCCAATATATGATGGATGAACCCTGGATGCCCCCTCGAGGGAGTGGTTGGAAAATAAGGTCGGTGATCAATCCCTCAAAAGAAGGAAAATGATGGGACCCAAAGTTAAAGGGGGTGGAAAAGACTAATTTTACAAAAGGTGGTTATAATCAGTGGCACAATTAGATGCCTTAGTTTGGTAGATAAAAAATATTATTTTCCCAAAGGTGGTTATAATCATCAGCATAGAAAGGTAAAAAGATAATGATTTTCCCAAAGGTAGTTATAATCATTAGCAAAATAAAAAATTTCCCTAGTTGGGTGGATAGAGATAATGATTTTTCCAAAGGTAAATAGAATCATTAGCACAATTAAAACATGACCCTATAGGGTATAATAATGATAGGGTTTTACCCAAAGGTGGTTATAATCATTAACATCTAGATAGATTGAAACATAATGATTTTCCCAAAGGTGGTTATAATCATTGGCATAATGAAAACATGCCCTTGTAGGGAAATAGAATGATAACGATTTGATAAAGGTATTTATAATTATTAACATCTAAATATATTAATAAACAATGATTTTACCAAAGTTAGTTATAATTATTGGCACTAAAATTTGGAATAATATGGGAAATTGGAAGAGGGGGCTTACTAACCGAATTCATACTTACAGAATAAAAGTAAGACTGTATAGAGGAAAAATATACATTTGGGAAACTTGATAATATGGAGATGCACATATTAGCTAACAAAGATTAAAATTCATTCATTATTTAATTACTCTATATTTGGGTAGTTATTTGGATAGATTAATATTTTTTCAAGTAACCAAGTAGAACTACTATGGCATCATTACTTATAAGATTCCTTGAGCCAATTTTTGTTATAGCACATGATGGTATGAATAATGATATAAAACACCATGATAACTTATCTAAAATATGCATAAGGACTGAAACATGATCCAATAAACAATTTAAAATAATGCACCAATGATAAAAATCATGATGACATTATTGATGTATGAATATGGATGGACTTAAGTATAATACACAAAGAATCACCTAATGAACATAGATATACTATTTAAGGCATAAAAAAAAGAAAACAAATAGATAAGGAGATAAAAAGACAAAAAAAACAATTAAAAAATCATAACAAAACACCAAGAAACATAAACAAAATACATAAAAAATAAAACAACAAGAACAAAATTAACAAACACAAAAAATGGTTAATCACAATGTTAGTGAAAATAGAAAACAAATTATTTATGCTTATGGAATATCGGTATTACTCCTTGAAATATGATGACCCTTAAGCTAGATAGTAATGACACAGGTATAATAACATAAGAATAAAGGCATAAGGTTTCACCTATGTTATAAGGAAGCAATGACATAAAAGAAGATGACAAACATTACCCCTAGGCTATAGGGGACAATGAAATAAACCAAAAAAATGGGGGGAAAGAGAATAAAATGGAGTAACCAAGCTGACTCTAGATGCATGAGGCAAGTGGACTCTTCTTACATATTTCCATGGATGTAATATCTAAAATAAACTTTAAGCTAAATCTAGTTCTCCAAATATATGGGATATAAGAAGATGAATGATAACAAATTGTGATTGATGTATAGAGGAAAATGGGAATGGTCTTAAAAAAATGGTGAGTGGATAAAATGAATCCATCTGTGCATGAATGTATCAAATTTGAATACATAATGTGCACAACATGAAATATTAAAATGGTGAGAGCATAAGGTTTAAGGCCAAAAAAGATGGGTAAAATAAATGGAAAGTGGTTATTCATAAAATAGTTAGGATTCCCAAGATCTTGATGGAAAAAAAGTGATAAAAAAGAAATGAATTTGTAATTGAGCTAACCTTTAGATACCCCATGCATCTAGGTGTTTCCTACATAGCTCATGTGGACCTCAGGCCAATCTAGTTCTCCTAGAAATGGGAGGAAAAATAACAAGGTGGTATTAGAAATAAACTAAACAAAGAAGATGGCCCACTTAAAAAAAATTGAAGGATTTATATCTCACATACAAATTCTAAGCCAATTTTCATGATTTTGTAATTTTTGGCATTTTCTAATACTTTTACAAATGTGTTGGGGGTTTTGAGGCATCTTAATGTGATCTGTAATTATGAGATACTAAACGATCTAACTCATAAAATATTGAGAGCATTCAACTTAAAAATTCTCAAAAAATGGTGAGAATGTGGTAAAAGGGTGATTAAACTAACCTCAATGTGAATTGAGAACTACCTACATAGTCCCAAGAAGGGGCCTCAATTCACTATAGTTCTACCTTAAATTAGAGGATTTTCTAGGTAGTAGAAAGTTTGTGAATTTATGAAAATTGCATAATATAACATAAGAATGGCAAGGTGATACTACAATGTATGGTAAAGGTATTACTCCTGATTTTCCCATAGGAAATTATAATTAGGAAACAACAACCAAGGTCAATGATACTAATTTTCCCATAGGTAGAAATAATTAGTAGCATTGAATGGGATACTAATTTTCCCCAAGGTAGTTATAATTAGTAAAAACTAAAGGATGTAACTGCCAAACCATTGTCATACTTATCCAAGATATTGCCTTTATCTAGAATACTAAATCAACTACTAAAAATTTCATCTGAATCTAATTGATGAAGGTGACCAAAGAACCAATGGAGCAAAACCAAGGTCAAAATGGTGGGTAAGGAGGGTAAAACAACTTCGGTCAATAATGAAGGTATGGGGAAAATGGCATATGTTATGGTGCAAAGAAGATGATGATATGAAATTGGCTATAATGCTAATAGGGCTTCCCCTAAGTGATAAGGTAAGGTAAATGGTAAGGTATGAAATAATGACAAGGTGAATGGTTAATGAAAAAGGCAAGGCAAATGGCAAAGCAAAGATATGGTTCTATTGTTCTTATTAATGAGGAGAAGCACATCTTGATCAACATATGATACAACTAGAATAGACAAATGTTTAAATTATTATCCCACACCTATTATAAATAGTTTTTATATAAATAACCTAATAAAAATTAATATTTCAATAATTTTATTGTGATCTTCATTGGTCATTAATTGTATTTCCTCCAAACTTCAAGACAAGATGTATTTGTAACCTCTACAAAGGAAGGTACAACCAAGGATGGTAAATATGGATAAATATTAAGCTATAGGTCTGATTTTGAAATGTAATTTAAGTATATAATGAATAAATGGATTATAATTGAATGTATAATGGTTAATCAATAGATGAATATTGGGATTTTTAGGTGCATATAATGTTTCTGATTTTGGATTCAACATAACTTTGGTTATGGTAGGGCCAAAGACTTAGGAATATGCTCTCAATAGGACCATCATATTTTTATGTTTTTTGAGACTAAGAGTAGATAATATCTAATTATGTTGTATATTGGAAGATATATTAATGTCATCTTTAATAATGTCTTCATCAAGTAGTGAAGAATGGTTATGCCTAGCTATTAGTGCCTCAAATAGGTTTTCACCAATAAATTTGTATTGATTGTCCCATAGCACCTCTGAGAAATTTTCACTAAAGAACATTGACTTTTGACTTTTATTGTATTCTATCACCACTAAAATGGTTTCAATAGAAGGTTTTGAGTTTGGACTTTGATTTTCTCCTAACACCTCTTAAAGGGTTTCACTAGGAGATTGTCTTCTTCTACATGAATGTGGTCTTTGTCCCCCTAATATTCTTCAACTAATATGTTGCCATAGATTTAGTTCAACAAGGCATGATTTTGTTGGTCCCAATTAACACTTGTGGGAGGTGGAATGTCAATATAATGGCTATGTTTGGTGGTGTTAATGGAATGTGTAATGGTAATGGAATGGAAAGAGGCAACACAATCCTCTTGGAAGATAATAGGATAACTTGTGTTGATGTTAAATTAATCATCCTAAAAAACCATGGAAGGATCATAAATATATTCAAATTTATCTATAAGGCATACATAATCAATATTTTAATAATTGTGAATGTATTTTGATTTTAAAATTGATTCTAACTCAATGGACTCTAAATATGATGTTAAGAATAATGTTGATTCTATTTATGATGTTAAATATGATATCAATTAAATAATAGAACACAAATTCAATGTTGATTCTTCATTTGGTGTGGATGTTGCTACAATAATGACTTTTTGAATGTTTGGTATTGTATAAGGAACATTTTGTGATGTCATAATGGGATCATTAAAAATATATTCATCTAAGAAGGGTTCAACATAGACTATCTCATCTAGGTGAAGGCCCTAAAAGAGATGAAATAGATGAAGGGGTGACCCCATAAATACTTACTTTTCAAAGTGAGACTCCTCATTGAGGATAAAATGGTCAAGAAACAACTCCATAGAGAGTGGCTTGTCAAAAGGGGGATCTTTAAAAATAGGACAATGATCAAGATAATCATTTTCCCAAAGGTAATTATAATCATTAAGAAGTGACTCAATAAAGACTATCTTGTTAGAGTGAAAATCATTAAATAAATGGAAAGGATCAAAAGGTGACTCACCATAGTTTGACTCATCACAAATTGTTAATGTTGATCATTGTTCTTATTGATTAAAGTTTGGCATTGATGTTGTCATTAATGTCAAAGGTTCTTAAGAATATGTTCATGAGGTCATTAAAGAATGTATTTATTTGATAGCATAAAGAGGTATGTACAAAATTATGACATTGACTAAGGAGCATTAAAGGCATGTGAGTAAGGCATAAAAGCATCAAGGAGTGTTTCAAGTTCAGTTGTCAAGCTTCAAGTGCTTGGGAAACCTAGTCATGAAACTAGTCATTACATAAAGAGACCTTATGAGAAGGTGTGAAATTGGTGGTCTGGTGAGATGGATGCAAAAAGGCATAAATGGCTGTATGAGGTTGTATGTCATGTATATGAAGTTTTGACAGCTTGGACAATGGCTATAAGGTTAGCTTTAAGGCCTTATGTAACTTGTAGGTCAAGGTCTAGAGAACAAAGATAGAGATTCTAGCCAAATGAGGTATGAGATTCAGATTTCAAGATAATAATGAGCATTTGATCAATTTTAGTGGTGTGGTGGGTTATCCTAGGTGTGTTGACTAAGTATGAGGTAAAAGTTTACAATAAAAGGCAAGAAAAAATGTTTTGAGGTCTCTCATTTGCATAGAATGAAAGGTTCTCAACTGAGAAGAACTTTCATGTGTTCATTGTCATATGTAAACTCTACACTGGCACACAATATTTTTATGATATATTTGTAAGGGTCCTAGATAATATCTCTAGGCATTAGTTTTGGAAATGAGGGACAATCCTTAATAAATAATCATTAACACCAAAAATAGTGTTAACCCCCTGTAAAATCCTAATAACCCAATGTGAAAGAACTTGTTCTAAAGTGATAAAAATGGATTGGTATGGATATTTTAACTATTTTAATATGTATTCAAGTCTCCTAGGCACCTCCAAGTATGATTGGTTTATTAGGTGAGTGGACCCTATAAGAAAAGCCTTATTTCTTAAAGATTTGATGTAGCTATTAGATTTGACCAAGTCAACATTGAAAAATTGATGAAGGTTGAATGAGAATTGTATCTTATGACCATGGTTGTTTATGAGAATATTTTATCCCTCAAGGGTGATAAATTGGTCATCCAAGTTGACTAGTCTCTAACAGACCTAATGGTGTAGAAGTGAGAAGTTAATTAGGGATGTGTTATCATAAATTAGGGATGAATCCAAGTCTATAGAGATTTTTTTCAAGATGTGTATTAAATTTTAATGTTGGATAATTTTTTATATAATTTTATATGATGAAAATGTTTCTCATAAGTTGACCTATCTAGTTCAGATGAGACAGTGAGATACAAAACTATGAGATTGGTCTGCAAGATCAATATTGACATTTGAACATATTATCCATCTATATAATAATTGTATAATGACTTCATAAGATCATATAAATTAATTATAAATCTCTGAAATTTGTTCTATAGGTGTTTTAGGTCTTTGTTTCCATGACGATGTTTTGAGGCTAGTTGGCAATTCTAAGTGGATTGCTTGCAGAAGAGGTTTTGAGTCCTTTTTACCAATATAATGAATTATAATTAACTTGGTGAAGTTTTTTATGTATTTAAGGTTATATTTTTATGATTTTTTTCATGGTTTTTTGACAATATTATGCTTTTGGTTCAGTTATTCAAGATAGATTTTCTAGGTATGCATAGGCCTAATTGTGAATAGTGTTGATGGAATGCTTCAAATCATGGATGGAGATAAAAGGTGTAATTAAAATAATATGACCTTGGTAAGGATATATTTAAGTTTAATATGATATTTTACTAATTTTTAATAAGTTTGAGAGATTTCTAAGTTGTTCAAAGGGTAGCGTGTGTTAATGAAGGCTTATCTAAATTAGGTCTCCTTTAGGCCTAAAAGGGGTTTTGGTCTTATATACTATGAATGAAATTTTGTAATTAATAATTCATGTTTTTGTAAATATAATAATTCTTATTATTTTTAAAATAAAAATGTATAAGTGTGTATATCTGACCAAGGAGTGTATGATCAAAAACCTAGTATAAGAATAAGGGCTAATAGGCTTAATTGTCTAGTTAGAGATTAAGAGAGTTGAATTAAATGAGATATAAGTTTGAAGGGATTAAAGAGGTATTTTAGACCATTAATATGGTGAATAAAAACCATCATGAAGATATAATATGGGTATTTTATATTATTATCAAGGTCATATGACCTAACCAAGTCAAGAAGAGGGCTAATTGAGTGAAGAAGGTTAGAGACTAGTTTGAGAAACATAGAAGTGTGTCAAGAGATAAAGAACAAGATCATAATATATTATATGAAAAATATTATCTTCTAAATTTTATCAAGATTTTTAGGTGTTTGAGTTGGTGTTGAGTCATCTAGGGGGTTGATGCCTCTTTGTAAGTGGGTACTTGCTAAAGACTAGTTGAGTTGGTGCTTAACTAGTTGGGGTTGGTGATCCAAGTAAATTTGGTGCTTCAATAAATCTTGATGTTTTTCTTAGAGGAATTTATTCCATTTTGATCATTAGTGCTTTTTTTCCTATTGAGGGTTTCTAACTCAAATAAGTGTTCTATATGTTATTATTTTGTTTCATTCTCATGGCTCTTAATGTGTTGGTGGTTTACTCTATTATTTTCATAGTTCATTAATAATAAAGTAAAGTTGTAAAATTTTTGAAGACTGATTCAAACCCCTTCTCAATCATTTTTCTTCCAATAATTGTTATCAGAGCCTAGTCATTTTAGATAAGTCTAATAGCTTGAAGGTGATCCTAAGAAGTATAATATATCTTGTGATCAAGGTTTTTAGGTGTTTGAGTTGGTGTTGAGTCATCTAGGGGGTTGATGCCTCTTTGTAAGTGGGTACTTGCTAAAGACTAGTTGAGTTGGTGCTTAACTAGTTGGGGGTTTGTGATCCAAGTGAATTTGGTGCTTCAATAAATCTTGATGTTTTTATTAGAGGACTTTATTTCATTTTCATTATTAGTGTTTTTTTTCCTATTGAGGGTTTCTAACTCAAATAAGTGTTCTATATGTTATTATTTTGTTTCATTCTCATGGCTCTTAATGTGTTGGTGGTTTACTCTATTATTTTGATATTTCATTAATAATAAAGTAAAGTTGTAAAATTTTTAAAGACTGATTCAACCCCCTTCTCAATCATTTTTCTTCCAATAATTTTTATCAGAGCCTAGTCATTTTAGATAAGTCTAACAGCTTGAAGGTGATCCTAAGAAGTATAATATATGTTGTGATCAAGGTTTTTAGGTGTTTGAGTTGGTGTTGAGACATCTAGGGGGTTGATGCCTCTTTGTAAGTGGGTACTTGCTAAAGACTAGTTGAGTTGGTGCTTAACTAGTTGGGGTTGGTGATCCAAGTGAATTTGGTGCTTCAATAAATTTTGATGTTTTTCTTAGAGGACTTTATTCTATTTTCATCATTAGTGTTTTTTTTCCTATTGAGGGTTTCTAACTCAAATAAGTTTTCTATATGTTATTATTTTGTTTCATTCTCATCGCTCTTAATGTATTGGTGGTTTACTCTATTATTTTGATAGTTCATTAATAATAAAATAAAGTTGTAAAATTTTTGAAGACTGATTCAACCCCCTTCTCAATCATTTTTATTCCAATAATTGTTATCAGAGCCTAGTCATTTTAGATAAGTCTAACAGCTTGAAGGTGATCCTAAGAAGTATAATATATCTTGTGATCAATAAGAATAAGATAACATGTATAATGAAGAAGTCTTATATGATAGTGAAGAAGGAGAAGCTCGAGTAGACCTTGAAACTAACTCATAATTTCCCTTGATTATTTGAATCATCAAGAGAAGACTATAAAGGGTCTTAAGAGTCATTTAGAAGAAATCAATGCAAGGTATAAGTTAAAGGTATAGTTGAGTATGACTAGTTGAAGATAGAGCTCAATTCCTTGAAGGTTGAGCATGAGCATTTCATAAACAAAATGCAAAAATCTGAGAGAGATAGAGTGAGAAGTTAGAACAAGTCAAGATTACCAACCTAAAAAGACCAATTAGGTAGCCTAATACAATAAAGGATAAATCATCAAAGAATCATGGTAAGTTTATAAATGTTATTTTCTACATCTATCACTATATAGGACACATTAAAAGATTCTACTCCAAAAGAGTTAGAAGGTCCACAAGATTCTATGAATATAAGAATTTAACTCAAGAGAGGATGGTTAGTATGGGGTTAGTTTCAAAATGAAAATAAAATGAAAGAAACACACTAAATAGCATAACATCTCTAGGCCTAGACACTAGGGAGACCTTAGTTAACAAACATGAATAAAACATGTAACTAAAATTCAAAATAAACCTTATTTTATCTCCCTTGGATGCTCCAAAATGCTTGTTGTAGTGGCTTTCTCGGCTTGTGCTCATAAAGTCCTTAGTAATGGAAGCTTGGCTACCTCCATCTCTCCTTGGCACCTTTGGATTATGGCTTGGCTTGGATTGGAATCAATTTGGCATGGTAATACTAATTTCAATGGCTTTTGGAATCATTTGTGCATTATAACTTTGCATTCTCAAGTCTTAAAATTCATGTGGTGAGGCCTCCTATTTATATATTTTTGAGAATGTCTAGAATCAACCTAAACCATCCATCCTGAGATTGAGATGTGTGGTTTATGATTAATTCAATTTTTGGAATTAAGTTTATAATTATCCTAATCATAACATTGGAAGAAGGGGCAATTAAGAGGCATGGAGAGAATCATGGAAGGCATTGATGAGACATAGAGGGCATGAATCCTATTATTTATGGCATTTATGGCTTAGGAATGTCTTCCCAAGAAATGAGGTCACCTGATGATGCAGATATTAAATATTCATTTATAAAAACAAATTTTCAACAAGTTTACATGGAATTATTAATTAGGCTTTGATTTGCATTAATTAGCTCTTAAGCATGTTTAAGAAATTTATGCACAAATTACTCAAATTGATCAAAATGTCTTGTTATTGGACTAAAATTCAACTAAATTGGAATTAGAAGTCACTATCATATGCATTAGATCCATTATCCCATTTAGGATGTTACCAATAAAAAATAACAAAGGCATGTGTCTCGTGTAAGAGATTTGATAGGAAAGAGCAATCCAGAGCACTTAAGAACAAACTTGAAATTTTGACTCATAATGATCTAATCAAAGTTAGCTAGCCCATAAATTGCATTTCCACATATAAGGATACCCTAGCCAAAATTGGCACTTGAATATATCAATTTCACATCATTTAGCATGTTTTAGTGTTTTAGGCTAAATTATGCATTTTTGGTAGAAATTGGTCAAAAGCCTAGTTAGAGGTTATCAGTGCCCATATTTAGGTGTCTATAGTTTACCCCTATTTGGGAGGGTATTGCAAGATATAAGCATAGTAATGTCTTCTCAAATAATGAAAAGGTCTTGTATCTATACAACTGTAATGATGATAAACTAACTATATGATGCCCCCTTGAAGGATCAGTTTTCATAAGTAAGTCAGTAAATGGTCCCTAAAAAAGGAAGAAGTGAAATGAGGGGACCAAAGAAAGGAAATATGATGGGGTGAAAACACAATGGTATTTAAAAAGTAGTAAAACTCATTGAGAATTCAAGTAGGATGGTATATAATGGTTTTCCTAAAGGTGGTTATAAGCATTGTACCCCGATAGTGGTAACATGGTATGATAACACAATGATTTGCCCAAAGGTTGTTATAATCATTGAGAAGATGGAACTACCCCAGTTAGGATAGATAAACAAAAGAATAACATGCCTCTATATGGATAGAAAAAGTAAATTGGTGGCAACACAATGATTTTCCCAAAGGTAGTTATAATCATTAAGAAATGTAGGTGGGATGGTGTGCAATGATTTGCCCATAGGAAGTTATAATCATTGGACTTTGATTATGGAAAACATGATAAAATTCGTTGAGGATGATGATAACTTAACACAGAGGGTAATGATGAATTGGAACAACCTACTAGTAGGGAGATGCTCATATGAACTAATAAAGGTTAAAATTCTTTCATGTTTAATTACTCTGTTTGGGATATGATTAGGATGGAATCAGGATATTAATGTTGAAGAGATGCTACCATTATGAAATAGATGTCTTAAATATAAGGTTTGTTTTAGCATGTGTCTATATACATCATGGTATAACAGCATGAGGACTTGGCCAACATATGCAAAAGGACTAACTCTCATAATCTAATACTCAATATAGAATAATGTACCAATGATAGAAACCATGATGATAATGTAAGCATATGAATATGGATGGATTTGAGTATAAGTTTGGGAAAGGAATCACCCAATGAACACAAATAAACTGAATCAAGGCAATAGTGATAAAATCAAACAAACATGCACACAAATAAAATAACAAAGAAACACTCAAAAGAAACCATACGAATAGTGCCCCTAAAAAATAGGTGACAACTTAAAAATGAAAAAAATAGGTGAATAGAAGAAAAGGAAGGGGGTGGCCGAGATGTCTCTATATGCACTAGGTAAGTGGATACTACCTACATAGTTCCATGGATGTAATATCCAATAAAAAACTTTATTCCAAATGTAGTTTTCCTAGGGAATGGAAGAATGTGATAACTAATGAAAAAGAATAGAATGGATGTGATAGAAGAAGAGGAATGGTCTTTCAAAATGGTAAGTGCATGAGAGAGAAAAGGATAAAAAGGATGGGGAAACTAAATGACAAGTGATTTACTTGTAAATTAGTAAGGGTTCCTAGAATCCTTAAAGCAAAGAAGTGGTCAATGTTTTTGTTCTTTTCTAATGATTTTTTAAATGTTTTTCAAATTTTTTTGGAATGTCTTAACTCAATCAAGAATGATGAGACAATAAATGGTTCAAGCTGACAAAATGGTGAGAGAATTTAAACTAAGGTTGCTTAAAAAATGGTGAGAGCATAGCTTAGTTTGCTCATAAAATGGTGAGAGTGTGGCTTAGGGTGACTGAGCTGACCTTAATAAGTATCAATCACTATCTACATAGTCCCAGAGTAGAACTTCAAGTCACTATAGTTTTGCCCTATAGCAGAGGAATTCGACTAGTGTAGCAGTCAATTCAAATAAAATAAGAATAGTCGGTAAAAAGGCATAGTGTGGAATATGAAGTGGTAAGTTGATATGTCAAAGCTTAATAAACAAATGTTGCCCCTAGTTTTCCCATAGGTGGTTATAACTAAGACACACTGTCAAAGATCAATGGTACTAATTTTCCCAAAGGTGGTTATAATTAGTAGCAAGACCGATGATAAGAATGGAATAACAAAGGATGCAACTACCAAAATTTCTATCACACTACTTCAAAATATGATCTCTATCTAAATTACTTAAACCAATTGATGACACTGACCAGATATCTTGATACTAAAAATATGTAACAAATGGAAAAAACCAAGGTCAAATGGGTTAGGATTTAGAACACACTGGTCTGATAGGTTGGAAAAAAAAAGTGGATACATGTAATAGGATGGATAAGGATGATATTTGTATAAAGAATAATAGTGATAAAATGGCATAACTGAAATGGTCCTTATAGACAATACACCTTAGCACTCAATCATAGTACCACTTGAGATGAATAATATTCATTGACTTAGGAAGTTTATCTCCATCTAGTGTGGCAAGCTTGTATGTTCCTAGTCCATAATCTACCATAATGATGAAAGGCTCTATCTAGTTTGGTTTGAATTTCCCTTTATGCTTATTCTCAGCCATGGTATTCTTTTGGTTTTTTTTAAGAATAAGATCACCAAGTTAAAATGTTTGATACTTAACACACTAATTATAGTGGCCTTTGAGTTGGTTATGATATACTTGAAGATTTTTGAGTGTGGTTGTGTGTTTCTCATTAAGTAGGTCTTTGTAGGTGAGTTAATCGATAGTCATGATCATCTATGACATGCTTAAAAGAGATGCACAGTGAAGTCAATTCAACCTCAATGGGAAGGATGGATTTAATAACATAAACAACTAAATATGGAGTAGCTCCTGTGGGGGTATGATGATTGGTATGGTATGCCTAAAGGGTAGGGAATATCTGCAAGTTCCAATCATGATCGACATGATTGATAATCTTTTCTAGAGTATTGATAATAGTTTTACTGGATTCCTTAGCTTAGCCATTACCTTAAGGGTAATATGCTATAAACAAATGTTGTTTGATGTTATATTTGGTACATAGATGTTCTACATCCTTATTGTTGAATGATCCTCCATTATCAGATATAATGTTAGAGGGGATACCATAGTGACAAATGAGATGGTTAAAGATGAATTTGGAAATTTTCTTTCTAGTCACATAAGTGAGGGGTATAGCTTCAACCCACTAAGTGAAATACTTGATGGTGTTAAGGATATGTTTATGGCCATCAAATGAAGTGGGGTTGATCTTCCCAATGAGGTCAAGTCCCCATGTAGAAAATGGCCATGGTGTAAACATCAGTTTCAAAGTTTTGGCTAGGGCATGAATCAAATTAGCATGCCATTGACATTTGTAACACTTATTTACATATGTAGCGGCATCTATATCCATCATGGGACAATTATAACTAGTATACAAGAGAATTTTGGATAGGACTACCCCACTAGAATGAGCTCCACATACTCCATGAACTTCTCTTAATGCTAGTGTAGACTCTGTTGAAGCTAAACAATGAAGCAAAGATCCATCAAAACTATTATGGTAAAGGGTGGATCCAAGTAGAGTATAATAAGTTGAATGATGAATGAATCTTTGGTTTTTTTTTAAGGTAGGTTAGGTGGTATAACTTGGTCATTAATGTTGTATTAAAATCTTGAGTACCAGATAGAATTAGGATCAACAATATCACAAATCATTACAACGGTTGAAGGTTCATGAACTGGTGGTGACAAATTCATGATGAGGAACTAATACTCTATAGCTTAATTATTTTTTTAATTATAGATGCAATAGTAGCCATGGCATCTGCAATTCTATTACTAGCCCTTGGTATGTGCCCAAACTAAATGTTGGCAATTTATTGCTTAAGAGTGTCGACCATGGCTTTTTATGGAACCAGCTTGTCATCTTTGGTCTAAAAATGATATGTGACCTAATTGATGATTAACTAAGAATAACCATAAACTTGGAGATGAGATATGTTCCAATGCACTACCTATCAATGTCCTATAACAAGTGATTCATACTCAGCCATGTTGTTTGTACAAGAAAAACTGATTCTAAATGATTTAGGGATTAGATCCCCCTATGGTGTAATAAACAATAGGCCCACTACTGATCTATATGCAATAAATGAACCATCAAAATACATATTTTATGGTTTCTCCTCAAGGAGTGTGTCAATGATGGTCATTATGGATTCATCAAGAAATTGAAATATGAGTGGTTGTATGTCTATGAGAGGTACTTTCTCAAGTTTATCTATAATAACTTATCCTTTGATTGATTTTTGATTGACATAATCTATGTCAAACTCACATAGAAACATGATCTATTTAGCCATTCTACCATGAAAAGCTATTTTAGATAGTAGATACTTGATGGGATCTACTTTTGAAATGACCATGGTCTTATTATTCAACATGTAATGAAACAGTTTCTAAGTTGTGAAGACCATGGCCAGATAATCTTTTCAAATAGGTGGATAGTTATGTTTATATGTAACCAAGGTACAACTTAGGTAGTATACGACACACTCTTTTTAATTTTCATCATGTTTAGCCAAGAGTGCCCCTAGAGCATGGTCAGTAGCTGATAAGTATAACAAGAATGGCTTTCTCAGCATAAGAGGTAATAAAATAGGTAGATTAACAAGATAGTCTTTGAGTTGTTGAAAAGATATTTAGTAAATGGATGGAACTTGTCTAATAAATGAGAGATGAAGCATCAAATTGACTAGATCTTACCTTGTAAACTATGAAGTTGTTTTAAATTGGTTGGTGGTGGTATCTCAGTTATAACATGGACTTTACTTGGATCAACATCAATACCTCTATGAGACGTGATGAAGCAAAGTAATTTACTTGAAGTTACATTAAACACAAATTTATTTGGATTGAGTCTAACTTTTTACTCCCATAATCTTTCAAATATCTTATGAAACACTATTGGATGGTTGGCCCTAGTTTTATATTTTCCTAATATGTCATCGACATAGTCTTCAATAATATCATGCATCATATCATGGAATATGATAGTCACGGCCCTTTGATATGTAGCTCTAACATTCTTAAGGCCAAATTTCATTACTTAATAAAAAAAATTTCCCCATGGAGTGGTGAATGTTTTTTTATGTTGGTCTTCTGGTGTTATTTTGATCTAATTGTATCCTAAAAAGCCATCCATGAGTGAAAGAATTTCATAACCTACCATGGAGTTGATGATCATGTCAATATTAGGTAATGGAAAATCATCTTTAAGATAAGATTTGTTGATGTATTAAAAAATAGTATAGATTTTGATCCCTTTAGGCTTTTTACTAATAGGTACTACATTAAAGACCTATTCTAAGTAGTCAATGGATCAAATACATCCTAATTCTAAGCATATTTTCAAAACTTTCTTTACTAATACAATAATGTGAGGATGCATATTACATAGATTTTGTTTTACTATTTTGGAATTAGGATTAATCATAAGGTGGTGTATAACCAAGGTGGGGTCTAAACCTGGCATGTCAAAATAGGCCCATGCAAAGATATATACAAATTATCTCAATAGAGATATAAAGACTTCATGTTCCTCCTTAGTGAGGGATGTGCCTAGTTTTATCCATTTCAGGTCTTATGGATTCTTGATACTTACCTCTATTATATCTTCAAATAGAAGGGTCGAACAGGCTTCTAAGATAGTAGACAATGACTTAAACTATTGGATTATGTCAAGGTCTTCTATTAGGACTTGCTCTTCAACTTCTCCTAGACATGATGAATCTGAGTCCCATAATGGGAGATCTATCCATGTGACAAAAATAATAAAAAATTATTGAAGAATTTGATCAAATACTTGTTGCTCAAAGCTGAACTTGGATCCACAAGAAAGTTCATCATTGGTGGTCTCCTAGTCTAAATTTGAAGAAGAATGAACACCCCCATCTAATGGCACCTGAAACAAGTTTTCACCACTATGTTAGCCTTTATCTTTACATTTCACCTAGTCAAAAAGTGCCTCAAAGAGGTTTTCACTTTGGGACCTCAATGTTTTACTTATTTATTTTTGGTTAAGGGTGTTCACTCATTCTCTAAAATAGGCTATATGATCCAATGTAATTGAGAATCCTAATATGTGATCCCCTAAAAGAACATTGCCTATAAGGCCTAAGAAGTCATAAAATACCTCATCATTTTGGAACTCATCAATTAGTAGAAAGTATTCTTGTTGGTCCAAATCTATCAGTTGGGGATAATATAATGGTAATGGGTTTTGATGAATAGCTAGGGTAAAGTTACAAATGAAATTGTTATCAAATAGGTTAGTTTTAGCTAGGTCATCAAAGGTGAGGCTATGATCAGACTCTACTTCACTATCGACATCATCATCAATAGTCATTGGTGATGGAGTTTGAATAAGATATGTGGGATTACCCCCAAATAGTTTAAATCCAAGTCCATAAGGTCTTTCATACTTAGTCATAGAAATTGGCTCAATGGTTCCTTGTTGATTTGGTCTGAGGCCTCCTCCTTCATAATTTTGATGCTCAATGATCCTATTGGGAATATGATACTTTTCATTTTTATAAAAATCAGCTTGGTTTTTGTTGTATAACCATGATTCATCCCCTTCAAGAGGATTAGGTTCTAGGCTAGATGCTGGTATAAATGTAACAGGTCCATTATCTTTGCTTTTTTGTTGCCAATGCATATGTGGAGTGACTTTAGGTCACCCAAAGGTTTTTGGATTCTGAGGAAGATTGGAAATATGAAATGTGTCATGGGTCACATAGTCTCCTGGTCTATTATCTAAAATGCTGAAATGATTATAAGTTTCAGGAGGTGGCATGTGAGAAAGGGAATCTAAGGTATTAGGATCTATGCAATCATCTAGTGAAGGATCAATAAGTATAGCCTTTTATTTATCCTTCTTGGAACTTAGATTCATGTTTTATTGATAGTTACAGCTTTAAAATTCAGCCTCAAGATGATTTTAGTGTTCATATGGGTGTAAATCTCCTAAAATATTCACTTCCATACTTGAGTGGGAAAACTTGATATATTGGTACAACATTAATGAGACTACAAGAATATCATACAACCAAGGCCTACCTCAAAGCATATTATATGATAACTCAAGATAAAGCACATGGTAAAGTGTATCATGGGTCAAAGGCCCAATGATAATTTGAAAACTAATGGTGCCTAATGATTCTCTTTCTTGATTATCATAGGCTTTGATGGTTATCATTTCTGGTTGGAGGTTTACCATTGTATACCCAAGAAGCATGATGAGTTTTAGAGACACTATGTTGAGGCCTGATCCATTATCTATAAGGACACATTTCACTTTATTTTGATTTATATAAACTTATATGTATAATGGGTTAATATAGAGTGGGCCAAGGGAAGACATATCACTTTGGTTGAATGTGACTTGTTGGGTTGGAGCTAGGTGTCCAACTAAAGCTTGAAATTTATCACGGGATATGTTAGTAACAATAATGGATTGGGTCAAAAACTCATTCAAGATGTTCTTGTGGATTATTGATAAGCACAACAAATCTAAAATAGAAATTTGTGTTGGTGTCTTCTGTAATTGTTCCATAATATGAAACTTCTTGTCTTGGTCAGTAGTGAATGGTTTATTTTGAGGTTGAAAAATTGGTTGGATGATAGGAAAAGTGGTAGATGGTTATGGGCCTAGGATAGTAATCTTCCACCTCTGAGTTGTGATTACATAATAAAGATTAAATACTAGACCATTATTGCTAACCAATGTTGGGAATGGTGTGGGACCAGATAGGATAAGTCTCGATTGTTGGTGTGCTCATATGTGGTCATGTGGCAAGGATGAGTTGTCGATATAAGGTCCAAAATGGGAATTACTAAGATGTTAGTTTACTTGTATGCACTCCTAGGTCAAATAAGGATTATCCATGTAATTTGGCTAAAAAAATTTGTTTAGTAATAGTCTAGGCTGATTAGTGTTTGGTCTAGGATTAATGGAGATGGTATTAACACTACCCCCTATAATATGACATACAACCCTATTGTATTCATGTGAAAATAAATGGTATGTTTGTTATTTTTTACCATTATAACCTTGGTTTTATCTATTGTTCTTTTGTTTTGGGTTCTACTATTGATTTTGCTAATTCTATTAGTTCAGCCTTTGAATTTGATATTGTTGATTTTATTGTTGCACTAGTCGTTATTGTTGTTGTTGATATTGATTTTTATGTCAAGGAAAGGGGTTTTGATAAATCCCAAGAGTTTTATTGGAAGATAAATCACCATTATCCAATGTTATCCCCCATTCTCTAACATATTCTCAATTAAATGCTTGATTTGGACACATCTTCATAGATTATGCCCATTGACCTGATAATAGGCACATAATTCATTTTCATGGTCCCAATCATGATAAGGAATAACTTTTAGATAATTCTTTACTATATGCCAAATAATAAAATTAACGGTAGAAAGCTTACAAAATATAGACTCAATAGGTTCTCCTAGGTCACTAAAAACATGACGTGTAAGCATGATTCTCCTAAGAAGAGGGGTTTGCAATGGTAAAGGCTATTGTATTTATTGTATATGTCTTGGTTGTTGTGATTATGACATTGGTTAGAGAGGTTTATTAGTAGGATTAAGCTAAAAAGGTGGTGTAGATGATGTTTTCAGTATTTGGACATGATGGGATTTGGTTACTCTATTTCCCACAACATTCCTATTACAATTGAATTACTTTAGTCTTTATTGGTTATTGTCATGTGCTAGTTGTGATGCTTGCACTTGAATGGGATGTTTATGTTGGTCATTTAACTAATTGGTACCTTGATTTTGATTATTTTAATTAATCTTGATGACTCCTTTATTGATGAGTGTTTGCTCAATCAAAAAGCCTTTGTCGATGATTTCATTGAAAGTATGTGCACATTGTAATTCTAGATGATATACTATATCACTATGAATTTTTTTGGTAAACACAGTGGATAATTATTTATCTAGTAAACTATGGGTGAAATGGCTTGCAAGGGCTCTCCATCACTATAGATAACTTGCAAAAATCTCACCATATTTTTGATTTTCTTGTGTTAAGTCCACTAATGAAATCTCATGCTCAAGATTATAGGAAAAGTGCTGAACAAACTTATCAAAAAGATCATCAAAATATGTTACTAAATTTTTGGGCAACATTAAAAACCACTCCAAGGCTTGTCTCGCCAAGCTCCTTGGAAATAACATCAAAAGGTATATGTCACTATATGCCACTAGTTGTTATGAAATAAAGAATTCGGTTAAATGGGCCTTAGGGTCACATTTCCCTTTGTATTTTTTGAATTTCGGTGGTTCATATCCTAGAGGAAATGGTATCTATAAATACTCCATGTTAAATGAAAAGAAACACACATCATCCAATTTGAAATTTTTAGTCTATTTTCTAACCTGAATGGTAGTAATTACATCCTTCATCTATTGCAATTCTTGAGATAGGAAACTATAAGGAACATTGGTTTAAGGGAGAATATTGGTTTAGGTAGATGGTTGGGAGGTCACAAGTAGGACATTTTGATTAGGGTATGATGGAGATACTTTTTAGGGTATATTGGTTTGTTTGGGGAATGGACCAAGAATATGCATATGTGTATTAGGATGTACTTGAAATTTCACATTTGGTTGTGCGATATTTTGGTTTAGGTTGTTGATAAAGTTTTGACTTGGAGGATTTTGTGGTTGGGATAGAGGGATATAACTATATTATGCCTATTATGGTTGAAAAAATACATGTTATTGACTAATCAAACCTTAATATTGAGTGGGAACTTGTGGATCAAGACCTTATATCTGAATCTGTGGCACATATTAAACCGATGATTGTCTAGTATGTACTTCAGAAACATGGGGACCATCTTTTTGCATGAATCCTTATGGGAAAGTAAAAATAGGTTGTATATTTAGCATCTATCATTGACCAATATTTATAAATTATTGAATAGTCATTTCTTGGTTTTGGATTTGTATATTAGTCTATGACTAAAGAGATATGTTTGTCATTGCTTGGTGAGGTGGGACATTAGTTACCCTTGATTGATGTGGTAATGTATTTGTCCGCTATTGCATGATACACTAGATTGTGACTAATGTTATGGAATACTACTTGTTACTTGTTGAGGAGGAGTAGGATTCATCACATTCTATCATTTAGGTGTGATATTAGTTGTCGTTTGATTACCTAATCTCATATGTTGTACACTTGAGGAAGTAGCCAATTGAGGTTGGGATGTAGAAACTCCTCTTCCTTAGTATGATGATCTACTCATGGGATTAACTATAGGAACATGTTTTTGGCTAGTTGTTTGTGCATTATTACCACTTTGATTGGGATTGGATGTTGTTTACACATTGTCCACTATGTTTGGCTCACTATTCTTTGTAGAGGCCAAAAACATTTCTTTAATAATGGGCATATGTGTTAATTTATTTATTGAAGTAGTTTGTATGAATGGATCAAAACTCAGATTCTCTTGTCAAGTTAACTCTATCAACATTACTATTGAAAGTACTAGGCCAATAAGAGGTTTATTCACCATGTTCATCTGATTAAAATTATGTGCTAGATTTAGGTAGGTTTGATAGGCTATGTACATTTGGTTAAAGTGATCTTCCATGATTTTTTTGCCCCGATTAGATATATTAGGGTCTTGATATGTTGTTTGGACTAGAGCCATAGGATTGCTAGAAGAAGCCTATTGATCATAAATGATATTATGGGGTACTCTTACTAGGCTTGATAAATTCTCATGGGGGAAGTCTGCTAGAAAATTGACCCCTACCTCTATGGATCTGACCAAAATCTCATCCTTATTCTCTAAAAAATGTCGCTTAAACAAAAAATGGATCATATGTGGAAGATATATTAGTAGAATATCACTATTGAATAACTGGCTCATCTACTATAGGTATTATAGTTAGGTATTGTGTAATTTGTTCTTGGTCTTATTTTGAATAAGGTGGTGTGTTAACAAAATAGTTAAAAAAATGGATCTTGGCTTGGTGCCCCTAATTGAGTATTATAAGAGGAATAAGAATCCATCTCATAAGGAATATTATTTGCATAGGGGTCTTCCACCATTTATTCTTATGCCACCACATTACTAATCCCTATATTGTACATGATTCCACTAAAAGTGTAGGAATACATGTTGGGATCCATAGTCAATTCTTTGTGATAAAAGGTCAAAGAGTTATAAAAACTCTAAAAAGGATAAGATTTACAACACATGATGTTCCAACTTGGTCTAGATTTGTCAAAAGTATCGAAAGGTCTATGAAAATATATGTGAGGAAATAAGCTAGTGTGTAATATCTAATGTTTCACTATTCACACAAATTTAATCAAGTAAATAGACCAAAAATCAAAATTCCAAACTCTAAGGTTGAAGTGTTTCAAATTAGTCTAATCTAGAAACTTAAAAGTTGCTAGGTTTTTTGGTCAAATGTGGCATCAAAATCTAGGCTCAAACAAGGAATGCACTAGAACTCTTGGCCAAATGGAATAAAAAGCTAGACTTTGAAATAGATTAAAATTTTAATGTAACAAATTTGAAACACTTCTAACAAACACTAGGCATTTGATTCTTAGACATGAACTTGATAAACTAGGTATAAGGTATGAAACAAAAGGCACTTTAGAGGTAGTTTATTTTCTCATAAATAATGGTATAAAACTTGGTTCTTTTGATAAATAAGCTAGACAAAAGTGAATAGTATAATTGTGCTAGATTAAAGATTATAAAAGTACACTCAGATTGGTCTTAAAATGTAGGAACAAATTTGAACTCAATACAAGAGAGTCTATGAAACAATATTTGAAATCTTTTGGGTAGTGTAATGATCTACACTACCCAAAATGTGCGACAAAAAAGTTTATTTCAAAAAATCTCTAAGGCAAAGATAATTTCCCATAATTTTGATAGCATAACACTACTTTTATTGACTCAAAATGTTTTGGTGCATAGACTCAAAGTGCAAGTGTTTTAGCATAAAATGGCTTAATTCTATCAAGTGATAATAATGATTATGAGTCTTAAATAACCTTTAACCCAAATTTAAAATTGAACCTAAGTTCCCTCAAGTTTAGTGAAAATGGTGAACCCACTTAACACATCAACCCTATGAACTTATAAAGGTACAATTTTGAATTCAGATTATAAGTGGACTTAAACAACTTTGGTAAAGGTCTAAACTCAATTGGGTACCATAACTATGCCAAAGTGGATGATATGACTCCCAAGCTTTTGATGAACTTTAAATAAGGAAAATTGATGATCTCATGTGGGCAACATAATGCCTCTTTATTCAAAGGAAAATGAAGACCACGATTTTTGGTTTGAATTGTTTGTTTACACCAAGTTTTGACTTCAAACAAGACTTTAATCTAGGACAAGACCAAATAATTAATCGCTCTTAGATCCTAAACTGAAAAAGGTTGCTTGGTATTATTGGAATCCATCAATACACATCATTTGAGAGGATTTTAAGTGTTCATCCCAAAGTAAATGTGCATTATATAGTAGGGTTTTTACACTCCACTTATTATCAAATGATAGTACTGTGACATGGATCTTGAGGCACACCTTTCACTAATAATACTTCTATGACAAGTAGGGATTTGTCTAATATCTAACAAATTTATAAAAATTCTAGGGGAATCAATTTCATAATGACTTTCATACCAAAAAATGCGAAAGGAAAGCACAAATTTTGGGTTATATCACTTGGCTTATTACAAAAAAGGTCTAGTCCTTTTTTCAACCACTACATCCTGTTGTTCGCTCAGTGTAGTGACATGTCTAAAGTGCCAATATGTCTCATGTGAAACTCCAATTAGGATCCAAATGAAGTAAATTTTGGGAGGTGAAACCCTGGGTTAAAGCTTCCCTAAAGAACTTATAAGAGGTGATGAAGTCCCCCTCGTAAGACAAGTTTTTCATAAAAATAAAGAAATAATGAAATTAGAAAGACTTTAGGGCCATTTTCAAGGTCACCCAAACTTTGATGAGTTTTTGGGGAGTGCTTTAGATGTCTTTATTCCTAACCCTTGGACTAGGCTACTTGCAATAGGAATGACGTTTTTGATTTCATGGGTTCCCTAAATGGGAAAAATGAAAGAACATACACGCAATGTCCCTCTTTTACAAAAAAAATTAATTTAAACAACTAAGTGAATCCAAAACGTTTGAAAAAGTGAGTTCTGTAATATCCCCTTGAATATCAAAACAAAAGCTTTGAATTGCTTATCTGAATTTCTACAAAATATCTTCAATTAGATAAATAAAACACAGTATAAACTCTTATTTATTTGCTCATAAGCTTACAATAGAGATCCTCTGTCAAGTATATAAAAAATTATCGAAAGTATGGCTTGAATAGCTTGAATATTCCGCAAACTGGAAAAGAATTCTGAATCTGATTCGTCTCGGCCTGCTGTGTAAAAAACACAGTCATCGACGTTGGTTATGATGCCGTCGTCAGTCGACCTGTAGTCGCTAACTTGCCGACGTCGGTGATATGTCGACCGATGTCGGTCTCTGTGAGTATCTGTTCACCAATGTCGGTACCTAAACTTTCTATTGATGCGTACAGATTTTTACGGATCTGTATGGAATTCATACAGCCACTGATATAGCACAACCTGTATGCTTGATCCTGATCTGTAGAATTATGGGCTAATACAAAAGATCTATATCTAGATAATTCTTGAATCAAAACCCAAAAATAATGAAAATACCTGTAAACCCTTGTGATAGCTTCTGAGTGAAGTTATCTCTCAAATACCTGTAATACTATAATAACTTCTGGGTGAAGTTATCTCTCAATTTGGCAATAGATCGGCTGATCTTTCACAACCTCTAAATCACACACAATGAAGAGTTGACGTTCTTCAATGCAATTGGAATCCTAGAACCCTTGGCTCAGTCTTCACAGAAGAATTTATTAACAAGAATCAATATCAAAAATAATCATGAATACAAACTCTCTCCCATGAGAGATTCTTATACCCTTCCAAAGGTGTGCTTGCTAAAATTAGATTCCCTTAAATTAGACTTAGGGCTTCCTTAATTTAGAACTAGGGTCTTAAAATTAGACCAATTCTTAAATTAGAATGAGGATCCTAAAATTAGACCCAATAATAAATAATTAATAATTAATTAATAATAATTAATTAATTAATAATTAATTAAAATTAGACCAAATGATTAATATTTGATTAAATCAATCAAATATTAATATCTCCTTTAATTCATGTCCGAAAGAGCCCAAACGAAAGCCAAGCCTAGCTCCATCAAGACCCTCTATCCATCTCATCAGCGTACGAGGGTCGCATAATAGGATAATCATCTACTCTGCACATGTCAACTAAAAAGGGGACATGACAATCCGCCCCTCTTGAAATTGCTTGCCCTCAAGCAATCACTGAATGATAGACCAATCAATCCACCTGGATCCCAAATGAAGTCTTGATCTACAGTGCTGTCAACCAACACAAACTCCAGACCCTGTCCATCACCACTCTCATCTAATGGCGTCACATCACCTCTGTCTCCTGTACGCATATCGTCATCAACATGTGACCCACCTGTAAAAGAAAGCTAAGACTCTACCACATGTGCTAACTCTTGAACTAAACTCATCTCAAGACAAAGCTCATCCTCATATCTCTCCTGTGTTGGTGCCAATGTGCACTCATCATCACACTCTATCATGTCATGTAGTATAGGCATCTCCATCCGATGAAAAAACATATGTTTGAAGCTGCTGCCCTGTATTGCCTTAAGAATATGTGTTTTCCCATCAACCTCAAAATGAACCTCCATATCTTTGAGATGAAGAGTAACTTCCTCAAATGAATGAAGCCACTTCATACCCAAGACTAATTCTATGTCCCCCATGTTCACTACAAAATAATTAGCCTTGAACTCATAGTTGTTCAAGCATAATGGGAGGTCTCTAATCATACGCTCACACCTAAGAGTGTGACCATCGGCTACCTTAACTCTAATTCCCTCAAAATCTTTGGTAGTGAGTCCACGCTTCTCCACAAATCTAGCATCTATGAAATTATGTGTGGCCCCTATATCAAGAAGGGTGGTAACCTTCTGCCCTGCCAAAACTCCACAGAGTTTGAATGACTCATCTGACTGAATGCTGGATAGGCGTGCCTCCTGTATATGAAGCTCTAAATCTGCCTCTACCTTAGGCTCTAAAGCCTCTGCCTCCTCAGAACTATCCTACTGTTCAAAATCTTTTGATTCTGCATCCTCATAATATGCCCACATCACACGATTTGCTTTGCCCTTAGGCCTCAAAGGGCAATCATGATGGATATCATATGGACCTTTGCAGTAGAAGCAAAGCTTCTTCCTGCGTAGATCATTAAGCGCCTCACGATCCAAAGATGGTGCTGCTGGATTGGCTTTTGAATCATTTTTAACCCTGGATTTATCTATGTTAAAATTTGGTCTCTCTGTATCCCCATTGGAGTGCTTATGGTCTCTAGATGAAGAAGTACCTCTAGAGTTAGATCTACTTGATGGGACTGCCATCTCCATACTGCGTGCCTTCTTCATAGCTTCCTATAATGAAGGAGGATCAAAGCCTTTGATCCAACCTCTCAATGGTTCTGTCAATCCCTCCATGAAGAGTACTACTAGTTGCCTCTCTGAAATGTCAGGAACCATGACTAATAACTTCTGGAAGTCACCAATGTATGACTCTAGACTGCCGCTTTGGCACAACTGTGCCAACTCTCAAAAATAGGACTCTGGATCCCTCCTGTCAAAATGCTCTACCAGCCTATCCATAAACTCCTGATAAGAAGTGATCTGATCATGATGGAGTATCACCATCCCATGGTGCCACCAATCGTGAGCTACTCCCTCAAGATGTAGTGTCGCATATCTGATAGCATCTTCCTCGGCCATCAGACACAATGTGAGAAAGGTATCCAACTTACTAACCCAGGCCTGCGCTGTGACCTTACCACTACCATCAAACATCATGAGTGTGAGCCTGCTCGTAGCATGCTTAAGATCATTGTTCTGGTGTCTAGGTCTCCTGTCCTGTCTAGCCAATCTGTAGTGCTCTCTCCTCAGATTAACAAAATGATCAAAGGTTGTCCTCTCCTAAACATGAGGAGGTAATAAGTTCCACTCATCATCTACAGCCAGGTAAACATCTACAAATGAGGAATCTCCTGCTTCCTCCTCTGTTGGAACTTCTAGTTCTACTTACACAAACATAGGATGTGTAGGTCTATCTGCTATTCTGGAGTGGGCCTGTCGGGGTCTCTGATTAACCATAACATCTCTGTTATCACCTTGGTCCCCATTCTGTCTATTAGGTGGGTTCATCCTCCTTATCATGGTAGTTAGTGCCTGTAATGCCTGTGTCATCTCACGGTAGGTTTCTCTAGTACCTGGATCATCATTATGTCGATGGCCCCTGGGTGGGCTACCCTCACGTCTGTCACTTATGATAATCTGCTGTTGTTCTAACAATTGGGTACCTTCAAGCAAAGCTCTACTACATGTGTTATACTTGTGTGGTCCCAACTCTTGTGGCTGCATAAGATTTTCAAACCCTTAGGATGGCAAGATTTAGCTTTGATACCACTGTAATATCCCCTTGAATATCAAAACAAAAGCTCTGAATTGCTTATCTAAATTTCTGCAAAATATCTTCAATTAGATAAATAAAACATAGTATAAAATCTTATTTATTTTCTCATAAGCTTACAATAGAGATCCTCTATCAAGTATACCAAAAATTATCGAAAGTACGGCCTGAATAGCCTAAATATTCCACAAATTGGAAAAGAATTCTGAATCTGGTTTGTCTCGGCCTGCTGTGTAAAAAACATAGTCACCGACGTCGGTTATGCTGCCATCGTCGATCGACCTGTAGTCGCTAACTTGCCGACGTCGGTGATATGTCGACCGATGTCGGTACCTGAAATTTCTATCGATGCGTACATATTTTTATGGATCTGTATGGAATTCGTACGGCCACTGATATAGCACAACCTGTATGCTTGATCCTGATCTGTAGAATTATGGGCTAATACAAAAGATCTATATCTAGATAATTCTTGAATCAAAACCCAAAAATAATGAAAATACCTATAAACCCTTGTGATAGCTTCTGAGTGAAGTTATCTCTCAAATACCTGTAATACTATAATAACTTCTAGGTGAAGTTATCTCTCAATTTGGCAATAGATCGGCTGATCTTTCACAACCTCTGAATCGCACACAATGAAGAGTTGACGTTCTTCAATGCAATTGGAATCTTGGAACCCTTGGCTCAGTCTTCACAGAAGAATTTCTTAACAAGAATCAATATCAAAAATAATCATGAATACAAACTCTCTCCCATGAGAGATTCTTATACCCTTCCAAAGGTGTGCTTGCTAAAATTAGATTCCCTTAAATTAGACTTAGGGCTTCCTTAATTTAGAACTAGGGTCTTAAAATTAGACCAATTCTTAAATTAGAATGAGGATCCTAAAATTAGACCCAATAATAAATAATTAATAATAATTAATTAATTAATAATTAATTAAAATTAGACCAAATAATTAATATTTGATTAAATCAATCAAATATTAATATCTCCTTTAATTCATGTCCGAAAGAGCCCAAACGAAAGCCAAGCCTAGCTCCATCAAGACCCTCTATCCATCTCATCAGCGTACGAGGGTCGCATAATAGGCTAATCATCTACTCTGCACATGTCAACTAAAAAGGGGACATGACAAGTTCATTTTTAATCCTAAATGGAAAATAAGGGGGTGTTTATTTGACCCCTTAGTCTTAGTTGTAACTTTGAAAACTAATGCTAAAAACTCACTTAAGCACCTAAATATTACTTTAAGGACCCAAAATAATGTTCCTAATTCATTTTAAGAATGCAAAATGTGATCTAAAAATGTTTTTAACAAATGTCAAGCTTGGTCCTATAGCAAAAATGTTAGCATGTCCTTTAGCCTTGAAGATCTTTTGGGTTTGAAATAATAAACTTTCAAAAAAGAGATCTCAGATCTGTGTTTTAACAAAAGCATAGTGACTGACATCGGTTATATAACCAATGATGGTTACATTTGCTAACTGATGATGGATATCTAACTAAAATTGGTTATACCAATTTTACTGATGATAAATATCTAACTAATTTTAGTTTTACTAACTGATGTCAGTTACTGTGTAAACCCATGGCAAATAAAAATGGCAAAACAAAGTTAGAAAAATCAATTTCCAAGAGTTTTAATGACCCAAATGGAGATTTTAAAGCTAAAAAATGATCTTCTTCATGTGTGGGATGTGTCTAGTCCTATCGGGCATGTCATATGTGAATCTAATAATTTAAATCAAGAGAGGAAGGTTAGTATGGGGATCATTTTAGAATGAAAACAAAATGAAAGAAACACACTAATTAGCATATCATCTCTAGGTATAGACACTAGGGAGAACTTAGTTAACAAACATGAATAAAACACACAACTAAAATGGAAAATAAAACTTATTTTACCTCCCTTGGAGGATCCAAAATGCTTGTTGTAGTGGCTTTCTTAGGTTGTGCTCATGAAGTCCTTGGCAATAGAAGCTTGGCTACCTCCATCTCTCCTTGGCACATTTAGCTTGTGGGTTGGCTTGGTTTCAAATTAATTTGTCATGGTAACACTAATTGAAATGGATTTTTCAATCGTTTGTGCATTATAACTTTCCATTCTTAAGTCTTAGAATTCATGTGGTGAGGCCTCCTATTTATAGATTTTTTAGAATGTCTAGAATTAACCTAATCTGTCCATCCTAAGATTCAGATGTGTTGTTGAGGATTAATTTAATTTTTGGAATTAAGTTTATAATTATCCTCCTCATGAAATTGGAATAAGGGGCAATTAAGAGGCATGGAGATCATCATGGAAGGCATTGATGAGGCATGGAGGGCATGAATCCTAATATTTGTGGCATTTATGGCCTAGGGATGTCTTTCCAACAAATGAGGTCACCTAATGATTTAGATATTCAATATTCATTTGTAAAAAAAAACTTCAACAAGTTTCCATGGAATTATTAATTAAGCCTTGATTTGGGCTAATTAGATCCTAAGCATGTTTAAGCACTTTGTGCATAAATTACTCAAATTGATTAGAATGTCTTGTTATTGGTCCATAATTTGACTGGATTAGAATTGGAAGTCACTATCAGATGCATTTGAACTTTTACCCCATTTAGGATGTTACCAATATAAAATAACAAAGGTAGGTGTCTCATGCAAGAGATTTGATAGGAAAGAATAATCTAGAGTACCCAGGTGAAAAATTGGCATTTTGACTTGGAATGATCTGATCAAAGTTAGCTAGCCCATCAAATGCAATGCCCCATTTAGGGATACCCTTCCAAAATTAGTGCTTGAATATGTTAATTTCACATCATTTAGCATATTTTAGTGTTTTTAGGCCAAATTATGCATTTTAGGTGGAAATTGGTCAAAATCCTAGTTAGAGGTTATCGGTGGCTAGATTTAGGTGTCTACAGATTCAACATGACATATGAATATCCTAGAATTCATAAGAAGGATCAAATATTGGTATGGAATCCCTAGCAAGCTAGGATGGATCAGATTGAGCTCAAGAAGAAAGATGGACTATTTTCCAAGGAGGAACAAAAGACAAAAGATGACTCTATGCTATCTTAGATAACCTTTGACATTCAATATGAAGGTATGAAATGGTATATATATAGTGGTTTCTCAAGACACATGATATGAGATAAATAATTTCATCTCTCTAAATAAGAATATTGTAAAAACAATGAGGTTTGGAGATAACATAACTATCAATATAGTTGGCAAGGGTGTCTTGAGCTTGGAAAATGAAAAGACTAAGACATAAATTATGTTGTATATGGAAGGTTTGAAATATAATATACTTAGTGTAATTCAAATTTTTAATCAAGGACACACATTAACCTTTCATGATAGAGGGTGTGAGATAAAGATAGCTAAATTAGGTAGGCTAATTGCCAATGCTAAGAGAACTAAGAATAACCTATATATATTAAATGAGATCAAGAAGTAAAGATACTTCATGAGAAATATGGATGAAAGTTACCTATGGCATATAACATTAAGTCACTTAAACTTTGACAACCTAGTCAATATTATCACTATGAATTCTGTGAAGAACATGCCTAAGATCACCAAACCTATAAACGTATTATGCAAGGCTTGGCAACATGGTAAATAGACTATAAGAAGGTTCAAGTACAAGGAGTACTCTATTATAATATCCTTTGAGCTAATACACATTGATCTCTATTGGCATACAAGAATTTAAGGAGATATCTACTTCATATCGCTCATAGATGATTACACAAGAATGACTTGGGTTGAATTCTTGAAATAAAAATTAGAATCTCTTTAAAAATTCAAGGCATTCAAGTCTCTTGTTAAGAATGAGAAGAATGGGAAGATAAAGTGCCTAAGATTTGATAGAGGAGAGTTTTGGTCTAATGAGTTTGATGAATTATATGAGGTTCATGGAATAAGGAGATAATTCTCAATAGCTAGGACACCTTAATAGAATGAGGTAGTAGAAAGGAAGAATAGGATAGTTCAAGATATGGCTAGAACTATGTGAAATGAGTCTATATTATTTGATGGATATTGAAGAGAGGAAGTAAGCACTGTTATCTACATTTTGAATAGAGGATAGATAAGGATTAATGGTAATAAGAATCTTTATGAACTATGGAAGGGTAGATCTACCAATGTCAAATGCATTAGAGTGTCTGGGAGTAGACGTTTCATCAAAAGAGATGATGAAGAATTAGGTAAGTTTGATTATAGATATGATGATGGAATATTCTTAGAATACTCATCAATGATATCAGTATATAGATGTTATAATAAGATAGTACAAAATATAGTGAAAATCACCAATGTGAAGATTGTTGAGACAAGGAAATCTCACTCATAGTTAAATGAAACTTAAGAGATTCATGATTTCAAGAATGAAGAGGAGAATATAGAATTTTATGAGTAATAAGATGAATTTGAATAGATACAAGACTCAAAATTACCCTCAAGATAGATTCAAATAGGTCACCCTAAATCTCAAATAATTGATAATAAGAATGTAGGTATGCAAACAAGGAGAAGATTGGTAAGTGGTCTAAACCAAGAGAATGTTTCTCTATCATCCAATATTGAACCTAAGAGTATTATAGAAGACATTAAAGACAAATTTTGGATAGGTGTTATGAATGAGGAGCTAGACTAAATAGAGAATAATGAGAATTGGGAACTAGTTCCTAGGCCTAAAGACAAGAATGTCATTGGCATAAAATGGGTGTTTATAAACAAGTCGAATGAAGATGGATAAGTCACTAGGAACAAGTCTATATTGGTATGTAAGGGATATGTACAAGTTGAAGGGATAGACTTTGAGGTGAAATTTACACTAGTAGAAATATTAGAGGCCATCAAACTATTTTTAGAATATGTAATATTCAAAATATTCAAGGTATACCAGATAGATGTCAATCTACCTTTTTGAATGGGAGTTTGGAAGACGAAGTGTATATTGAGAAACCAAAAGGGTTGTCACTATCAAATGACAAATACTATGTTTTTAGGTTGAAAAAGGTTATCTATGGTCTAAATCAAGATCCTAAATCTTGGTATGATAGATTGGACAAATATCTATTGGATCCAAGATTAAAAATATGATTTGCAGATAGTAATCTATACATGAGGACAAAGGATGACCATAAGTTAATAGTAGTTATATATGTGGATGTCATCATCTTTTGTGGAAAAAATGAGAATATGACAAAGGCCTTTTTAGTGTTGAAAAAGAAACAGTTTGTGATGTACATGCTAGGATAACTATCATTCTTTCTTGGGTTGCAAATCACTCAATCTAAAAAAGGTATATTCATCTCACAAGCTATGCATATAACAGAGATGTAAAAGAAGTTTGAGATGGAGGAATGTAAGGTAGTTAGTACACCCATGATCACAAGATTTAAGTTGAGAAAGGAATATGATTCTTTAAAGGTCAATCAAACATCATATAGGTCAATTATTGGAAGTTTGTTATACACCACTACCTCTAGATCTAACATCATACAAACATTAGGTCTTATGGGAAGGTATTAATTAGATCCAAAGGAGAATCATGTGCAAGAAGTCAAAAGGAAACTTACATATCTCAAGGGTACTATGGAGTATGGATTCTAGTATTCAAGAAATAAGGAGTTCAATTTGATAGTCTATACATATGCAGACTGGGCCAAAAGTATAGATGATATGAAGGGTACCAATGGAGGAGACTTCTTCCTTATTGGGTACTTAATTTCATGGACGAGTAAAAAATAACCATCAATAGATTTGTCCACTTTTGAAGATGAGTAAATTTTAGAATATTCATTTTATCCTCAAGTTATATGGATGAGACAAATTGTAAAAGACTACAAGATGGAATTTGATGATCCTACCCCTATCTATTATGACAATACACGTGTTATAAGCATCTCAAAGAACTCTATCATGAACACAAGGACCAAATACATTCCCATCAGGTATAATTTTCTAAGAGAGTAGGAAAGTGAAAAAGTGTCAAACATGAATATGTTTCTAAGCAAGGTCATATTGTAGACATCTTGACCAAACCACTTATAAAGGTAAAATTTTAACATCTAAGATAGGAATTGGCTATAATTCCTTCTCATAGAAATCATTGAAAGTTTTAAGAACATAGGGAGAGGTAATAATGCTCATTATCTCTAAGAATAGGTGACTTGTTTTAAGAAGGTATGCATGGACATAGGTAGATCATATTTGTGTTATGTCTCATAATCTCATAAGCCTTATATGTTGAGTATTTTAGTTACAAAGAGTATGATCCAATGAGTTTCAAAAATCACTTTGTCATTTATGTCAAAGGGGTAGAAAGACCAGAATAGGGAGATGAGAATGATATTCATAGAGTATTCTTTGCCATCAATGACAAAGGGGGATATTTTTGAGCATTTTTCCTATTGATTGAAGTTTGGCATTGTTGTTCTCATTTATGTTAAAGGTTCTTAAGAAAGGTGTTTATGAGGTCATTAAATAATGTTCTTGTTTGATATCATAAATAGGTATGTACATAAATATTAAATTACCTAAGGATCATGAAAGTAATGTGAAAAATGTATAGAAGCATCAAGGGGTGTTTCAAGTTCAATTGTCAATCTTCAAGGCACTAGTCATTAAATGAAGAGACATTGTGAGAAGGTGTGAGCTTGGTGGTTTAATAAGATGGATGAAAAAAGTAATAAAGGGTTGTATGAGGTTTTATTTCATGTATATGATGTGTTGACATCTTGGATAGTGGCTATAAGGTCAGCTTTAAGGCCTAATGTAAGTTGTAGGTCAAGTCTTAGAGAGCAAAGAGAGAGATGGTGGACAAATGAGGTATGAGATTCATATTTCAAGATATTAATGAGAATGTGATAAATTTTAGTGGTGTTTTATATTGTACAAGGTGTGTTTACCAGTTCTATTTTCAAAATTTTCAATAAAAGGCAAGAAAAGTGTTTTGAGGTCTCTCTTGTGCATAGAGTAAAAGGTTCTCAAATTGATAAGAACTTTCAAGTGTTAATTGGCATATGCAACCTTTGAATTGGAACCTAATATATTTATTATATATGGGGAAGGGTCTTAGATAATATTTACATGCATTAGTTTTATAAATGAGGAAAAATACTTTGTGAATAATCATTAACACCAGAAATAGTGTTAACCCTCTCTAAAACCCTAACAATGACACAACATGAAAAAACTTGTTATAAAGTGTTATAATGGATTGGTATGGATATTTAATATAATTTATAATGT
Source organism: Torreya grandis (assembly GCA_037957365.1). Taxonomy (NCBI): domain Eukaryota; kingdom Viridiplantae; phylum Streptophyta; class Pinopsida; order Cupressales; family Taxaceae; genus Torreya; species Torreya grandis. The sequence goes on from JARHVA010004301.1 coordinate 1,392,193, forward strand.
ATTAAACTCTCCTTATCATCTATAGGTATGATTTTTTAGTCAGGTGAGTGAGTGGACCCTATAAGAAAAGCCTTATTTCTTACAGATTTGATGTAACAATCAGAGTTGACCAAGTTAACATTACCAAATTGGTGAAGGTTGAATATTGATAATTTTATTTGATGACCATGGTGGTTTATAATAATATTATATCCCTTATGGGTTATAAACTAATCATCTAAGTTGATTAGTCACTAACAAACCTAATGGTGCAGATAGTGAGAAAACCAAGTAGAAGTGAGAAGTTAATTAGGGATGTGTTATCTTGAATTAGAGATGAATCCAAGTGCATGGAGAATTTTTTAAATGATTATAATACATGATAATTTTGGATATTTATTTTTGAGATAATTTTATATGATGAAAATGTTGCTCATAATTTGACCTATCTAGTTTAGATGAGACAATGAGATACAAGACTATGAGATTAGCCTACAAGACTAATATTTCCATTTGACCATATTATTTATCTATTTGATAATATTATAATTAATTAATAGGAACATATACATAAATTATAAATTTCTGAAATTGGTTCTATAGATGTTTTAGGTCTTTGTTTCCATGACTATGTTTTGAGGCTAGTTTGTAGTTCTAAGTGGGTTGCTTGTAAAAGAGTGTTTGAGTCTTTTTTTCCTATGTAATGAAGTATAATTAACTTGGTGAAGTTGTATAGATATTTAATTTTATATATATATATATATTTTCATGTTTGTTTGACAAGATTTTTTTTGGGTTCATTTGTTCAAGATAGATTTTTTGGGTATGCACAGGGCTAATTATGAACAATGCTTATTGTGTGCTTCAAATGGTGGTTGGAGATAAAAGGTGTCATGTAAATAATATGATATTTGTATGGATATATTTATGTGTAATATTATATGTTCCTATCATGTAATAATTTTAAGATATTTCTAAGGCGTCTAAAGGGTAACATGTGTTAATGAAGGCCTAATTGAATTAGGTCCTTTAAGGCCTAAAAGGGGTTTTCATCCTATATAGTATGAAAAACCTTTTATAATGTTTGATTCATGTTTTTTTCATGTCCTAAGGCCTATTTTTAAAAAAATCAAATTCTCAATTTTTTTAATGTCAAACCAAGGAGTATATGATCAAGAACCTAGTATAAGAATAAGGCCTAATAGGCTTAATTGTCTAATTGGAGATTAAAAGAGTTGAAGAAAATGAGATATAAATATGAAGAGATGAAGGAGTTTTTATATATAATTAAGAGGGTGAATATAAATCATCATCAATATATAATGTGAGTATTATAGATGATTATAAAGGTCATATGACCTAACCAAGTAAATAAAGAGGGCTAATTGAGAGAAGAAGGCTATAGACTAGTTTGAGAAAGATAAGAGTGTGTGAAGAGATAAAGAAGGGGATCATCATATATTATATGATAAAAAAATTATTCTAAATTTGATCAAGGGTTTGAGGTTTCTTAGTTGGTTTTGAGTCATCCAGGGGTTTGGTGCCTCCTTGCAAGTGGGTGCTTGCTAAAGCCTAGCTAAGCTGGTACTTAATTAGTTGGGGTTGGTGCTCCAAGTGAAGTTGGTGCTTCACTAAGTATTGATGTTTGTATTATAGGAATTTATTCCATTTTCATAATTATTGGGTTTTATTCCACTTGAGGTTTTCCCACTCAAATGAGTGTTTGATGTGTTATGCCTTTTTTCCATGCTCATGGTTCTTAATGTGTTTCTAGTTCACTCTATATTTTTTATAGTTCATGAATGATAAAGTAAAGTTTAAAAAGTTTTGAGGACTGATTCACCCCCCTATCTATTATTATTCTAATAGGTGTCTCAATAAAAACATCATGAATTGGTTTCTTCCATTGGCTTTGGTTTATACTTGGTTGAAAAATGTCAGTTTAGAACACATATTGGTCTTTAAATGATGGCTCTTAAAGAGTTAATGATTGGATCTATTAGGGATCAATTATCAACATGGATTTTATAAATTGAGGGAAGGTTTAGAGTGGATGAATAATGACCAATGGTTTTATAATAATCTCTTTGTAAATAAGCTCATCTAATATGGGCTTAACAAAGACTAGTTACCAGTCTAAGATGGTAACTATGACCCATCTAGTCATAATTGCACAACCTTGGTGGGAAAACATGATAATAAATTTAGAAGGGATTGAAATAGTAATACAAGGGAACTTAAAATCTTGGTTTCTAATTTAGGACAAAGGATAAGGGCCTAGAATGGTAATGAATGGACATTGCAAAGCTTGGTTGCTAACACAAGCCTATTATCCTTGAATTTAGTAGGCTCAATTCATGGGATAACCCCTAAAACAATTGTCCATTTCATATCCCATGGGATATAAGCAAGAAAAACAAGGCCAAACATTACCTTATTGAGTTAGTCTCTCCTCAAAAAGTTAGATTTTTTAGGGGGTTTTTCTATCCCATGCAATTTAGAGAAAATTCTCTAAACTACACCAAGTTCAATTTGGTGCAAGTCAGAGAATTTTCTCCAAAATACACCATTCCATGTAAAAGTAGAGAATTTCTCTGACATTTCACATGCAAGGATAGATAAATTATTTGACCCTACACCTGGGGCCCACCACCCATCTTGGTAATTAATGGGGCATTAATTACCAAGCTTATATATAATTAACCTCATAATTCTTTATTTTTCACCTTTGCTCCACCATTTTTGTGATCATGTGCATTCCTTTGTCACAAATTCTCCTACTCTTGTGCATCTGTTGCTACCCTTATGATTAATTTCATTCTCCATTTGTAGACCTCATGTCCATCACATGTAATTATTGTTTCATTTTCTCTTCCTTAGTTTTCCCTAATGTCTTTTGTTTTATTTTGTTTTTTTCCATCATCTTATTCCTATTTCATGTTTAGTTTTTGGATACACCTTGTAAAATTCTTCATGTTTCACATATAGCGTGTTAAAACCCTCCTAAAATGCTTTAAAGCTTGTGAGTTTTCCAAAACCCTTAGGTGCAACCCAACTTAACCTTCCCAACCCCTATGCTCCTTAGAGAATTTTCTCTGAGTTACACAATTCCAAAGCCTCTAAGGGTGCATTTCAAAGAATTTTCTCTAAAGTGCACATAGCCCATTGTGCATTAGATAATTTTCTCCAAAGTGCACCCTCTTTTTTAAAACCTCAAAGTGTAGGTCAAAAAAAATTCTCCAACCTATGCATCCCATACTATCCTAATTTTTAGTCTACATTAGAGAAAATTCTTTGATGTGCATGACCTACCCTTTGGTGTACATCAAAGAATTTTATCTAATGTGCACCATGAGACCAACACCCAAGGTGGAAGTTAGACAATTTTCTCTAACTTACACTAAAACTTGCATCTAAAACAAAGGTTTAGGTCAAATAAAATTCTTTGCCTTACACCTTACCCCAAATTTTACCAACTCTTTTGTAGTTTGGAGAATTTTTTTTGGATTACACCAAAGACTAGTTATATCCATAACCCTTGCAAGAACACAATTTTTTTTTGCTCTTGCATTTTTTCAAAGATAAATAAAAATGCAAACTTTAGAATAATTAAAATTTCTTGTAGTTACTTAATCAATGTCAGATGATTCCCTAGCAAGAAAATAATGAAGTACAAATTCTAGGGCATGTTCCTTGAATCTATAGTAGAATCTAATGTGGATCAAATTAGAGACACTAAAATTGGCCATGTTAACATGTCAAAATTCTTACATAGATTATGGAGGGAACCCATTGCTTCATATATGTAGGCTATTTTAAATAGTGAGATTCTTTTGGCAGCTACTTTTTCAGTCTTAGCACAAGACTCAGAATTTGTCCTAACAATTGTTGCCCACTTCGATAAGGAAACTAGATCAGTCAGGGATGCTAATGGGAAGGTGATAATTTGGTTAGATTTTGAGTACTTTGATAAAATATTTCATCTCTCAAACATTGAAGAGTACTCAAGTATAGTTATAAACTCAACCCATGAATATTATAATAGGAATTCTACCAAGTGCAAAGGTACATCAATACACATTGGCTCAAGACTCCCAAACATTCAATTATAAGATGGCCTGAACACTTATATTATAGTGAATTATTATAATTAGTAGATTTGATTACTCTCCTAAGTAGATTTAAATGTATTCTAATATGAAATGTGTTCCAATAATGGATGTATCATTACATCTTCATAATCAATAAGGAAAAACAAAAAATTTATTAGGGGAGCCAAATCAGTGATGCCATATGTCACCAGCTCTCAAAGGTGGCCTCTTCCCTAAAATTTTATATGACTTCTTATCTAGTTTATGTTGTAGCTATCATGAGATCCTTCCCAATATTGTCTAGTAATGGTGAAATTAAAAAGGTCCCGTTTCATGAATACTATCTACAATTAACTCTCAAAGAAAGTATCAAACATTATAGGAGAGTTAATGATGCTTTCTTCCATAAATTCATTTTTATCTTCAAGCAAGACCTTGATAAAAAGAGGTTTTTAGATCAAGGATGGAAAGTATTAAATAAAATTGGTTGCATCTTTCTGTAATTCCCAACCTTCACCTACATCATTGTAGGAGGATTTAATAAGCAACCATACATGCTACCAAGGTATCCATGTGATAAATTGATATTGATAGAGATGTGTAGGCAAGTAATGAGTGTGTATAAGAATTAGTAATATTCTCACAAATAAGCTTTTAATTTTCTAATTAGTATTGGGTGGTATAGTATTGCAACCACTCCAAAGGCCAAAATCATAGAAATCAAATTACAGTAGACAACTCTTAAGATATTTACGAGAAGAGAAGATTTTGATTACAGGCTAATGAAGGGGAAACTCAAGCATAATTTCACTCATGTACATAGGGTTGAAGACATATGGGTAAAATGTAGAAATAATGAATATGTAAGGAAGTTGTATTACAACCATCTTACTACTAATCAAATAGATAATATAAAGTTAGTTGATATTCCTAAAGATCTATTTGATGATGATAATGTATTAGACCCCTCATATGAGGCTAATCAGGTATCTTCTACTCCTCTCCCTCTAATCCAATGGTCAATCAAAGAATCTACATCAATTAGGGATAGATTTCAATTGATTTTGGTTAGGACTAATGCTCGGTTAGAGTCTAAAGGTATCAAGATAAGACAATTAAAAACTATTTCTAAGGAAGAATATGATGAAGACATTACTAAGAAGCATGAATAACTAAGAAAAAATAACAAAGAAAATGCTTCCACTTCCAAAAAAACCAACATTTGTATTTTTGAGTAAAGGTAAGAGGAAAGATAAAGAAGATAGTGCTCAAATGGAAATGGAGGAAAACCTAGCTATAAGAGAGTCACCACCTCAACCAAAAACATCACAAACACCTTAGTCAGTGATTCAAGAAACTACAAAATTAGAGGTTCCTTTGGTTGAGGTTTCTCAAACCATAATTTTGAAAGTAACATTTTCCATAATTCCCCTTGTAGATATAACTATACCAATTAATTCTAATCATCCTCAAGTTATTCTTTCATCTCTACCTTTGCCTCCTGGTGCCACACTTTTTCAAGTTCCCTGACAAGGCACATTGGATCAAGTTTTTGATTCATTGTCAAATTTACCCAGTCCTTCAAATTTTTTGGAATATTTAAGTAATTTATATTTCACTTAACTAGATATAGAAAAATTTATATCCACATCTTCCTCCAAAATAACAACTCAAGCCTTTATTACCCCAATGTCTAAAATACCATTAGAAACCAAAGCATCATTCACACTAACCCAAAATCCACCAATTATAACCACTATCCCATTGGTGTCAACTCCACCACTAGATACATCCACTATTTTACTTTCCATTCCACCTACTTCACAAACCATTATTCCTCCCCAAACATCACAATCCTTGGTTTCCTCTACTCCATTATATTCATATCCTCTTCTTTCATGGATAATTTATCAAACACCAAAGAGGAAGAAGGAAGATGTTTCACTTGATTATTTTGATTTTGGTTAGCTTGTGCTGATAAATCCTAAAAAATAAAGAAGGCCAAAACTATGTCAAGGGTAATTTTTGAATCTAGGCAAAAGTATGTCATAGTTGCAGTGCCTCCCCAAGATAAAAATATTGAAGATGTTCAAGTGTTTTATTATGTTGTTGAATAAATAAACATGGGGAAACAAATGCATGAGGGTGTAAAAGAAGATTTGCAAGAAACTATGTCATTTTTATTGGAAAGATAAGGCAAAGATAAGAAGATCAAGGACCAACTCAAAGTACAAGTAGAATAGCTAACCTCTATTTTACTAAAGATCACTCAATATTTTAAGTCTATTGAACATATTGAACATAAAAACACTAAAAAGGTAATTCAATAGGTAGAGAAAATTGGACCTATGGGTTAGGTAGTCAATGCCTAGATTGAGATATTGATGACACAAGGTACTCAATGGTTACATTATACCATTGAATTTTTGAAGAACAAGAGTGAAGTGAAAATATAAATTCATCAAACAATTAAAAAACTCACTTAAAGTTTGGAATTGACTAAAAAATACATTGATACATGGAATCAATTATACCAGTTCATGCTAGATCTCTTGGTTGAGTAGAAAGTCATTTAAAATAGAAAAATGTTCATTGATTATAGGTAAGTGATGAAAAATAAAAGAGAAGTTCTCAAAAATCTAGTTAAAGATCTTGAAGAAGCTTAAGACATGTGTAATGATAAAATTTTATATCTTACAGATAAAGTTGTAGAGCTCCCTTGTTATGTTAGAAATGATGCCCAAGAAATTCTTCTTGTGGAGACTATGGTTCAAAAGTTTACATCCTTACTCAAAATATAGATTGAAATAGGGATTTTAATGCTAGATTATATCTACAAATTAGTGGAATTTCAAGTCATAATTGATAAATTATAAAGAATCTTGGGAAAGAGTAAAGACATGCCTATGAATCTAGTAGACTCCATCAATAAAGTCTGTGCCATTGATAAAAATACATTAGGACAAAATAATGATGAAGTCCAGGAAATATTGAAGAGATATGATGAATATTTAGAAAATAATAAAAAGGAATAAATTCATGTGTCCAAGGACACTTAGTCTACTTTTGTAGTTTTTCTATGTAATTTTGTTTAGTGTAAATTACACATAGGAGAAAGACACAGTCCTAAGTCAATGTATTTATGTATTTCCATTCATAGATCCTCTCTATAAATAAAAGGATTATATTTGTAAAATGGATCACCAAGGATATAGAGGTGAAATTCTATCAAATTGATAAGTAATTTTTAAAACTTTGTGCTCATATTGTAAATTTTGAATTTTGTCAATAAAAGAAAAGCAAGTGATCGTTCAATCTTTATGTTGGAATAAACTTGTGGTGTATTGGGAATGTTTTTTATTATATAAGGTGGAAAACTAGGGGTTGAACCCTTACAGAAGCATAGAAACCATGAAGGCAATCAACATAAATGATGCCTTACAACAGGAATGGCACATTTAGTGAACCAACAGACACAACAAAACTAAAATAAAACTAGAACAAGAAAAAATGTGAGACAGAGAATCTAGAAAAATAAGAGCTAAAGCGGCCATATCTCTCCTTAAATAAACATATATTTGATGAGGTCATTCAATTTCTCAGTGTTCTCTACATAATAGTACCCAAGTCTTGCAACATAGACATGTTCAGGGGAATAGAATTTTGGAGCCCAGTGGTAAAGTTCTACTCTAATTTCTGGATGCAACCCTTCAGGGTAAAAATTTTAGCTTTCAAACCAGTCTCAATTTTAGTTTCCTTGCCATCTTCCTCCACATACATCTTTCCCTCTTTGTCAACATTTTCTACAATGTCAGTAACATCCTCAATAGTAGCCTCAAATTCTCTTTTCTCATGCTTACCTTTAATATCCTTAGAGGTTTCCTAAACTTCCAATTCCTTATTCTCCTCATCTTTAGTGGCTTCCTCTGAGGTACTCTCAGAGTAGTCAATAATCCTAGCCTTGGGAGTAGGTTTTCCAGTAATCCACCCTGATCATCAAACTCCTGAGGTGAGGCCCTCCTTACTAACCTTAGTGGACAGATGGGATTTACTACCTTGACCCATAGGGGTCTTATAAGGACTTTTAGGGGTCCCCATAGTGTTCCCCCATACCTTCTTCACCAACATAAAACTTCCTCTTATTTCCCTTCATACTCACAAAGGAGCCAAGGGTGTCTAAGGGAGTCTCCTCAGGAGTAGAAAAGGAAACTTCTTTAGTTTTAGTAGAGATAGGGGAAGGACAGGGCTCTTCGATATCATCACCAGTAAAAGGGTTAGAAGAAATTTCCCTGCTATCAATTCTAATAGTCTTGGATGGATCAAGGGTATGGTGGAAATTATACAAATAGAAAATGAGGCCCTGATGAAGGGGGATAGGATTCATATCGGGCTTTTTTTGCCAATTTTGCTCACACCCGAAGGACAGAATGCTCTAGGGAAGAGAGCAGATAAAAGGGAATATTGGGAATTTTATTTAGTCTTTTCCATTACATTTTCTTATTATTTTATTTCATTGTCATCAAATTTATATAAAACAAAAGGTGTCAGGAAGATGATTTTTGAGTTTTTGAGCTACATTTTAACTACTAGATTTGTGTTCATCATTGAAAGTGATTTATCATGGGGACTTTGGGCCACAAGTTAATTTAGTTTGGTGATTTTTAAATTTAAATAATTTGAATACTTTGGGATTCACTTTCTTCCATCTATTCAAGTTACTTTACTAGTATTATTCTAGATATTATTTTGATTAACTAATCTGAATATCAATTTTTATTGCTTTATTAAGAAAGCTTTATGTTATCACAATACATCATAAAGAATATAAGAAAGTATATAACCAAACATCAATTATAAATAAAGATAATTGGATGATATGACAACACCCACTTTGATAAAATTAGTGTAAATAAATGTAGATAATTACTTGTTTTTTTAGTTAGCAATAAAAAGGTAGCCTTCCCTTTCTTTGAGAGATTTATCTCATTATACTATGGTTGAAATTACCATTATATTACCTTTCTATTGGTAACAAAATATTCACCCAAAAAATCCAAAGGTTAAGGGCCTAGAATGGTAATGAAAGGGCATTATGGAGCTTGGTTTCTAGTGTCGACCAAAAGACAAGGTCCTGGTATGGTAATCCTTGGATGTTATGGATCTTGGTTTCTCACACAGATCAAAGGATTATTAATGGTATAGGTAGGGGATTGAGTATCATTATCATTAAAAGGTTAAAATTGGTATGTTAATTGAACTAAAGAAGGGAAATTGTGGCATATGATAATCAACATGGATAGGTTTTTTAATTAGCCCAAAAAGGGTGGTCTTGGTCTATGAAAATGCTCTTGGTCTAAGTCTAGGTTTGAAAGCAACATTGGTCTAGGAATGGGTCTAGAAAAGGAACCGTTCGCTAAAATTTGATTAATGATAAACTCAATCCAAAAGGTCTAATGTCAAATGTATTACATAAATGGTTAAATAAATGGATAAAATTTGAATGCCAAAGTTGGTAGAAGTGTTTCTAATAATTATAATCTAAGCCTAAAGGCAAAAATGATTGTTAGGTCTTTGGGAAAAAGGTACAAAGCTAGGCTCAAAACAAATATTTATAAAATAATGAGGTAAGATGTTAGTTATTTTTAAAATATGACACAAAAGCTAGAGTTGGATAGAACTAGGTCTAAAATAAAAGGGAATTATTAGGTCTTTTGGAAATATGACACAAAAGTTAGACTTAGCAGAAACTAGGTTTAAAAGTAAAGATAGTTAATCTAAAAATTTCAAAAAACTTTGACTCAAACATAAACTTGACCTCTATAAAAATGCATTAGACTTTAGGCACATGGAAGAAATACCACTTCCCAATATCTAGGCATAAAAATAGTCTTTGAATTTGATCAAGGAATTACTCAAAGTTGCACAACCTAACATTGAAAGATATGAGGCATAGGAATAAGCCAATCAATGTTTGAATCTAAATTTATCAACACCAATTTTGAACTCAATTTAGAAGGATTTATTACTTAAGTGGACAACAAGCTATACCAATATGGATGGCATAATGATACTAGGAATAAATGAAGAAGGTACATGTGGTTTTGAAATTGGAATTGGATACAAGACAACAAATCTTTGAAATGATTCAAGTAGTATAACGATGCTATCATTATCTAAAGGTATCAGAAATGGTTTATTTCATAAACTCTTAAGGATAAAACATGAAATGAAATAGGTAGTAGAATGACACCCATTTCAAACAAGTCACACACACACACACACACACACACACACACACACACACACACACACACACACACACACACACACACACACACACACACACACACACACACACACACACACACACACACACACACACACACACACACACACACGCACGCACGCACACACGCACGCACGCACGCACGCACACACAAGTTTTGAGAAATGACTAAGGCAAAGTGTGTTGTTAAATAGATAGAAAAATAACTCTTCAAATAAAATATTTATTTGCAAACATGACTTTTTTTGTATGTGTTATGATAAACAAATAATTTTTACTCAATAAAATGTATACAAAAGAAAAAAATGATAAAAAAAACCTAAGTGTATGGTCATAATCCTGACAAGGTAGCTTTGTACTATCAAATTCCATCTATATAATTGATCTTGAGAGTAAATTATATTGTTAATCCAAAAATTAAAATGCACATGAAAATTAGGGTTTTAAGGCTTCCTCTTCTCTCAAGATTTTGTACGATGACATGGAAATTTGGGCTACTCTCCCTACATTGACACAATATCCATGGCAAATGGGGTTGTCTAAAAAACTATCAATTTTCATAGATTCTAAATGGTCCTATATATGTGGTTAACACTAGGGCACAACACATCATTTAGATCCACATTAATAATTTTTTTTTAAAAATGTCTTGTACTTTTTACAACCACTACATCTGTTAATTTCTCAATGTATTGAAATTTTCAAGTTAAATATACATTCTGAGGAAATCTCTTACTCGTAGATCTTGTTTAACTTCTCAAAAAAACATCCACTAAATCAACCTCAATTTATATAACCCTACTATGGAGTGGGGTTGAAGTGATGTCAACAGATGAATTTTTGAGTCAACATTTCCATAGAGAACTCTTGGGGAGGTGATGAACACCTACCCACAAGCTAAAATGCATGAAATAAAAATTGATTAGGACTTTAGGGTCTTTTTAGATCATCCAAATCACTTGGATTTTGGGGAGGGAATTAGTGACTTTATTTCCATGCTTTTGGATAAAGTTAAAAATTTAATAAGTGAATCATTTTTTATCATCTAATTTCCCTAAAGTGGGGTTGGGAGATAGAATACATGCTACACTTGGATTGCAAAACAAACACATAACAACAATCACAAAAAAGAAAACTCTTATGAGCATTTAACTAGAGTGTGAGTTCATTTGTAGAGTACCAAATGAAATATGACATGAAGTTTAGACCCTTGCCATTATTTGAGAACTTTGAGAAAAATGAAAATGACTTAAATAAAATATTTTAAAAAACCAAATGTAAATGTGGATTTGAATCTTAGAGTGTTAAAAACATCTTTTCTTGGTCTTTGGGTCCTATAAAAGATCTTAGGGGGTCGTTATGCTTAGAATATAAAATAAAGTGAGTAAATGACTTGGGGAATTTAGCTCTCAAGTTTCAAATGTTTTTCACACAGTGTAAAATCATAGATACATAGGGAAATATCATAACTTTTCCTAGAAAACTGTAACTCATTAGCACAAAACCACAAATTCCTATAGAATAAAGTATTAGTGAAAAACCACAAGTATACAGAGTAAAAATACAATTATATAGCACAAAATTGTAAGTTTAAAGTGGAATATTGTAATTCCTTATAAAATAAAAAGGGTTAGAGCAAAATAACAACTCTAGAGTGCAATATCATAGATTATGATGGAAAAAACATGATTATCAGTGTAATACCACAAGAGTTTGAGAAATATTGTAGATTTTTAAACAAAATTGTGACTATAAAAAAAATAATGTAACTCCTCAATCCAAATTGCTACTTATCAAGTAATACCATGACTTATCAAAGTAAAAATACAAATTATCAGGATAATATCGCTACTTATCTAAGAAAAAATGCAACTAAAATATTGTGACTTTGTAGTGTAATATCACAAATTTGCATTGTAATACCATGACTTCAAAGAGAAAAATCACAACTATACAGAGCAAAAATGCAATTTTTTTTAGAATGTATGTGAGCTTTCACTTTCCACTTTTTTGCTCATCAAGTTAGGATTTTTACATGAAAATTGTTAGGCAGAAGTCCTAATATTACATGGGAATAAATTTTTGGGGTGTAGGTCCCATGAGTCATCCCATCGTGTGAATAAATAATCCATATAGGGGAGATTAGTATAGTGTTAGTAAAAAAAAACAAATCAAAACTAACACTCTAAACACTAACACCTCTAGCCTAAACACTAGGGAAAGGATATATAACAAGCATACAATGAAAACAAAAATATAAAATAGAATAAATCATCATTTTACCTTACATATATCTCCAAATTGCCTTGTTAAATTGTCTTTATCAACTATATACTCAATAAATCTTTATCAATGAAGTTCCATTTGCTCCACCTCTCCTTGGCACCTTGGTTGGGTTAGTTGGCTTAGCTTGGATTATGAATTTGGAATGGTAACACTATGATAATAGCTTACTATACCTATTTGAGCATAATAACTTTACACCATAATGACTTCTTGATCAATAGGTAAGACCTTGTATTTATAGCCTCTAAAGTTAACTCTCACCCAAGGTGAGTTAAGGTTGAGTTTAAACATAGAATGAATTAAAATTAACCCTAGGTAAGCTGAGGCTAACTCTAGTTGAGTTAAACATGTGTCATGTAATTATTAGTTTAAATTAATAAGAATGGATCTCAAATTATATATTTTTGAGAATTTAATAACTCATAAAGGCAATGATAAAGAGGTTTGATATTTTGAATTTTTGAATTTCCATTTTTAGATATTCATTAATTACAAATGGATACTTTAGATAATTATTTAATTTGATTTAATTATATTATTAATTTTTATTAGAATTTTATCTCTTTTAATAATTATTCAAGTGACCCGCTTAATCGGTTTATAGGCCAAATTTCCAGTTGTTAGGTCACAAGGTGACTGAGGGTGAATCCATGAGAGGTTATTATTGCATACAAGCTAGTAACCCAAATAGGGATTCCTCAACATGATTATGAATATTAATTAATGATGTAAAAATGAAATTGGTACATATTGTGATTCATAATATTAATTTATAGTATTTGGTAGAAATCAGTCTAAAGTCTGGTTGGGAGCCAAATGTGGCCAGAATGGGGTGTCTACATATTTAACCATATGTCTCATCTTATACAATCAATTGAGCCATAATTTAGGTTCACAAGGATAAATTTTTTCCAAATCATGTCTCTAATTTCACTAATTGACTAATTCTATCAATTCATGACTAATTTAGCCCTAAATCATGTCTATAATTATAATAGTTGACTAATTAGATAAATTCATGACTAATTTAGGCTGAAATCATGTCTTGGTCTTGTCTAGTTAGGTTGAAGGGGCTCAAATTGGCCCCAATTTCCTTTTAAATTTATTTGAGGAATATTTGATTTATTTTTTTAAGATATCAAGGTTGATTGACCCTAAAATTACATCCTATATAGTCAAAATTAGGTTCACAGAGTTAACTTTCATTAAAATTATATCAAATAATTGTAAACCTAAACCTTGAGTAATATTTTAGGTTCACATGGATCAATACATCCCAAATCATGTCTCAAATTACACCAATTGAATAATTATATCAATTCATGATATAATTAGAGCCAATTTATCCCCAAATCATGTCATGCTCTTGTAGTTAGGTTGAAGGGGATCAAATTGGCCCTAATTTACTTTGTGATTGAATAGGTGGAATATTTATTTTAGTTTGATATGATAATGGGGTTGATTGATCCTAAAATTACATCTTATATAGTCAAAAAAAAGTTTTATGGGTTTGAATTTCATATAAATTGCATCACTAATTACAAAAATTGATTAATTGGCTTGATATGTGAGTAAATATGATCTAATTTGTAGCCCAAAATCACATTATATACTTAAATTTCAGTTTAATGGGTTCATTTTTACCCCAATTACATTTATAATTACATTTTTTAATATAATTAAAGGGTAGATTAAGCCATATGTTTCATCCTATACAATCAATTAACTCATAACTTAGGTTCACAAGCTTTATTTTATCTTAAATCATGTGTCTAATTACACCAATTGACAAATTGAATCAATTCATGACTAATTTAGGCCCAAATCTTTTCCTCCTCTTGTATTTAGATTGACTGGGATTAAATTATCCCTAATTTCCTTTATTATTTAATTGGTGGACTATTTACTTTATTTTTTTATGATATTGGAGTCAATTGACCCCAAAATTACATCTTATTTAGTCAAAATTAGGTTCATAAGGTTTAATTTCATTTAATTTTCATTTATTAATTATAACCCTAAACCTTAAAATGTAACCTATAATTTAGGTCCACATGGCCCAATTTATCCCACACCATAATTGTTATTACACCAATTAACTAATTGTATCAATTCATGATAAAATCAAATCTAATTCATCCCCAAGTCACGTCCTGATCTTGAAACTAGGTTGAAGGGGATCGAATTGGCCTCAATTTCATCCTTAATTGAATGAATCAACTATTTGGTTCATTATATGATTACATTAAGGTCAATTTCATAGAAAATCACATCATATATAATTCCAAATAGTTTTGAATGTGGTTTAATTTTTCCATAATCATGTCATTGATTACACCATTTGACTAATTAGCTCAATCTATGGTGAAATCAAAGCTATTTTATCCTTTAATCACACTATATGGTCACAATTAGGTTCAATGGTATTTTATTGACCTTAATTAACTACACAATTGAACTAATCAATTATTTCATTCATTACATGATGACATTATAGTTTATAGAGCCTCAAACCACCTCCTATACATGTCAAACTTGCATTTGTCATTGAATCAAATGATTCTTTGCTTCATTCTTTGATGAATTAGAGTTGATTAAGGCCCAAGTCAAATTTTATAATAAAAATTAGGTTTAATGGACTCAAATTACCCCTTATTTCCTTTGAATTGAACTAATGGAATATTCAATTTATTTTTTATGATATTGGGGTAGAAATCCATAAATTACATCCTTTATAGTCAAAATTAGGTTCACAAGGTTCAATTCCACTCAAATTGCATCATTGATTGCACCAATTCACTCATTTTTTACATATTTCATGAAATTTAAGCTAATTTAGTCCCAAATCACATCATATAGTCATATTACATGCATGAGTTCAAATTTGGCCCTAATTTTCTCCATCATTAAAACAATCAACTCTATAATTCATTTTTAATGAAACTAGGCCTGTCTAAATCATAAATCATATTAAAATAGGCAAAATTACATTTACAAGTGTAAATTCACCAAAATTACATCACTATATCAATTATTTCTTTTTTATGGTATTGTATTTATTGAAACATTCCAATTTAAAATTAAAAAAAAAATTATGAGTGTGAAAAGATATAAACATAAACATAAACAAGTATAAATATATATATTTATTATTTTTATGTGTAATGTAAAGATAATGCATACATGTTATAGTATGTACATGTTATAGTGTGTAAATGTTATGATATGTTTGAATTCAAAAATTAATCCTTTTAGCTTAGAAATGTCTTGGATTCCCAAGCCCAAGGCTTGGACCTATCAACACACAACTGAATCCAAGATATTTGATATAATATATGAAAATTAAACTTTCATCACCAAATACACTAAAATGATTTAATTCATAAAATTATTACCATGATGAAAAATATGCTCTCCTCTTTCCAAATATATGATTTTATTTTTTTAATTTTAGACTATTTTAAGGTTTCTATCTATGTTGATTTCTAACTATGTTTTTTTATCCCACTACATGCCGAAAATACACATTATTGTATATGTTTAATTATTTTTGGTTACATTGATCCAAATGCAAAAAATATTATCTAGTCATAAACTAAGCCTAGTTTTATATGCATTAAAAAATACTAATTTTCATTTTTTTGAAGTAGTTATGGAGGTCGTATGACCATCATTCCATTTTTTGTCAATTTTTAAGATCTATTTATGCTACAACCCTAACCTATCACATGTATGAGGATAGGAATAGCTGACTTGTGGCTTACTTATCCCTCTTTGATGCTATTTCACATTTCTCTATGCATTCATTTAGCTAGTAGGTCGGCCTATGGAGTAATCATGGCCTAGATAGACTATATATAGGAGGTAGTGGGTAATTGTTTATCATCATATTGTGAATTCTGCTCTTATTGAAGCTTGTGGAGGATTCCCCCTCGAAGTGGCTTATATATTATCATATATTTGGATATATTTAAGTCATATTTGGATCTAATTCTAATATTATACTTTATTCTTGAAGTAATTTCATTACAAGTGGTATCAGAGCTGTGATTTGGGCAATCTTGTGGGTGAAACCCTGATTTTTTTTAATTTTGGCTATATATATAAAATGGTTGTGAATTTCTCTAAAATATTTTTACTAGAGGTGATAAATAATTAAGTTAAGCTTCCATTAAAATTTTAGATCATTTGGATATATTTTACAAAATTTATCTCCTTTTAGGGATTTTCATAAAATTTCTCTATAATGCACAATTCAAAGAATTTTTCTAAGTTATTTACATTTTTAAAAATATTAAAAAAATTTGGATAGGGTTTGTTCTTTTTATGTTTTTATTTTAGGCTGAAATAATTCCAAAATCACTTGATCAAAGTTGGGTCAAAAGTGCCAATCAGGGTCGACATCGTAAAGCCCTTTTATGGCAGGTCCACAAATTCATGGCTGAGGAAAGGGTGCTAAAACTCTAGGTAAAACTCTTAAAAAGGAAGATATGGATTCAGAAGGGGGATGTACTAGATCTTTTGTACTAGGGTTCTCTGACATAGATCATAAAGTGAGCCAACTTGACTATAGTGTGCAAGGCATTCAGAGTGAGGTTTAAGGCATACAATCTAATATGAAATCCATACAAGATAGTTTGGTAGATATCATAAAAATTTTGTAAAATAATTAGTCAAATCATCTAGCTAACACTATTTCATAGACCCACTAGGGTGGTTCTCCCAACCAATCTACTTCAAATCTAACTACAGTGACATAGAGGAACCTGTTACCAAAGGTGGATATGCATAAATTTGATGGAAAAGATCCACTCAATTGGATCAACCAAATGGATAATTTTTTTGATCTACATCATACTAAGTGGATAGAATGTTACCATGGCATCCTTGTATCTTTAACCTAATCAATTCATTTGGTATCGATGGTTGTGTGCTAAAAAAAAAAGATGACTCTCAATGTCACTTGGTCAGTTTTTACAGAGGAGCTTCAATTACACTATGGAAATAGTGTGACAGAGAATTACTTCAACCAACTGGTAAAATTGTGATAGACTAGCTCTATTAAGGATTATATTCATCATTTTTAGAACCTATCCATATGTGTGGAGACAATTTCTAAGAAGAACTTGAATGAACTATTTTTGGGTAGACTCAAGGACCACATTCAACGTGAGGTACGCATGTTTAATCCACTTAAGATTTTTGATTCTATTATCATGGCACGCAGAGCTAAGGAAAAATTCATAGCCAATAATAAGAAGCCATTCACTCACTTCAAAGATCATATCATGTCGACACCAACATTTCCTCCACCTACCAGATTGACCCCACAATAAATTGAATAGAAGCATGCAAAAGGATTATGTTTTGGTTGTGACAGCAAGTGGAGCAAAGGACATATATGTGTGGAGAAGAAGTTATTCTACATTGAGGGATCTAATGAAGATTAAGAAGAAGATGATGCCTCCAATGATGATGAGGAAGAGATAAAGGAGGTACCTAAAAATTCCCAACCTACAATCTCTTGTCATGCACTTGCAAGTATTAACACTCCACAAAATATTAAGGTGGTGGGTTTCCTCAAGAAATAGAAGGTGACAGTGTTGATTGATTCAGGAATCACACATAACTTCATCAACCATAAGTTGGCTACTTGATTAAACTGTTTCATCTACCCAACACCAGAATTTCAAGTCATGATTGTAGATGGTGGCACAATTAGTTGTTCATGCAAATGCCATAGTATTAAGATTGTTATGGGTGAGTACAATCTAGATTCTCCTATGTTTTCTATTCCCATGGGTAACATAGACATTGTTTTGGGAGTCCAATGGCTCACAACCTTGGGTACCATTGAGATGAACTTCTAGGAACTATTTATGTGCTTTCTTTTTGAAGGTAGGAAAATTGAACTACGTGGATTATAGGTAAAATTTCCACAATTGGTTAGTTCACATCATATGACCAAGATACTAAAAAAGGGGCTAGAGGGAATTATTGAATTATTATGTTCCATAGAAGTTCAACCCACACACACATCTACACATCCTGACCTACAGATGATTCTTGATGGCCACCCATCTATTTTTGGAGCCATGCCAAAAGGACTACCACCAAAAAGAGAACATGATCATGCCATTCAACTACTTCTAGGTATTCAACCACCAAATATCAGACTATATAGATATCCATATGCACAAAAGAGTGAAATCAAAAAAATGGTCCATGAGATACTAGAGGCAGGGATCATTAGGCATAGCCAAAGTGCATATTCATCACCAATGGTCATGGTGTGAAACAAGGATTACACATGGAAGATGTGCCCAGATTATAGGGAACTCAACAAGTACACCATCAAAGATAAGTTTCCTATTCCTATAATTGATGATTTACTTTATGAGTTACATGGTGCTAATTGTTTCACAAAATTAGACCTTCGCTCAGGGTACCATCAAAATAGAATCAAGGATGAAGATGTTCATAAAACTAATTTTAGAACACATGAAGGCCATTATGAGTTTTTGGTAATGCCCTTTGGTCTTACAAATGCACCATCTACTTTTTAGAGCTTGATGAATTCTATTTTTAGGACTTTTTAAAGGAATTTTGTGTTGGTTTTCTTTCATGACATATTGATTTATATTTAGACATTAGAAGCACATCTACAACATGTGAAATAGGTGTTGATAGTTTTGGAGAAGCATCAACTTTATGTGAATCCTTCCAAATGTGCTTTTGGAGTACAAGAGGTAGAGTACCTAGGTCACATTTTTTCCCATGAAGGTGTCAAATTTGATCCCCAGAAGATCAAAGCTATGATGGAATGGCCCATGCCAAAAAATCTCAAAAACCTCAGAGGGTTCATAGGACTAATAGGCTACTACTAAATATTTTTGAAAGATTATGGTAGCATAGCAGCTCCAATCACTACATTTCTAAAGAAGGATGCCTTCCATTGGAATGATGCCACCACCAAATCATATGAGAAACTAAAAGTAGCTATGTGTACCACTCCAGTTTTGGCTACTCCAGACTTTTCAAAGACATTCACTGTTGAATGTGATGCTTCTAAATCTAAGTTAGGAGTTGTACTAATGCAATAAGGAAGACCCATTGCATTTGAGATTCATCAATTAAAAGGTAATAATCTACAAAAACCTATTTATGAGAAATAAATGTGGCAATTCTTTAGGCAGTTAAATAATGGAGGCCCTATTTGATGGGTAGACACTTTAAGGTGAAAACCGATCATGATAGTCTCAAATACTTTTTGGAGCAAAGATTATCATCTAAGGAACAACAAAAGTGGGTAACCAAAATGTTGGGTTATGATTTTGAAATCATCTATAGGAAAGGTAAAGATAATGTAGTAGCAGATGCACTATCTAGATGAGATACATCCACAGAAGTAATACTTTGTGCAATATCCATATTGCAAGTAGATTGGGTGGATGAAGCCAGTTTAGAATGGAAGCAAGACAAGGATACACAGGTTCTGATTTAAAATCTCTAGCAAAGGTACTTTATCCTCTAAAAATTTTGAATGGAAAGGTAATTTCCTATGGTATAAGGGTAGGTTATACTTGTGCAAAAATTAAGAGCTTAAGCATAAGATTATTGCAGAGTTGCATGCATCTCCAATTGGAGGGTACTCAGGGTTCTTGAAAACATATCACAAAATTAAGAAAGAATTATTTTGGGAAGGACTCAAGGGAGATGTACAAAAGTTTATGGTAGAATGCTTGATATGCCAACAAAATAAAGGTGAGACAGTTAAGGCCCCAAGACTGTTACAACCATTATCGATTCTTAGTCAACGGTGGGAGGAGGTTTCCATGGATTTCATCATAGGTTTGCCTTGTTCTGAAGATAAGAATGTTATCTTGTTCATTGTGGATAGGCTTATAAAATATGCCCATTTTTGTGCTCTCTCACACCCATTTTTATCATGTACAATAGTAGCTATTTTTCTAGACGTAGTTCTAAAATTACATGGAACCCCAAAAATAATTGTAAGTTATCATGATCCTATTTTTAGTATTAATTTTTGGACTGAACTATTTTCCTATTTGGGTATTCAGCTAGCTCATAGCTCATCTTACCACCCCCAATCTGATGGAAAAATAAAAGTGGTTAACAAATGTTTAGAGGGGTAACTCCATTATTTTGTATCAGATAAATAGGAACATTGGGTTAAATGGCTACCACTTTTAGAATGGTGGTATAACACATCTTTCCATACCTCTTCTAAAATGTCTCCATTTCTAGCACTATATGGTTACCATCCACCTTCCATCACTTCTTCATTAAAGGTGCAAACCAAGGTTCGAAATGTGGAGGAGCACATTCAAAATCAAAAAGAGGTTTTGGCTAGTTTGAGAGAGAATTTGACCTTGACACAAAATAGGATGAAGCAACAAGCAGATCAACACCGTAGTGAGTGAAATTTTGAGGTGAGTGACTGGGTATTTGTACGTTTACAGCCTTATAAGCAGATGTCCTTAAAGTAATAGAAAAAGGAAAACAAACTTGCTCCTAAGTATTATAGCCCTTATTAGGTTCTCCAAAAAATTGGAAGTGTGGCTTATAAGCTTGAGTTACCTCACTCATCTCGCATACACACAGTATTTTATGTTTCATGTTTAAAGAAGGTCATTGGACATATAGTTTCAGCCTAGACATAACTCCAAGAACTAGATAAAGAAGGATGAGTCATTTTGGAACTAGAGAAGATCCTCTAAACACATACTAAGAGGTTGAGAACTAGAGAAATTAGGGAATATATGATCAAGTGGAAGAACTTGAGTAGTGAAGATGCAACTTGGGAAGGTGAAGATTTTATGTAATAACATCTAGAGTTGTTCAATGTTGAGGACAACATTAGTTTGAAGGGGAAGGGCATGCTACATCCCTAACCTATTACATTTATGAGGATAAGAATAGCTGACTTGTGGCTTACTTATCCCTCTTTGATGCTTTTTCACATTTCTTTATGCATTCATTTGGCTAGTAGGTCAGCCTATGGAGTAACCATGGCCTAGATAGACTATATATAGGAGGTAGTGGGTAATTTTTTATCATCATATTGTGAATTATACTCTTATTTAAGCTTGTGGAGGTTGCCCCCTCAAAGTGGCTTATCTATTATCATATATTTGGATATATTTAAGTCATATTTGGATCTAATTATGATATTATACTTTATTCTTGAAGTAATTTCATTACAATTTAATTGTAAATTAATTAAAAATAATAATCCTTAAATTTTTTAATAAAATATAGGTCACAAAATAGATGATCTAATCTAAATTATACAAAAGGGTTTCAAAAAATACTAAACTTTGATATAAAAAGTGCACCATATGGATGACTATCTACTCTATTTTCCTTACACAAATAGGATTTCCTCTTCAAATTCTATATGTTTGACCTAATTGTAATTAACCATTTCTTTAAAAAAAGTTTGTTGGAAATTACACTTGAAATGATACAATTAATTTTATTATACCATCTCAAGATTTTGAGTATAGCCATCTCAAACAATTTACATAAGTTGAAATGTTTTATTTTCAGGAAATACATGTCCATAAGTAGGTCCATTTTCGTTCACCACCTTCCTGCACTTAACCATTAATCAAAAATTCCTTATTATGTTCAATTTTTATTCTAATATTTTGAATCAATCCTCAACTAAGTTAAATTCCTATTTTATCCAAGGTAATTCAAATCATGATCAAGGATTTAATCCATTTTTAGATGCAATCATATTGTTATTTAACCCTAAAATTTTATGTAGATCCTACAATTAGTGTTAGATCAGGTTAATATTATATAAATGATAATGAAAAAGGGTGATAATCATATCTAAAGTATGTTAATTTGGTGCTAAACTCAAATATAAACATACACTAAATTTATTTTGATGAGAATAGACTAAATCTAGAAAGTATAACTAAACTATGAATTGAAATGACAAATAAGAAATATACTTAGATGTTTCTAATGATAACATGGTATTATATCTATAATAGGTATAAATCAAGATGGAAAGTGATTTTGGAATAGTCATCATATTCTAGATCTGATGCTTCTAGAATTTTAAACACTAATGTTATCCTAGGATGGTTGCATTGACACTAGTGTCTGGGTTTGACATAAGTTTCATGTATGGAATACTTATTGGAAAAAATATATATATTTCATGCATGCTTACAGGTTTGAATTTACCTTAACTATAGTGTAATCAGATTTGGGTGATGGACTATTACTCCTCATGAATTTTTGAAACCCTAGTTCTTTATCTTCATAGTGACCTTGGGGAAAATCAGGTTAATGGGCACACATTATCGAGCTATCCCTAAATACCCCTATATCATTGAGTAATGCCTACATATCTAATACTATAAATAAATCCTCAAACTAAAGTAAGTATCCCCTATATGGTGCCTTATGTGTGAATCATGTAATATTATGCAAAGTAAATATAATAGTGACTTATCTTGTAACCTGACAAACCAAGCTCTTGGGGTGCTCCTTATGTACTTCAAACTTTTACATGTGTTATACCTATGATTTGTATGGAAATATGGAATAATTGATGAATTTAATGCTTTATAGAGTGATTTTTATAGGTTGTCTTGGTCTATTTGGTATTTTCATAGGTTTCCTAGGTAAGGAATGAATGAGGGTCAATATTATATTTATATCATTCCCTTTGGATAAGTAACTCATATTAAATAAATTAGGTTGACCATTGGGATATGTTTTATTTAAAAATTAGATGATTTTAGGGCACTATACAATTATATTGGGTGAGGAAACTAATGTTGATGTTACTATTTATCTCAAATGTTAGTTTCCATGGAATAAGAAGGTAGGTACAAGTTTAGAACTTGCAGAGATGGAAGACAAGCTCATTTTAAGCATTTTGGGAAAGATAAAATCCTTGAGTCATCAACATAAGACTAGTTGGAATAAGAAATATAGGCCAAGGTGTATAAGATAGAGTAGGTACGAGACTTTTGGAAGTGGGAAAGGTCTCTAAATGAGAGGAATAACCATGTTATGAGTTTTACAAGTTTACAAGGCTGAGGTTTTATATAATCCATAAATACAATCTACATTCCCCCCTTTAATATAGTAATGAAATTGATAGTTTAAAATAAAGGAATGTGTATCTAAGTGTGTATAACACACTTTATCTTAGCATGTGCCCAATTTTAGTGCTTTTCTAATGACTAACCTACAACCAATATCATGTTACAGTATATAATGAGTGCATATAATCTAGTATTGGAAGTACTTGAAATAGATTTAAATTAAAAGAATAAGGTGTAGGAGTATACTTATTTGTCAATGTAACTACCTTGACTATTGGCAAGTTGATTTGAAAATTTTTTATCATTATAAGGCTCTAAAACTAAGAGGTTTACAAATATAAACACATCATGAAAGTTCATATATCTAGAGAGAGAGAGAGAGAGAGAGAGAGAGAGAGAGAGAGAGAGAGAGGGAGGGAGAGAGAGAGAGAGAGAGAGAGAGAGAGAGAGATCATAAGGCACATGCTCCTAACTTTGGATAAAAGGTGATTTTCCACCATGCAGTTAGGATTAGATCAATCGTGTAATCCAAAAATACTTATAACTTGGTGAGGATGGATGATACAATCAAGACCACCCTATAAAATTGGAAAGATTAAGTGATTTGATCACCTTAACCAAAATAAAAGGTAAACTAATTACTATATTAGATTATTTTAATAAAGTTTGTAAAAGTTCAATTAGGGTATCGGTATATAAAATAGTTTTGGTATCTAAAATTTATTTTAATTTTCCAATATTAAGTATAAATTGTATAACATATTCACCTTGGATATGTCTCATGTTGAAACTATGTATAATTGTGGAAAATTCATATAATTATTCCAAAATTATAAATTTGAATCATATAACTATGTGCCTTAGCCAATTAAAAAACTATATAAGTGTGGTAAACATGTTTCCAAAGCATGCCCCCACTTTATATAGAGAAATAAAAATAATAATTTAAGTACTAATGTGAATAACATGTTTTTAAAACATGCCCCCACTATAATATAGATATGTTAAATACTCAATAGGTGTAGATAACATGCTTACAAAGCATGCCCCCATTGAATCTAACAATTATTAATGTGTATAAGCCATGCCCATATGACATGCCCCCACTGAATTTGAAAATTGTTATTCTATGGAAGCCATGCCTATATGGTGTGCCCCTACTAAATCTTAAAATTGTAAAAAGTGTGGATAACATGCCTCTATGCCATGAACCTACTAATATTCCCCCCCTTGAGGTGAGGGAAATATAAGAACTAGTATTTACCTTACTTCAAAAGGATAAGACAACTATATAATCTTTAAGTGGAACCTTACAAATAGAATGCACATGTCTAGGTAGATGTGTCATTTAAGTGCATAGAACATTGTGATCACATCAATTCCTATAAGGAACACATTAATTTGTATCCTCATTAGGATCAAAATCATAACTCTTATTAAAGGATAGCGTCAATATGGGTGGGGTTTTATTTTGAATAAATGGCTTATAAATAAATGGTTTGATAATTTGAGTATATGTGTATGAAAAATCAACCATATCATAAGTTGGATCTTCTTTCTTAGAAATGGATATTTTGTATTTTTTCATCATTTTTAACCTATGTGATATAAACTATAAAAACATTGCATATCCTCTCTTTCTCATTATAAAAAGATGTATTTTGGTCATTATGTAACATGACCATTTGGGATTGTTCTTTCAAAATTTATTGCTTTGGATTATTATTTGGAATATTTGGTATGTCTTTTGGAGAATTTGGAACATTAAAAAATTTCACATCATGTAAAGGCTCATCCACCTTTATTTATGTATCATTTGATTCTTGAGGTAGATTTGGTAAAGGCTTCTCCTTTTGTTTTGGAGGATCTTTTGGTACCCATTTTTTAATTGGATATCTTTACTTTAAGAGAAGTATTTTTATCTTTATTTTTAATTCAAAACAAGAATATGCATGGTGACCATGCATTCTATGATATACAAAGTAATATTTGGATCTCTATAAGGGATGTAAAGGAGGTAGATTTATCATATTATTTCTAACCATCTCCTTTATAATCTCACTTGACCTCTTAGTAGGATTTTATTCACATGTAGAATCATTATTATCAGGTGACTTTGGTTTTTGATTCCAATATTGATTCTTATTGGCACATAATTGGTATGTGAAGATGCAAACACATGGTTTATAGTAGCATATTATGGATTCTTCATGTATACAATCTAATTTTTTAACTCTTTTATTAACTTAATCACACTAATGATTTGATCTCTTAGGGATTCACAAGCACAAACCCTAGGTACCTCAGATTGAACATGCATACATGTACCATCAATGGATTTGAGAAGGGTTTCATGTCTACCCTATTTTGGAATAATAAGGTGATTTAACTTACTCTTTGAAGGGGTGATAGTATGAACCTAGTTAGAGGGATGATAGTTATCACCCTCCTTAGGGTTAGGATAAGTAAGCTAGATTTTATCCATTTAAATTATCCTAAAAACTAATATTAGAATATCATAAGCAAGAGAAAGAAATGCTAATGAATAATCAATTATTACAGTAAGTATATAATAATTTTAGACTATTGGTTAATTTGTTTAAAATAATTTAGATAGGTTTTTATGTAAATACAAGAAATGAGATGAATCCAAAAAAATTTGGGAAATAAAAGTACATGTACAACATGTAGATCTGAATTTACTAAAAATAGTAAATTTATAAATTTGACAAACCCATAAAATATTTTCAAAAAAAAGAGGTTTTTGTGTATGTAAACATAATAATGAATAAGCTATGAGAAATTTGTAATTTTATCTATTATGAAAAAAAATATGCCAAAAAAGTGGGATGCTTCACAAGTAAAACCTTAAAATATTCCAAATAAAGAACTAAAAATTATGAAAAATAAGGAATATTTTTTTATAAAAATAAGATATTTTTTTAAATAAAAAATGATTGTTGATGAAACATAAAAATTAAATTCAAAATAATTACACCATTCACCTTGTATACCATTATTTCCTAAAACTATTAAATTACAAAAAATTAAATATCCATACTAAATTCTAGTGAATAAAGAGAGGCTTTTTCTATTATATCAACTTGAGTATAAACTACCTTATAGGAGTTTTGAAATGGACCTATTTGGAGGCTGAAATGTGTCAATCAAGGAAGAATACATTTAAAATCATTAGTACATGAAGCCCATGTGACTAGAGGAAGGTAAAACCCTAGGGTAAAGTTTTAGATCTAAAAATCCATCAAAACAAGATGAAACCATAAGAGGCTTGGTAGCCTTATATAAAAAAAATTCCTTCACATAAATCAATTTCACGAAAATTTTAACCCTAAAATTGGATGTGGATCCTATATACAAAGGAAAATATAGCTAACCTATTAATAAATCCTAGATCAG
This sequence comes from Torreya grandis, assembly GCA_037957365.1. Lineage (NCBI taxonomy): Eukaryota > Viridiplantae > Streptophyta > Pinopsida > Cupressales > Taxaceae > Torreya > Torreya grandis. Next base: position 1,419,351 of record JARHVA010004301.1, read on the forward strand.
ATAAGATAAATCATACTTACACTTTCATTTGTTGATACATTTAGACATTAAGGGTCATGACCAAGATGGATCCTCTAGAACTAAACAATGGATCTCTTACCATAATAACATCACTAGAGAGGTTTGTAAAGCCTCTAGTCAAGCAACACTATGTAATAACCCTATATAGGTCCTATGTTTTCATATTCACTAAGTATATGCAAAGTAAAGTAAAATCTTATTTAGTTCTCACCAAATATTGTGGCATAGAGTGGGGGTAATAAACATAAAAATTAAACATGCATAGAATAATTCTAATTAATCTATGTATAGATATAACCCTAAAGCATGGAGAGAAAAAATATTTAAAATCCATTAATTATGCTACTTCTATCTACTAAAATAGAAGAGTAAAGTTAGAGATACTTACCTTGAAGATGAACTTGTCGAGACTCAATCTCTCTTTTGGATAAAGTTACTTTGAAAGAGGTTGTTTTTCTTTGTAAGGATCACTAAAATAGGCCTAATCATCTAGGACTTTTCCATGAGACAATATTCTTATCCAAGTATAAACCCTAAGTAATAACTCAAGTAGAATGGTTGAAGATTTGATTATAAAGAAGCACAAATGAATGATTAACTCCATGTCTATATAATAAATGGTGAAATACATGTTTATATATAGTTAAATATAACCCTAAAACTTTCCAAAAGTTTAGCTAAAAAGGTCACCCAATTCAACTATGTATTATTATTTGATAAAAAAAAGTTAGGTCCTAATCTACATCAGCTAAGGCCAACCTAAATCTGTAATGTTTAAATATCAATTAGAATACAAGGTTAGACCAAATTTACATTATTAGGTAAATGTCAAAAATGGTTTTAGGCTTAGGTAAGGGTCAAGTAAGGTGATGAATTTCTTAGAGGAATGTGTAAGGGAGGAAAAAAATTTAGGGAAGTTTATAGGAGATGGTTATGTAAATAGAAAGTGGTAGTATGGGGGGAAACAATCCTATGAAGCACCAATGATTTGATCACCCCTTTCTTGGTACACCCTTTAAGGAATGCACTCAAATAAATTAAGGCTTGATGGGTTTATGAAATAAAAAAAGCATCAATAATTGATAAAGTTTGAAAATATTATCTATATACATATGCTCCACTTGAATCTCATCATGTGTCACTCAAGTGAAACAAAGGGATGTTAATTTGAGAAAGGAACATAGCAACACACAACACTAAATCTAAATAAATTATATTATTTTAAATCATAAAATAACTTAAAGGAAATAACTGAAATGGAAATAACTAAAATAAAAATTAATGTATGTATACCTTAACATACCTTTATCATTGGATGTTTGTTTGTTATGTTTGTAGTTTTGATCATGGAGGGGATAGAGACTACTTTGGAAAAACCCAAGGATACAAAAATAAAGAGCAAAAATAAACAAATGCAGGAAAGCCAAGATAACTAAAATTATGTAGGCAAGATGTAATTGGAAATTTGGTAAGATGGGGTGATAAATGCTAAGTTAGGACCAAATGATCAAGTGAAAATTTAGATTAAATTAGGTAATTAGAAATCCAAGGCTGCTAAATATCCTAAAATCTCAAAAAATTAAACCTTAAGTAAGAAAAGTAAACAAACCAAGTCAAACTAAGGATACAATTAAAAAATGTTAATCTAACAGCAATGTGAAAGTAGTAACAATCCTTACTTAATACAAAGATTGTTAAGAAATGGTAAAACAAAATTAATGGGTAAGGAGTAACAATCCTTACTCAATCATTAATGAAAATGTACATGAAAATGGCAAACAACATTGATGAGTGAGAAGTAACAATTCAACCTCACTTAATAATGGAAAAAGTACATGAAAGTAGAAACAACATAGTTGTTTAAAAAAAAAGGAAGGACAATAACAAACATAGAAATGAACACAGTTGTCCAAAAAAAGGTAAAATAATATAAAATTTTCAAATAAAACCAAGGTAATGCTATAAATTTAAAGCAATGGTGTAAATAAAGTAATCCATAGATACTCAAACATACTATTTGGTTTTAAAGATAGATAAAACTAAAACAAATTAGTGCTAGCATGCTTTTAAAATATGAATAAGAGGTAATATAGAAGAGGGAAAATATATTTAAAATTAACTTGCCAATTAAGGATTAAAATGAAATGGTTGGTGAGTGAAATGAAGGAGAAAGCAAGGTAAAGAAATTCTTTATTGAAGTTAAGACACTTAGATTAGGTTTTTCATAACAAGAGGACTTTTGACATTAAGGACTTTGAATAACTTCTCCTAACCACACAAATCTTGGGTCACCAACTGAAGTATGAATATACTCCCATGAAGGGTATACTCATGAAAATTAAAATGGACCTACCTTCCCAAAATGTGTTCTCCATTATTCAAGACCCTTATAGAATTGTTTATCTACTACAAATATTGGGTACTTGCATGAGAAGTAGGTAGCACTGAGAGATTATTTTGAATTCTACTATCCCAACCTACTAGCCTACTACACTCTAATGTACCTCAAATCTATTATGAGGCTAACTATGGATTTTGAAATTCAATTGGGGATACGATATGGGCTATGAATCATGTATTTTGGCGTGATTTTGAATTTTGAATTTGTATGTTACCTTTTGATCATTACCTTTTGTTTTAAATTATTTGGTTTTAACTTTTGATGACTTTTTCTATTCCTCCTCCATATAGATTCAAAGAACCAAGCATAAATGACAAAAATGATTATAATTTGAAAACTATGGACTTGGTAAATAAGAAAGATATATTAGAGATCTTGGTGTCTATGAGTCTTATTTATTCATCTGAAATAAAAAGTGTTATCTTGACTTCGACCTTGTTTTATCCAAAGTGAAATGAAAGGAAAAGAAATCAAGGGGAATGAACATGAAACAATTTGAATTACTTCAAATCATAAAAGGTGTGACAAAGGTGAAAAGGGACACAATGATAGGTAAGTATAATACCTTATCATAATAATTTCTTAACTGTATGGAAATATGCCAACATATTTTGTTACAAAAGTTTTATCTACAAAAGAGATAAAAATTGAAGCGAATAATATGGGATCATAAACTTGTAACCAGTTTTGAACATTTTAGAAAAATAAAATACATGGTTGCATAAAGGTGTTTGAAGGAATATGGTGATTTTAGGAGAGCCTAGTCTTATCTATGGTCTTATAATTAAACTCATAAAATATAAACCCAAGTGGGTAAACAAAAGTAAAAATATGGAATTTGTGAAGAGGGTTTGGTCCTATCCATGGTCTTATATTGCAACTCACAAAAGAGAACCCCAAGAGGGTGTAAAAAGCATTGAAAAACATCAAATCAATAAAATCAAAAGGAATTCATGAGGAATACTAGGTCCTACCCATGGTATTAAAATGAAAATAATGAAAAAAAGAAACCAAAGGATCAAAAGAAAGAACCAAGGTTTGTAGAAAGAGAAATTGCTAAATAAGGTGAGATGCATGTAAAGATCCTACAAAAAAATTTATTAAAATATTACATAGAAATATGATAAGAAGAGAAATATCAAAGAAAAGTATTTATTTAATAATTGTGCATTGGTGGGATCTTTAAAAACATGGCTGACATTAGTGTGGAGGTGATAGGTTCTAAGACCAATAATATCTTTCACTAAATAAGGGCCCAACTATTTTTAGGCATATTTTACTTCTTTATCATGGGTATAGTATAATTTAAGGACTATATCACCAATATTGAAAGTGTGGACTTTAACCTTTTTATTATGTTATTTGGTTATATAAGCCTTGTATTAGCCATTATTTTGAAGAGAAAATAGATGGTGTTCATCGAGAGGATCAAGAGCATGAAGGTGAGCTTCATGTAATGCCTCATCAAGAATGATACCATGAAGAGATATAAGGATGGAAACTCAAATTATAATGGTAAGATAGACTTATAACTATATATTAGTGAGAATGGTGTTGCCCTAGTGATAGTATGAATTCTAGTATGATAAGGCCAAAGTGTGGGATATAAATGAAGATGCCAATTCATGAAAGTTTATCAAATGGTTTTTTGAAGGATTTTATTGAGAATTTTATCTATGGCCTCAGCTTGGCCATTGCATTATTAATGATAGGTTTATATTTTTTTTTGATAGTTTAAATTTGGGGTATAATAGCTTCATGTCATTATTCTTTAAATTTCTACCATTATCAAAATTGATAGTATGCAAAACTCCAAAATGATAAATTATTTGGTTAAGGATAAATTTTGAAACTATAGTTCCCATGACATTGAAAGAAGCATGTCTTATACCCATTTGGTAAAATATTTGGAAGTTGTGATGATAAAAACATGCCAATCTTGTGACCAAGGTAGTTTACCCATGAGATCTAATCCCCACAAGAAAAATGGCCAAGGAGATTTCATAGTTTGTAACTCAACTAGTGGTGAATGATTAGATAATTTTGGAGTTAGCTAGGACTACATATTTTATCAAAATCAGTAGCATCCTTTTTTAGAGTAGGCCAAATATATCCCATACATAGGTGTTTGCCTATTTTAGAATGGTTACTATATTGACCAATACAAATGTAACCATGCGCTTGTTCAAAAAGAAGAAGGAAATTTTCTTTCATTACATGGTATAATAGGGTACCTTCTTTGTTATGATAATAAAGGGTGTTGTATCAAAATACATATCTTAAATCTTATTTTCAAATTCTAGTCTTTTCAAAAGAATAAATATTCAAAGGATAAGTTTGATGTTCAAGGAATTAGATAATGTCTTTATACCATGGGATCTATAAAATAGTGATAGCCTCAATTTGAAAGATAAAAAAATATTGTGGTTGGATAGAATACATTGAATTTCTTATTTGAATAATAAATTAGGAATCGCTAAGAACTTGATGTGGATGAAATAAGGATGTCAAAGAATGAAGAGATTTATCAATAGATTTTTGATCTCTTAGAATGGGTTCAATGGTAAAAGAGGTAAACTCTTTGGTGAGGGTAGTAGATATTTGATGATAAGTGATAATATTTTCACATTTACATTGCTAGTCATTGTTAACTTGATGGTAGATAAGTTGGGAGTCACCCAAAGCATGCAGATGTGGAATATCTAAGTCAAGTGTCACTCGCATGTCTAAGATTAACACTCCATATTTGGTCATGTTATTAGTGACATCAAAGGTGAGTCAGAATGACAAAAGGATTATTTTAACATGAGTACTAGTTAGAATTCAACCTACCCTAGCTCTTTGGAAACATTTTACACCATCAATGTGTAGGTACCAAGTGTCTTGATGAAAATTGATGATGAGCTTGATAATTTATTTTATAATTACCTTGGATTTAGTAGTATTGAGAATGGCATAAGTATCTTCTTGATTAATTGATTCTAAATTAGTAGTGAAGTTATGAAATTAATCTTTAAGAGAGATATCATGTTTAAGACATTCAATATAGAGAATGATAACATTAGGGAGACTATCTTCAAGAACATTGGTAATGAGTATAGGTACCAATACAAGTTATTCAGTAATGCCTTACCCTCTAAAATTTTTTTGCATTATGATGCGAAGGTAAAATTATGTTAAGAGGACCATCCACTTGCCAATTTGATCTCTAGGTAGAAAGACTTTGGATAAAAATTGAAAAAGTGGGTTAGAATGAACTATGACATATGTTATTTGATAAAGCATGTAGTGATGAAGCTTTTTAACTATGAAATAGATAGATAGACAATCATGATCAACATTGGTATAATGTTTTTAGTAATTTATGAGGCCTTGACTAATGTATTAAATAACATACTCTCTTTTAGTATCATCTTTTGGGCAAACATTGTACCAACTAATATGGGTGTAGAAGAAGTGTACAAAATTAAAATATGATAATTAGAAGGTGGATTAAGGGTAGCTAGATGTATAAATTATTCTTTCATGTTGTTAAATACCTTATAATAAGGATCAGTCCATTCTAAATCATTACCTTTATTAATAAGGGAATTAATAGAGTCTATGTGATAAGACATTTCAAGGACAAATAATTGGATTGCCCCAAGCTTACTGAGGTAAGTATGAATATCTGGAATGGAATGAGGAATCAGAATGTTGACTATATCATTGATTTTAGAAAACTTTACATTAATACCATGAAGAGATACTAAGAATCCTAATAATTTATTAGATTTAACACCCAAAATACACTTTTAGGGGTTGAGTCAAACTTTTTACTTGATGAGTTGATAAAATATGATAGCTATATCAGAGAGATGGATTTTATGGCTTTAGATTTGGTGATGAGATCATCCACATAGTTTTCCACAATATTATGTATAAGGTCATGAAAAATGTGGGTCATATCCCACTAATAGGTAGCTCTAGAATTTTTAAGGCTAAATGGCATCTTAACATAGCAATAGGTGACCCATTATATAGTCAATGTTATCTTGGGTTGGTCTTTAGTGGCGATTTGAATTTTATTGTATCTCAAAAAACCATTCATGAAGGACAAAATTTCATATCCATTAGTGGAATGTATGATGGCATATATCAAACTTAATGGAAATTTATATTTGGGACAAGTGAGTATGAGGTTATAAAAGTTCATGCAAATGAGAATAAAAATGGTTACTTTTTCGCAAATAGGAAAAATGTTTGATACCCATTTAGGATATTCTATAGGTTTAATAAACTTAACATTTAATTATTTTCTAATTTATTTATGGAATAGATTGGAAACTTTAAAGGGAAATTTCTACTAGCTTTGCTAAATAGGTGTGGCATTGGGGTATATGATTATATTGTGTACAATGGTTATAGGATCAATGTTAGGAATGTCCTCATACGAAAAAGATAAAATCTCATGATATTTATCAAAAAATAGACTAAAACTATCCTATTGGGTTGGTGTGAGTTCTCTAAAAATTGTTATAGGTTGAGGACATGAGGGTGTGACATATTCTATTCTCATCATTTATTTAATAATAATAGAATTTCCATCTTGAAAATGATATGGTGCATTGGGAAGAGAGGAAATGGGATTGGTTTTAGGATCAAAACTAAAAATGAAGTTGTTAAATTGAGGGACCTTTCTCTTAAGTTTGTTCTCAAGCATTGAGCAACTCAAGTCTGGCTTCATTATTTGTTAACATAGGTATAGGTCCATAATATTTGACATATAATTAAATATTAGTCATTTTATTACCATTGTGATTGTATTCAAAATTTATCTAGCATACATCTGTGGCCTTAGCATCAAGAGTAGGTGGAACTATGGGGGAAGATTGATTAGATTGAAATGGATAAATAATAGGCATATATTTAGAAACATTGGAAGGGAGGGGATTAGGTATGATAGGAGGTGTATAAGGATTCATAAGTTTTTAATTTGTGAGAGGTAAAATTTTTATCAACCACCCAAGGAGTATTGAGAAGTGGATAATTAGATGGAGGTTTATGACCTTCAGGTTCTAACCCAATATCCATGGAAATAGTATGAACATAATAATTAAAATCATGCATTTTAAATAAGGTTTGATTATGGTGTTTAACATCCAGTTATCTTGATTGATCTTGGGCTATAATTTAGTTATCATCATAGGTGGGAGAGATAGTACATGCTTGTGTCTCTAAAGGAAATTCCAAAGGTGAGATGCTTAAATCACTAAATTTATAAGGTGACATGGTTAAAGTGTCTTGAAATAACTTGGCCCCTCCATAATCATTATAAATGAAATGAACTTATATATAAGATGCTTCATGTTCATTACATAGAGGAGGAAAATTGGTTATCTCATTGATAATAGAGATGGTAGGATCACAAGGTAATAATGAAGGAGGAAGCCACTATGAAATGTAATGAGGTAGCTTAGTAGTATTGCATGTGTTTTTCAAATCATTTGGCTCATCATCATCAGAATCAGAAAGAGTGAACTATAGGTTTGGATTCATATTAATGAATGTAGGTAAAGGTTCACTATTAATTTTTGGAATAATGGGAATTCAATATTGAGATTTAGGATCAGGAAGTTGAATACTCCATGGGTTAGGATCAGCCTCATGTTTATATCATTTTCCATTATGAATAAACTTGATACATTGGCTTCCATAAGAGACAGTATCCCTTATGTAATTAATCCATGGGTATCTTAGGAGTATATTATAAGATAATGGTAAGTCAAGAACCATAAGCTTAGTACATATAGTTTTGGGTCCAATAGTGAGAGAGATCCAAATATAACCAAGTGACATTTGATTAGTCTCATCAAATTCATGACATGTTAATTTATTTTGCTTTAGATGATCTTTGTTATGCCTAAGTTATTGAATGAGCCAAAGAGATGTCACATTAATTCTCAACCCTTCATTTACTAATACTTTGTGAATGAGGGTGGTATTAATGGCTATTTTGATAAAGAGGGGTGGATCATTAGCTTGAATTAAAATTTCATCATTGATAATGTCCTCTTCAAGGATCTCTATGGAAGATTTTTAAGAAGGATAAATAGTTTCAATGGTATTAACTTATGTTAGTTAAGGCTCGTGAGAAGGTTGTTCTTCTTATAAGGAAGATGGTTTTTAAATTTCTTGGAGTTATTGCATGAGGAATTTATGATGATAGAGATAAGTGAAAACTAACTCCATGAGAGGAATACTGTAAGGAATTTAATTAAGTTTTTCTAATAAGTTCCAATGATTTTTGGAAGAGGAAGAACCAACACAAGGCTTGGAAGGTAAAGTATGTTTAGAATGAAGAGAATTAGTTGGAGGTTCAGATTGAGTAAGTGGTCCCTCATTGGTTTCTAAAGGTAATTTAGTGGTAGTGGTATCTTTGGAAATTTTCTCTTCTAAAGAAGGTTTCTTTGGTTTGGTGACAGGATCTTTGTGGGTAGGTTTGCATTGATAATTGACCTTAGCTGCATTCACATATTAGGAATTGGTATAGTATTGATCATGATTGATGTCAATCACATAAATATCATTGTTTGATTGTCAAGGGTTAGATGTAGAGAATTTTTTTGGATTATTAGAGGAAGAATATTTGGAATCTTGTTTCTTTTGAGAAGCATTATCATAATCATGATGATGGATTTGAATCATGGTATCATGATTGAATGAATTTCCTAGCATAAAATAAATGCAATTTTTTTTTATCCCACAACATGTTTTGTGGGAATGACCTATATAGACATGAAACTAAAAAAATTATTAGGATCATACCATTTATGGGGATTATTACGATACATGAATGGTTTAAAAGGTTCTAAATTTTATTTCATTCATTGTATGGTTAGCAGAATTTTGGATACTCCTGGTTATGGTTGAGGAGGATTGCCAATGATTACAATGGTTGAATGTTGGAAAGATAAATTTATGGTTTTAGTGTTAGGTTCAAACTATTTCATTATAAAATCTTGATGCTTAGCTTGGTCAAGAGCATCATTTAAATTTTGGGGAGTAAAAGTTTGAACATTGTATTGGAGGGAAGGTTTTAAGGCCATTATGAAAAGTTTGAACAAGTTATCATTACTCATGTTGTGATCAGCTTTTTGAGCCAAATATTTCCATCATTTGATAAAATCATGAGCTGATTTGGTAGGGGATTACTTAGCATTGATGAAATGACTAAGACAATTTTTAAGAAGATCATTATGTCGGAATTATTTAACTAAAAAATTGACTAAATCCTCAAGTTACCATATAGAATGTTGGGTAAGTTGGTTATACCATTATAATACATTAACGATGAAGATTTTAACTAAATTTTTAGTAGTCTTAAAGGTATTAGTTTGGATCCACTCCTTATAAATATTACCAAATGCCTTGAGAGAAGACGTTGAGTCTTTAGTCCCATCATATTTAATAGTTGGATATATATATATATATATATATATATATATATATATATATATATATATATATATATAATGAAAGGGGATAAAGGCTAATTTTCAATGTGTTGAAGAATCTTATTATGTATGATCGGTTGGGGAATAAAATTTCCAATGAAATATTTAAGAGGTGGAGGGATAAAAAATTTATTATTTTGGGGAAGAATAATGGGGGTTGATTAGCCATGTTTATCAAATGATGTTGTAGTGGCATAATATCATAGGTGGTATATGTTTGCATGATTTTCATTTGTTTCACTATATGTGCAAGAATTTGAGTTATATCAATTGGTAGCTTAGTGATGGTAGGAGGATTCCCAAAATTAGTATTAGGGGGAGGGTTAATAGGTGGTAGATTGGTAGGAGGTAGGTTTTTGGTGTTGAGAAGGTTATATATGGGGTTATTTATTAAGCTTGTATTATTTTCCCCCATAGTATGGTAAGATGTCTAAAGGTGGGAATTGTCTTGATAAGTATGATATGGGTTTGATCCACCAATATCATATGTTGGAGTGATTTGAACCATGTTTTAATCAAAAGATGAGGGATGAGAAAAGGTAGGAAGAAAATAACTTCCCATATAGAGTATAAATTGATTTAAGTTATCCAAAAATATTCCTATAAGGGATTTCATGATGATTGAAGATATATTTTGAAATAAAAAAGAAAGGAGGAAAAGTAGGGGAAAATTAAACCAAACACAAAATAATATCGACCGATAGATATAGATTTAATTAGGTCGATAGAGTTTGTGGAAAAGGTTCACACAATAGGATGCAAAAGATAGTCAAATTACTCTACTTTATTCTACATATAGTAAAACAAAAAAATCTATAAATATATGAAGTCATAAGGGTTGATTATCTTTTAAAAATGAAGAAACTAAATAGATGAAAAAGATACATAGTCAGACAGGTCAACTATGTACTTCAAACTGGAAATAAACATGCTAGAAAAGATACATAGTTGGATATTGTGAGTGTGTACTGAAGGTAGGAAATATTCATAGTCTATAAGAGATTATGTTGATAGTAATGATGGTGTTATAAAAATAGGGAAACTTTTTGAAAGATAATAACTAAGTAAATAAATTAAATAGCATAAATAATTATATTGATGTGATTGATCTAATTGGAACACACAACACAAACCTTGAACTAATTTTGGCTAATGAAAGTATTAAAATACAAAATACAATGATCAAAGATCAAAAAACTTCAATTTAAATTATAACTAATTGGTCATTCCTAAATGTTGTTAATTTATAATAAATTTTGAAATTAATGTCATGGGGAGTTGGTTGTAAGAAGGAATAAAAAGTAATCTATGGATAGTTTCAGATAGTTTAGGCTAAAATGGATCCATATTGGTGATGGTACTAGCTTGGTATTGGGGCCTACCCCCACACTTCATAATCTCTCAATGATAAGGGTGTCAGGTGTTTTTATAATATATAACATCAAACAATTATTTATACTTGGAAAAAAAACCAATTTAGCTTCCCCCTTGGTGATGAAATCTAAGTAGGTAGACCCTGGGGGGAAAATGTTTAATGATTTTTTAATGTAAAGTGATTTGGAAGTGGGTGTAAAATAGAAAAATAGTGTGGCTAAATTGGTAAATTAAAAAACCATCTAATTAATCTATTTTTTTTACTCTAAGCATCCAATCAATTGAAATTAAAAGTGAAATTATTACTAACAAAATAGGTCAATTCCTTTGACCATGAAGAGTAAGTATGGAGTTAGTTTAGGAGACACCATATGCAAACAATACATACAATTGACAAGGTCACTAATATTATGTGGAAGTAAGATCTAAAAAAAATAGTTGAATAGGTCGACTATGTCTTCTAGAGAGAAGATAGGCTACAGAATTATGTCGAGCTAGTCGACCATGTTTGTTATAAGGTTGTAGTTTTATAGACCACAAACTTGTGAAAAAAATATTATAAATGAAAAATATAAATGAAAGAGAAGGTAAAAATTAACCTTTATGGTTTTGAATATGCTTAGTTTGAAAATTATATATTGTGTTGTTAAAGTGTGGAATAAATATTTTACAAATAGATTTGACAAGATCGATGGGGTCTGCAAAGCCTATGTGTTGAAAAAGAATTTACAGATAGATTCATCTAGATTGACTATGTCTGAAGACCTGTATGATGAAAAAAAAATATATATAAATAGATTCAAATATCTCAACTATGTATGTAATAATGTAACTAAAGAAGAGTGTGTCAAACTGATCGATCTAGTCACTTGTATTTTTTAAAAATCTATGCAAATAGAATATAGTTGTTATGGAGCGACTGTGTGTTAAATATGTGCACAAACTATTAAAAATATATCAAGAGTTTTGATAAAGTAATGTAAAAATTAAAATATATAATATAATCATAAAATGAATGTGTGAAAGAAAACCTAAAAGGTTTTGGTTCATGTCAAGTTCAACATAATGTATATATAGGAAAATGTAACTAACCTATTAATAAATATTATCTCAAAGAAGATAATTCCTACCTGCACTTCCATTTATTGATACATTTAGACATTTAGGGTCATGACCAAGATAGATTAACTAGACCTAATCAATGTGTTTATTATGATAATAACATCACTAAAGAGGGTTCCAAAGCCTCTAGTCAAGCAACACTATGCAATAACCCTAGCTAGGTCTTATATTTTCATATTCACTAAGTATATGAAAATTAAAGTAAAATCTAAGTTAGTGATCACCAAAAATTTTGGCCCAAAATGGGATATTAAACATGCATATACTAATTATAATTAAGTTATGTATAGATATAACCTAATGCATGGAGAGAGAAATATATTAAAAATATATTACTTTTTCTAATTATATCTACTAAAATAGAGGGGTAAAGTTATACACACTTACCTTGAATATGAACCCATCGAGACTCAATCTCTCCCTTGTAAAAGTTTCTTTACAAGAGGTTGTTTTGTAAGGATCACTAAAATATGCCTAAACATCAGAGATCTTTCCAAAATACATGAGTCTTCTCCAAGTATAAAACCTAAGCAATAAATCCTCAAGTGGAATGGTTGAAGAGAAAATTATAAAGAAGCAAAATTTAATAGTTAACTTCTTATCTCCCTAACAAATAGCAAAATTATTTTCTATATATAGCTTAATCTAACCCTAAACCTTTCTGAAAGTTTAGCCGATAGGGTGAAGCCAATTAAAATTCTAATATTTATTTGATTAAAGCAAGTTAGGTCTTAGTTTAGGTTAACCAAGGCTAACCTAGACTTGTAACATATAAATATCAATTAGAATAGAAGGTCAACTTAGGCCAACATTATTTGGTAAATGTCAAAAAGAGTTTTAGGTTTAGATATGGTCTATGTAAGGTGGTGAATTACTTAGAGTATGTAAGGGAGGATGAAAAGTTTAGGGAATTATATAATATATATCTATGTAAATATAAAGTGGTGGTATAGGGGCAAAAAATAATGTGAAGCACCAATAGTCTTCCCACCCCTTTCCCAGTGCACCCTTTAAGGCATGCACTTGGACAGATTGAGACTCAATGGGGTTAAATAGGGTTAGTAATATAGAAATGATAATGTACAAAGGTGGTAATTAGATCTACAGTAAGCCAATTAGGTGCTAAACTCAAATATAAACATAAATTAAATTTAATTATGATGAGAATAAGCCCAATATATAAATTATAACTAAGTTATGCATAGAAATGATGAAGTAATAAACTTAAATGGTTTTGATGTTAATATAATATTAAATCTAGAATAGATCAAAAGTAAGCTAGAAGGAGATTCTAGAATAGTCATAAGATTCTAGATCTAATGAAATTTTAGAGAATTGGACACTAACGCCAGTCTAGGATTATTGCATCAACACTATTATTTGGTTTCAATGCTAGAAAATGATGTGACCACATGGATGCTTATAGGTTTGACTTCACTTTCACTCCAGTTCATTCAAATTTTTGTCAAATAATTTCACACCTCATGAATTTTTATTATTCTTAATATTTCTATTAAACTTGGGGAAAATTGGGTTAATGGGTACATGGTGTCAAGATAACCCCAAATACCCCTATATCAATGTGTGTTTCTTACATATCTAATACTCTGAATAGGGTCTCAGACTAATATGGTTCTCCCCTACATGTTGGATTATGGGTGTTGAGAAGTTTTTTCATTAATGTTAAGGTGCATCTGATGATGATGCATAGTAAGTGGTATTTAAGGTATGATATTGTGTGCTTGATGTGATAAGGAAGCCATGTGACAAGAGATAATTTGAAGGTAACCTAGTGTCTCTTCTATTGAGAGAGAGAGAAATTGAAATCAACATAATGATTAATCTATTGGTTGTTGTCAAGGTTCTTATAGTGGTGTGTGAGTGATATTTGATGAATTTTCTTGTTTGATAACATCATTAAGGTAATCATGTTTGAGTACTAGTCCTTGAGTACAAGGTGTCTTGAGATGCCTAGTCACAACAATCATAGTCATATCATAAGCATGTGCATGGTGAGAATGAAGAGGTATGTATAAACGTATGAAATTTTTTTAGGATCATGTAAGGCATGTTTTATATGTGTATAATAATCAAAGAGTTTTTTAAGATCAATTGTTAAGTTTCAAGTGCTTGAGAAGCCTAGTCATGGCACTAGTCATGGCATGTAAAGTCCTAGTGAGAAGGTCTGAGCATGGTGGCTTGGTGAAATAGATGCACAAATATATAAGAGGTTAATTTAGGTTATTTAATAATGTATGTGAAAAATTATATCAAGTCTACAACTAGACCATTTCAAGACTATATCTAACTTAATGAGGTATCATGATATATTGTAAAGGAATATGAAGAAGGTATGGAAATATATAATAATTATATAGGTTTATTGAGTAATTTAAGTTTAAATAACATGGTAATAGGCATGAAGGTCAGTTTAAAATCTTCATGTGATTTGCAGGTCTAGGTTTAAGCAAGCAAAGAGAGAGAGTATGGCCTAATGGGGTATGAGGATATATTTCCAAGTAAATATGGATATATGAGTGTTTTAATAGGTATTATATGTTTTTAAAATAATTTTCACAAAGTTTTAAGTCATTTTTTTCAATAAAAGGCATGAAAAGTGGTTTGAAGTCTCTTGAGTACACAGAATGAAGGCATGCAAACCTGAGAAGAACTTTTAGGTGTTCATTGGCATGTGTAAATTTTTTATGTGAACCTAATATATTAATGGTATATTTTTAATGTTTATAGATAAATATTCCATGCATTATTTTTATAAATGAGGGGTAGTCCTTTATGAACAATCATTAACACTAGAAATACTGTTAACCCTATCTAAAATCCTAATAATGACCTAATATGAAGGATCCTTTTTAAAATATATCATAATGGTCTAAAATGACTACAAAAAATATTTTAAAATGTATTCAAATATCCTAGTCACCTTTAGGTGTGATTGAGTTGTTAGGTTTGTGAGTAGACCCTATAGGAAAGTATTAGATTTTCTAAGATTTGCTTTAGCAATTAGAGTTGACCAAGTTAAAGTATAAAAATGGATGTAGGATTAATTTTGAGACTTGTGTTTCATGTACATGAAGGTTTATTGATACTTTATTTCCATAAATAGTGGTAAACTAGTCATCCAAGTTAGCTAATCACTAATAGGCCTAATGGTGGAAATAATGAGAAAATTAGGAAATAGTGAGAAGGTGATCAGTGAAGTTTTATCATGAAATAGGGATGAAACAAAGTGCATGGATATGTTTTAATTAATTTTAATATATTATATAATTTTTATATGTCAGTGGTTATAGTAAAAATGTTTCTCACAAATTGACTTGTCTAGCTTAGTAAGGTTTGTGTACAGTGAGGTTATGAGATTGGTCTACAAGACCAATATTTAAATTTGAAAATTGTATATTTATATAAAATAATTTTATAATTATCTCATTATATCATATAAATTAATCATAAGTCATTGAATATGTCTACATAGGTGTTGAAGATCATTGTCACCATGATTGTGCTTTAAGGCAAACTAGCAATTCTAGGTAAGCAAATTATAGTGTTGAGTTTGAGGATATATGCTATGATTTTATGTATATAATTAATATGTTGTTATTTTTTGTGAATTTAAATTATTTTTAATTATTTTTAAAATATTTTAAGTCAATGAAAGTGGTTGAAACATTGAAGGCAAAATGGCTTGTCTAGTTTTGGTCCAACTGTGTGTAGTGAGGCCAAACGATTGGTCTACAAGACCAATATTTTACATTAGACCTTATTATTTTTATATATGAGAGTTATATGTGTGTGTGTGTGTGTGTGTGTGTGTGTGTGTGTGTGTGTGTGTGTGTGTGTGTGTGTGTGTGTGTGTGTGTGTAAAATAATATTTTTTAGATTATTATTTATCATGTAAAGTGTTCTTTCAAATGTTTAATATCAAGTTGTTCATGATTGTGTTTTAACAGTTCTGAGTGGGCTATTTGCAAAGAAGTGTTTGAGTCCTTTTGCTCTAAGTAGTGAAGTATAAATCATATGGTGATTACCATTAGTTAATTTAGTTTCTTCATATATTATTTATTACCATAGATTTTTAACTATTTTATATTTAATCTCATGTAGTTTAAAACAAATTGTTTGTAGGTTCACAGACCTAATAGTGAACAATACTAATGCATGCCTCAAGTGGTGATTAGATCTAAAAAGTGTCATGGACATAAGATGATATTATTAGAAGTATATTTTAGTGACATATTAATTTTTTAGTTCATGTGTGTAGTATGAAATTTATACAAGGAGACCAAAGGGTAATGTGTGCTAATGAAGGCCTAATTGAATTAGGTCTCCTTAAGGCCTAAATGAGGTTTTGGTCCTTCAAGTTGTGGATGGCCTATTGTAATGATTGATTCATGTATGAAATATGTTATAAGGCCTATTTAAATTTTAATACAATTTTTTAAGTGTGTATGTTTGACCAAGAGGTATATGAGCAAGAGGCTTATATAAATACAAGTTTTAGGCTTGATATGGGAGAAAGTATGTGTAGAGGGAAATAGAATGAAATAGTGTATTAGTAAATATAAGGAGGTGTTATAGGCCATTAAAATAGAATATATAAACTTTTATGAAGATTTTATAGAGTTAATATGTATGAAAATAAATTTCATATGACCTAATCAAGTCAAGAAGAGGGCTAATTGAGTGAAGAAGCCTAGAAGGAAATTTGAGAGGAATAAGAGGGTGAAGAGATGAAGAGGTGGTCATAATCATTTGGTTGAGAAAAAAGGTGTTATAAATTTGATAAAATAAATAATGTCTTTGTGTTTATTAATCTATGGTTTTGGTTCCTTCTTGTAATATCATGCTTTCTAAAGCCTAACTGAGTTGGTTCTTAGCTAGTTGGGGTCAATGCTCCATGTGAAGTTGGTGCTTCACTAAATTTAGTGTTTGTATTATATTAATATAGTAAAATTATATATATTATTGGGTTTTCCTCCCCTTTATGGTTTCCCACATATGTGATGTGTTCATGTGTTTCATGCTTATGTGGATAGGTGTTTATGCTTGTTAGATATATATGATTACTTGAATGGTTCATGATTGTTTAAATGAAATTCATAATTTTTTTTAAAATAATGATTCACCCCCCCCCCCCCCCACATATTATTTATTTGGATTCCAAAATTTGGTATCAAAATATGTCCTTTAAAGTAAGCCTAATATCCTAAAGGAGATCTTAGAAGCAAGGATGTCTAGTCAACAAGCTCAAGGTGGTTTCTCTACTAGTAAGGCTATGTTATTCAATAGGAATAATTATGGTTTTTTGAGCATCAAAATGAGAATATAGATAAAATCAATGGGACATGACATATGGAAATTATTTTTGGATGGATACATTCCACCTCCTTTACATGCAACTAATGTAGTAGACAAGAAGGAATGTGAGAGAAATTCCAAATCAACGAATGTCATTCTATGTGGACTATCAAAGGCTGAGTTTGTGAAGGTGTATCACTATGATTCAACTAAGGTAATATGAAAAAAATTGATGAATATCTATGAATAATACACCAAGGTAAATATGTTCAAGTTGTAAACCCACTAGAGATGGTTTGAAATTCTAAAGATGAATGAAGATGAAACCATTACATCTTACCTATTGAAGGTTGATGGAGTTGTCCATTTTATTAAAGGATTAGGATGAGAATTTAAAGTTTATATAGTTTTTCAAAAGGTATTAGTATCACTAAATCCTAAGTTTGATTCTAAGGTATTTTTAGTACAATATATGAAAGATCTGCATAAGATTTAAATGGATAGATTCATGGAATCTTAATTACTTATGAGATGAGAAAAAATCAAGGAAGATATCCCAAGAAGAAATCAAATTTAAAAGTTGAGAAGAAGTCAAAAGCCAAGAAGGTCAAGGATGAGGTATTTTCATATGTTGATGATGATGAAATAATATCCATGTTTACTAATAAATTGATGTTTGGATTTGGTAAGTACAAGGGTAAGTTGCTTTTTAAATGTTTCAAGTATGGTAAGATAGGTCAATTTGCATGTAAGTGTCCTAAAAACAATAAGACTAAGCATTATTAATAACATGATGAACATCATGGATATGATAATAAGGTATATATATCTAATAAAAATAAGGAGTTCAGGAAGTATGAAGGTAAAAAATGATCATTTAAAAATAAGAGAAGTTTCTACACCAAAGAAGATAACTCATTTGATGTAAGTGACATAAGCACATCCGATAGTGACGATTATAGTAATGAATATTAACATGACAAAAATAAAACCTTATTCATGGCTACAAAAATAAATAATGATTTTTGCTCAAATTAGAAAGGCCTTATGAATGATGAATAATTAGGTGAAGAAGTATTTGAACTAAATCTTGAGTCAAAATTGGTGAGTGATCTAGAGGATTTGAAGTTCCAAAGAAGGAAGAATCACAAACTAATATCATTAGTTAAGGAATATGAAGAGTACATTGGTTTGTTTGAGGAGATAATACATAACACATCCAAGGAGTATGATGAGATCATCAATCAAATTGAAGCATAGATGGAGATAGTCACTGCTAGATTAAAACCTAAAGAGGAAGAATGCACCAGGTATGGAACTAAAATAGAATCCTTGAAATCTAAGTTGGATCAAGCATCTATCAATTTAAATACCTTTGTGAAGTTTTTAAAGATCACTAAGGCTCTAAATGACATATTTAGTAGTCATAATTCTACAAGTGATAAGATAGGTCTTGATTTCAAAGAAGACCAAAAAGAGGTAGCTCAAGTCAAGGAAAAAGCTAATGAAGACAATAATTTCAACATGAGAAGACTAATTTGATAGCCAAATATTATAAGGTATGTTAATTCATTTTATGGTTATTATCATACATGCAATAAGTTTGGTCATAGATCATGAGAGTGCATAAGACTCTCTAAAAATGAATATGCTTGGGATTATAAAAGGAATCATCAATTAATAGGTATGTATAAGGTTGTTTTCTATATCTTTCATAATATATAACACATTGCAATATTTTATCATAATAGAGGTAGAAGACCATCAAGTCAAAATAAAAGGTTTGAAGCTCTTATAATGCAAAAGAGAATGAAAATGGATTTATGGAAACCAAAGATAGTAAAGGTGAGTCATGATCAGTCTACAAGATCAAGTGGACTATTTTTTTTCGTACAACATATATCAAATTAGAAATCAATTCAATAATGTTCATTATTAGCTCATATTGTTGATCACATGGATGATGAAAAGGTCAAGCCTAAGATACAAATCAAGCCTAACAAAATCCTAAAAGATATTCAGTCTTACAAGAGCATTGATATTTGGGAATCTCCTAAGTTTGGGTTGTTTTAGTGCCCTATGAAAGGGTTGACTCCATTAGGATTCATGGAGACACACTTCAAGTTAGAAGAAGCATGGTGGATGCTTGGTTTGAGGGGAAATATTCAAGTTTTTTATAATATATAAATATAGTTGTTGAAAAGAATAGAAGAGGTAAGAAAATAAATTTATATATTTCTAACAGTTGGTAGTTGAGCATGACTTGTGTTATATATGGTTTGAGAACTCTATTGATTGTTTTTTTAAGCCCTAGTTGTGAAGACAAAGGGGGAGCTTAGTAGCTTTGAATTATTTTTGTAAGTTTATTAGAATATTTTGTAAAGAAGGTGAATGAGTGGTTCCAAAATTTATAGTTTGTATGAACCTTTTTCATTAATGTCAAAGGGGGATAAAGTTCAAGAAGGGAGTTTGACCAATTTGGGGAAGATGAGAGTTATCAGATTGAAGAATGTTTTGCCATCAATGATAAAGGGGGATTTTGTTGAGAAGTGTTGTCATTGATATCAAGGTTGATGCCATTAATTTAAAGGTACATCTTATTATGATTCATGGTGAGTGGTCTTTGAGGCATGAGCTTGTGTGCTTGATTTGACTAGGAAATCATGTGACAAGAGAGAATTTGAAGGCAAACTCATGTCTCTTTTGTTGAGAGAGAATTTGAAAGCAACCTAATGATTGTTTTATTGGTTATTTTCAAGTTTTTTGTAGTTGTGTGAGAGTTATTTTTTATGAATTTTATTTATTAATAACATCATTGAGGTAATCATGCTTGAGTACTAGTCCCTGAGTATAAGGTGTCTTGAGAAGCCTAGTTATAACAATCATAGTCATATCATGAGCATGTGCATGGTGAGAATGAAGAGGTATTTTAAGAGGTATTAAATTATTTAAGGATAATTTAAAGCATGTTTTCAAGGTTTATAAGCATCAAATAGTGTTTCAAGATTAATTATCAAGTTTCAAGTGCTTGAGAAGCCTAGTCATGGTACTAGTCATGGTATGTGAAGTCCTAGTGAGAAGGTTAGAGAATGATGTCTTGGTGAAATGGATGAAAAGAGTCATAATAGGATACATGAGATTAATTTATAATGTATTTTAAGTATTTTAAAATTCATAAGAGTCTCAAGGTGAGCCTACAAGGGTAGGACCTACAAATCAAGTATGTATCTCGACCATTTCTAGACTCTACCTAGCCTAATGAGGCATCCTGATCTATTTTAAAGGCATATAAAGGATTTATGGCACTGTCTAATAATGAGATAGTCTGATTTAGTATGTAATTGAAGTGGATATCATATGTAAAAAGTCATTAAGGTCATTTTTAAGGCCTCATGTGATTTTTAGTTCAAGGTATAAACAAGCAAAGAGAGAGTATGGCCTAACAGGGCATGAGGTTATATTTCCAAGGAATATATGGAAATATTAGATTTTTTATAGGTATTATATGTTTTTTCAATAATTTTCACAAAGTTTTAAGTCATGGTTTTCAAGAAAAGGCATGACAAGTGGTTTTGAGGTCTCTCAAGTACATAAAATGAAGGCATGCAAACTTGAGAATAACTTTTAGGTGTTAGTTGGAACATGTAACCTATGAATTAGAACCTAATATATTCATGTTATATGGGTAATGGTTTTATCTCAAAATTATAGGAATTAGTTTTGAAATATGAGGATTAGTCCTTTATGAACAATCATTAATGCTAAAAATTATGTTAAACCTCTCTAAAACCCTAACAATCACCTAATATGAAAGATATTGTTCAAAACATCCCATAATTATCTAAAATTACTATAAAAGAAATTTTATCATGTATTAAAGTCTCCCATAAACCTCCAAGTGTGATTTATTTGTCAAGTGTTTGAGTAGATCCTACAAGTAATTATTAGTTTCTCGATGATTTATTGTAATTGTCAAAGTTGACCAAGTAAAAGTATGAAAATAGATGGGGGATGAACTTTTATAATTATTTTTAATTTCAATTAATTTTTATGGAAAATATATTTCCCTCAAGAGTGTTAAACTTTTCATCTAATTTAGCCATTCACTAACATGCCTAATGGTGGAAATATTAAGAAATACATGAAATGAGAAGGTGATTAAGGATGTGTTATCATGAAATAGGGATGAAAAAAAGTGCATGTATATTTTAAGGTATTTTAATACATTATAATATTTTATATAAGCTTTGGAGCTTAGTGGTTATAGTGAAAAATTTGCTCACAAATTGACTTGTTTGGTTCAGTGAGGTCTATGTATAGTGAGGTTATGAGATTGGTCTACAAGACCAATATTTCCATTTGACCATATTATATTTCTATGTAATAATGGTATAATGATATCATAATCATCTACATTAATAAAATTCATTGAATATATATACATGGGTTTTGAAGATCATTTTCACCATGATTGTGCTTTAAGGCAACCTAGCAGTTCTAGGTAAGCAAGTTACATTGTTGAGTTTGAGGCTCTGTGATTTGAATTGATGTATCTAATAAATATTTCATTTTTTTTTAATAAATTTAAATTAGTGATAATTATTTTATAAATGTTTTAAGTTATTTAAAGTGGTTGAAACATTGAATCTAAAATGGCTTGTCTGGTTCTGGTCTAACTATGTGTACTGAGGCCAAAAGATTGGTCTGCAAGACCAATATTTGACATTAGACCTTGTTATTTTAGTATATGAGAGTGTTATATATATTTAAAATAATATTTTTAAATTATCAATGATCATATAAAGTTCTTTTTATTTATATTTAATATCAAGTTGTTTATGACTGAGTTTTGAAGTGTTCTAGCAGTTCTGAATGGGCAATTTGCAGAGAAGTGTTTGAGTCCTTTTTCTCTGAGTAGTGAATTCTAAATAATATGGTTATTTTAGACTAATAATTTTAATTGAGATATGTTTTAGTATCTTTTTAGAGAAAAAATGAAAAATAAATTGACAAAAACACACTAACTAGCATACATCTCTAGGCCTAGTTACTAGGAAGAGCTTAGTGAGGAAAAACCATTTGAAAAGACAACTAAAAATAGAAAGAAATGATAAATATGAAAAAAAAACACCAATTTCTAATCCAATCATTGATTTCTCTAAAATGTTCCATCTTTGGCTTGCATAGATTATGCTTCAAGAGATATTCTTCAATGGAGTGTGGCTACCTTCATCTCCTCTTGGCACCTTTGGCTTTGGCTTGGTTTGGCTTGGCTTTGATCAATATTTGGACATTATAAAACTAATTTAAATATACTTTTTAATTATTTTTTCATTATAAATTTTTATTATCCAAGATTAAAATCGGTGTGGCAAGGCCTCTTGTTTATAGATTTTTGTAAATGGGTAGAATCAACCTAAACCATCCATCTCAACATTGAGATGTGTGGCTAAGGATTAATATATTTTTAAAATTAAAATTCATAAATAATCTCATTAATATTTAGGATAGAGGATAAATTAAGAGTCATGGAGGGCATTTATGAGGCATGGGAGGCATGAATCCTAATATTTTATGCATTTATGGCCTAGGGATGTCTTCCCAAGAAATGATGTCACCTACTAATGTAGATATTCAATATTTATTTTTAAAAATGAGTATTCAAAAAATTTCCATGGAATTATTAATTAGGATCTAATTTTGTTTAATTATCTCTAAAGCATGATTAAGCACTTTATGCACAAATAACTCAAATTGATCAGAATGCCTTGTTATTGTTAAAAAATGTGACTGGATTAGAATTAGATGTCAATGTCATATGCATTAGATCCATTATCCCATTTAGGATGTTATCAACACCAAATAACAAAGGCACATGTCTCATGTAATATATTTGATAGAAAAGATCAATAATCATAGTAATGTCTTCTTAAATAATAAAAAGGTCTTGTATGCCTACAACTATAACGATGATAAACTAACTATATTATGCCCCCTTGAGGGAATGGTTGGCATAAGTAGGTCTAAAAATGGTCCCTAAAAAATAAAGAAGTGAAACAAGGGAACTAAAGAAAGGAAAGATGATGGGAGGAGAACACAATTATTTTTAAAAACTAGTCAAAATCACTGAGAATGCAAGAGGGATGGTGTATAATGGTTTGCCTAAAGGTGGTTATAAGAATTATACCATGATAGTGGAAATGTGGTATGATAACACAATGATTTTACAAAAGGCAGTTATAATCAATGAGAAGATGGATTTGCCCTAGTTAAGATAGACAAACAAGATCATAACATGCCCCTATATGGGTAGAAAAAGTAAAGTGGTGACAATATAATGATTTTCCTAAAGGTAGTTATAATCATTGAGAATGCAGGTGGCATGGTGTGCAATTATTTTCCCATAGATGGTTATAAAAATTGTACCTTGATTATGGAAAACATGATTGATTGGATGATGATGAGGGTAACTTAACATATAGGGAAAATTATAAATTAGAACAACCTACTAATTGGGAGATGCTCATCTGAACTAGTAGAGGTTGAAATTAATTCATGGTTAATTACTCTATTTGGTATATGATTGGGATTGAAACAGTATGTGGTTTCAAGGAGATGTTGATGCCTCCATTGCTAAATAGACTTCTCAAAAATGAGGTTTGTTATAGCACGTGTTGGTAGGCATCATGGTATAACATCATGAGGACATGGCCAAAATATGCATAAGGACTGACTCTCATAATCTAGTACTCAATATAAAATAATGCACCATTGATAAAAACCATGATGTCAATGTTAGCATATGAATATGGATGGATTCAAGTATAGGTGCACACAAGGAATCACCTAATAAATGTACATAGACTGAATCAAGGAAATAGTTCTAAAAGTAAACAAACAGGTCGACAAACAAAAAAAATAAGTAAAAACAAACAAATAAATAATGTAATACAAACCATATGAGCATTGCTCCTAGAAAATATGAGACAACTTAACAAACAAATAATTTGGGGGAATAGAAGAAAAGGAAGGGGTGGCTGAGTTGTCTATAGATACACTAGGCAAGTGGGCGTTGCCTACATAGTTCCATAGACATAATATCTAAGAAAAACTTTAGAATAAATTTAGTTCTCTCAAGAAATGGGAAGAAAATTATAATTAGTGAAAAAAATAGAATGGATGTGATAGAAGAATAATAATGGTCTTGAAAAATGACAAGTGCATGGGAGAAAAAGGCCAAAAAGGATGGAGAAACTAAGAAACAAGTGATTGGTTTGTAGCTTAGTAAGGGTTCCCATAATCCTTAAGGCAAAGAAGTGGTCAGTGTTATTTTGGTTTTTTCTAATGGTTTTACAAATGTTTTGTAATTTTTAAAGTATCTCAACTTGATCAAGAATGATGAGACAGTAAATGGTTCAAGATCACAAAATGGTGAGATCATTTAAACTTAAGTTTCTCATAAAATAGTGAGAGCATTCAAACTTAGGTTGCTCAAAAAATGGTGAGAGCATTCAAACTTAGGTTGCTCACAAAATAGTGAGAGCATTCAAACTTAGGTTTCTCACAAAATCATGAGATCATTCAAACATAGGTTGCTCAAAAAATGGTGAGAGCATTCAAACATAGGTTACTCAAAAAATTACAAGTGTGGTGGAAAGGGTGACTGAACTAACCTCAACAAGTATTGAGTACTATCTATATAGTCTCATATTAGGACCTCAAGTCACTACAATTCCACCCTTATAATAGAGGAACCTGACTAGCATAGCCATCAATTCAAACAAAATAGGTATAGTTGGTAAAAAGGCATAGTATGGCATAGGAAATGGCAAGTTGGTACAACAAGGCTTAGTAAACAAATGTTCCCCTAATTTTCCCATAAATGGTTATAACTAGGACATAATGACATAGATAATTGGTACTAATTTTCCCAAAGGTAGTTATAATTAGTAGCAAGACCAATGATAAGAAAGGATCAATAAAAAATATGTAACTACCAAATCTTCTATCATACTACTCTAAAATATGATCTCTATCTGAAGTACTTGAAAATAACTGATGAAACTGATTAGATTATTTAGTGCTAAAAAGGTGCAACCAATGGTGAAACCAAGGTCAAATAGGCTAGGTAGATAGGATTTAGAATATGCTTGGTTGATATAATAGAATGGTAAAGTGGATGTAAGGGGCTAAGAGGAATGACAAGCATGATATTTATACAAAGAATAAAAGTGATAAAATGGTACAATTAAAATGGTCATTCCAGACAATACACGCACTCAAGCATAGTACCTCTTAAGGTGAATAATATTCATTATCTTAGGAAGTTCATCTCTATCTAGTGTGGTGAGCCTGTATACTCCTAATCCATAATATATAGTAATGATGAAAGGCTCTATCCATTTAGTTTGAATTTAACTTTATGCTTATTCTTAGCCATGGTATTCTTTTGGTTTTCATTATGAACAAAATCACTAAGTTTAAATGTTTTATACTTGACACACCAATTGTAGTGGCCTTTGAGTCAGTTCTAATATGCCTAAATATTTTTGAGTTCAGTTGTGTATTTTTCATCAAGCAAGTCTAGCTCTTGTAGGTGAGCTATTCAATAGTCATGATCATCTAGGACATGCTTGAAAGATATACATAATGAAGGTAACTCTAACTCAATGGGAAGGATGGATTTACTACCATAAACAAGTGAATATGGAGTGGCTCCTATGGGGGTATGGTGATTGGTATGATATACCCAAGGGTGAAGAATATATGAAGATGTCAATTACGATTGGTATCATTGACAATATTTTTGAGAATATTGATAATGGTTTTGTTTGATGCTTCGGCTTGGCCATTACCTTGAGGGTAATATGCTATAGAAAAATATTGTGTGATGTTATATTCGATACATATCTTTTCAACATTCTTGTTCTTGAATGATCTTCCATTACTAGATATAATGTCAAAAGGGATATCATAGTGGTAAATGAGATGGTTGAAGATGAACATGGAAATTTGTTTTCTCATCATGTGATGGGGTATAACTTTAACCCACTTAGTGAAATATTTAGTGGTGGTAAGGATATGTTTATGGTCATCAAAATAAATGGGGTTGATCTTCCCAATGAGGTCAATTCCCTATGTAGAAAATGGCCATGGTGTCAACATCAGTTTCAAAGTTTGAGCCAGGGCATGAATTAGATTAACATGTCATTGACATTTGTCACATTTCTTTACATATGTCACTGCATCTACATCCATTATGGACCAATAATAACTATTACACAAGATATTTTTGGATAGGACTGCCCCACTAGAATGAACTCCACATACCCCTTCATGAACTTCTCTTAATACTAGTGTATATTTTACCAAAGTTAAACAATGAACCAGAGTTCCATCAAAATTATGATGATAAAGGGTGGATCTAAGTAGAGTATAATAAGTGGAGTGATGAATAAATGCTTTGGTTTATTTTTGAGATAGGTTAGGTGGTAGAACTTGGTCATGAAGGTATTTTCAAAGTTCTAAGTACTAGATATAATTAGAACCAAAAATATCACAAATCATTACAATGATTGAAGGTTCATGAGCTATTGTGAAAAAATTCTCAACAAGGAACTGATATTCTCTAGCTTTGTCTATTTGTCAAATCAGAGAGATGATAGTAGCCATGGCATATATAGTTCTATTACTAGCCCTATGTATATAATCAAATTGGATATTTTAAATTTATTATTTTAGGGTATCGACCATAGCCTTATATGGAACCAACTTGTCATCTTTGGTTTGGAAATGGTTTGTGACCTGATTGATGATTAACTAAGAATTACCATAAACATGGAGATGAGATATGTTGTAGTGTATTACTTGTTGAAGTCATACGATAAGTGATTCATACTCGACCATGTTTTTTGTACAAGGAAAATTGATTCTGAATGATTTATGGATTAGATCCACTTGTGGTGTAATAAATAAGAGGCCTACCCCTTATCCATGTATAGTAAATGAATCATCAAAATATAGACTCTAGTGTTTCTCCTCAAGATGTGTGGTAATTATAGTCATTATGGATTCATCAAGAAATTGAAATGTGAGGGACTTTGTGTCTATTAGGGGTGCTTAAACAAGTTGATCTATAAGGACCTGTCCCTTTATTTCCTTTTGATTGACATACTTTATGTCAAACTCACTAAGAAGCATGATCCATTCGGCCATTCTACTTGTAAATTTGTTTTAGATAGTAGATAATTGAGTGGATCTACTTATGAAATGACCATGGTCTTATTTTTCAATATGTAATGGCATAGTTTTTGAGCTATGAAGACCATGGCTAGATAATATTTTTCAATCAGTGCATAATCATGTTCATAAATGACCAAGGTACAACTTAAGTAGTATACTACATGCTCTTTTCCATTTTTATCATGTTGAGCAAAAATTACCCCAAGGCATTGTCGGTAGCTAATAGATACAATAAAAAAGGCTTTCCCAGCATAAGAGGTAACAAAATAGGTGGATTAGCAAGATATTCCTTAAGTTATTGAAAAGATATTTGGTAGTGATCATCCTAGTGAAATAAAACTCCCTTCTTCAGAAGATGTGTAAATGGATGACACTTGTCTACTAACTAAGAGATGAAGCATCAAATTGACTGGATCTTGCCCTATAAACTATATAATTGCTTCAAATTGGTTGGTGGTAGCATCTCAATAATAAAATGAACTTTAGCCATATCGACTTTAATGCCTCTATAAGACATGACGAAACCAAGTAATTTGCCTAAGGTTATGCCAAACACACATTTTTTTATATTTAGTCTAACTTTGTACTCTCATAGTCTTTCAAATATCCTACATAGCACTGTTAGATGGTCAGCCATAGTTTTTTATTTTCCTAATATGTTGACATAGTATTCAACAATATCATACATCATATCATGGAATATGATGGTCATGGCCTTTGATATATATATATATATATATATATATATATATATATATATATATATATATAATTTTTAGACCAAATGGCATTACCTAATAACAAAATGTTCCCCATGGAGTGGTGAATGATGTTTTATGTTCTATTTTTGGTGTTATTATAATCTGGTTGTATCCTAAAAACCCATCTATGAGTGAAAGCATTTCATAACCTACCATGGAGTCAATGATCATGTCAATATTAGGTAATAGAAAGTCATATTTAGGGCAGGCTTTGTTGATGTCTCAAAAATTAGTATAAATTTTGATTCCTTCAAGATTTTTGCTAATAGGTACAACAT
This sequence comes from Torreya grandis, assembly GCA_037957365.1. NCBI lineage: Eukaryota > Viridiplantae > Streptophyta > Pinopsida > Cupressales > Taxaceae > Torreya > Torreya grandis. The sequence goes on from JARHVA010004301.1 coordinate 1,448,362, forward strand.
TAGATATACATTTTGAATAGTCAATGAGTCAGATACATCCTAATTCTAAGAGTTTTTCCAAATCTTTATTTACCAAGATAGAAATGTGAGGATGCATTATACATAGCTTTTGTTTCACTAGTTTGGCATTAGGATTAACTACAAGGTGGTGCAAAACCAAGGTGGGGTCCAAACTTGGCATGTTAAAATAAGCCCATGCAAAGATATCAACAAATTCTTTGAGCAAAGCTGTAAAGACTTCATGTTCCTCCTCAATAAGGGACATACCTAATTTTATCCATTTTGGGTCTGATGGAGTCTTGATGTTTACCTTTTTTATATCTTTGACTAGAAGGGTTGAACCATCTTCTAGGATAGTAGGCAAAGACTTGAATTATTAGACTATATCAAGGTCCTTTGTTAGGACTTGCTCTTTAACTTATCCTAGGCATGATGAATCTGAGTCCCCCAAAGTGAGATCTAGACATGTGATAAAAATAATCAAAAAATCCTAAATAATTCATTCAAAGACTTAATGTTACTCAAAACTAAAATTGGATCCATAGGCAAGTTCATTATTGGTGGCCTCCTGGTCTAAATTTGAAGAAGAATAAACACACCCATCTAATGGCACCTAAAATAGGTTTCACCACTAGATTGGCCTTTATCTTTACTTTTTCCCTGGTCAGAAACAACCTCAAAGAGTTTTTCACTTTGGGACCTTAATGTTTTATTTATTTGCTTTTGGCTAAAGGTGTTCACCCGCTCTCCAAAATAGGCTTCAAGATCTAATGTGATTAAGAATCCTGATTTATGATCTCCCAATGAAATGTTGTCTCTAAATTCTATAAAATAATAAAATGACTCATCATTATAAAACTCATCAATCAATAAACTAGATTCTTGTTGGTCCCAATCTATCAGTTGGGGATAGTATAATGGAAATGGGTTACTACAAATGACCAGTGCAAGGGTATAAATGGAATGAGACGTAAACAAGTTGGTTTTAGCTAGGTTATCAAAGATGAGGCTATGATGAGACTCTAATTCATTATTAGCATCATCATCACTAGTTTCTAGTGATAAAACTTGAATAAGATATGTGGGGTCACCCCCAAGTGGTTTAAATCCAAGTCCATAGGGTCTTTTATACCTTGTCATAGAAATTGGCTCCAACATTCCTTGTTGGTTTGGTCTGAGACCTCATCCTTCATATTCTTGACTCTCCATGATCCTAATGGGAATAGGATATTTTGCTATTTTATAACAATTAGTTTGGTTGTCATTGTACAACCATGATTCATCCCCTTCAAGAGGGTTTAGTTCTAGGCTAGATGCTGGTACAAACCTAACAAGTCCCTTATCTTTGATATTTTTTGCCAATACATGTGTGGGGTAACTTTAGGTCATCCAAATGTCTTTGGATTATGAGGAAGATTGGCAATATGGAAGGTATTATGTGTCACATATTCCCCTGGGCCATTATCTAAAATGGTGAAATGATTGGAAGCTTCAAAAGGTGGTATGTGGGAAAGGGAATCCAAGGTATTAGGATCTATACAACTATCCTATGGAGGATCAATAAGTATGGCCTTTCCTTTATCCTACTTGGAACATGGATTCATGTTGTGTTGGTAATTGTAGCTTTGAAACTCAGCCTTGAGGTGCGTGTAGTGTTCATATGGGTGTAAATCTCCTCAAATATTTACTTCCATCCCTAAGTGAGAGAACTTGATACATTGGTGCAATGTTGATGGGATTGCACAAATCTCATGTAACCAAGGCCTTCTTAGAAGTATATTATATGATAATTCAAGATGAAGCACATGGCTAAGTGTATCATGGGTCAAAGGCCTAATGATAATTGGTAAGCTAATGGTGACTTGTGATTCTCTCTCTTAATTATCATAGGCTTTAATAGTTATCATTTCGGGCTGGAGATCTACTATTGTGTACTCAAGAAGATTGATAAGCTTTAGAGACACTATGTTGAGGCCTAATCGATTATATATAATGACATATTTCACTTTATGCCTCTTCATATAAACTTTTATATACAATGGATTATTATGGAGTGGGCCAAGGGAAGACATATCACTTTAATTGAATGTTACTTGTTGGGTTGGAGCTAGGTGTCCAACCAAAGATTGAAATTTATCATGGGATATGTCAATGGCAGTAGTGGAATGGGTTAAAAACACATTTAAAATGTTCTTGTTGATTGTTGATGTTCATAACAAATATAAAATAGAGATCTATTCTAGTGTCTTCTGTAATTATTTCATAATATCAAACTTTTGTCTTGGTCAATGGTGAATGGTTTATTCCAAGACTAAAAATTTTGTTAGATAATAGGTAAAGTGGAAGACGGTTGTGGGCCTAGGATAGTAATTTTTAACCTCCAAGTGGTGATTGTATAATCAAGATTAGATGTTCGACCATGATTGCTAACAAATGTTGGGAATGGTGTGGGACCAGATAAGATAAGTCTTGATTGTCAGTACACATGTATGTGGTCATGTGGCAAGGGTGAGTTATTGATATAAGGTCCAAAAGTGGAAGTTTTAATTTTATAGTTTGTATGTGTGTGGTCCTAGGTCAAATAAGGATTATCCATTTAATTTGTGTGAGTGTTATTATTTAGCAATGGTCTAGATTGATTAGTGCTCATTCTAATATTAATGGAGATGGTATTAACACTACCTCTTGTAATATGAGCTATAACCCTATTATAATCATGTGCAACTGCATGGTAGGATTGTTGGTTGTTACCATTTTGACCTTGGATTTGTCCATTATTCTGATGTTGTGGGTTTTTCTATTGATTTTATTAATTCTACTAGTTCATCCTTTGATTTTGATACTATTAATTTTATTATTGCATCGACTGGTGTTGTTGTTGTTATGGTTATTGATTGTTATGTTGTTATTAAGTGTTATGCTGGGGAAAGGGGTTTTTGTATATCCTAAGAGTTTTATTGGAGGTGGAAGCACCATTATCCAATGTTATCTCCCCATTATCCAACATATTTTCAATCAAATGCTTGATTTGCACACATAGTCATAAATTATGTCCATTGACCCAATGATATTCACATTATTCATTTTCATGGTACCAATCAGGATAAGGAATGCCTTATGGATAATTCTTTGGTATAGGCCAACTAATCAGATTAGCAATGGCAAGTTTATGAAATACAGACTCAATAGGCTCTCATGGGTCACTAAAGACACGATGAGTAGGTGTAATTTTTCGTAGAAGAGGGGTTTTCAATGGTAAAGGTTGCTATATTTTTTTCATAGGTCTTGTTTATTATGATTGAAACATTGGTTGGAGAGGTTATCAGGTAGGAGTAAGCTGAAAAGGTGGTGCAGATAATGTTTACACTATTTGGACATGATGTGACTTAGTTACTCCATTACCAACAACATTCCTATTACAGTTGAATTACTTTGGTCTATCTTGGTTATTGGCCTATACTCGTGGTGATGCTTTCACTTGGATTGGATGTTGGTTTTGGCCACTTACCTAATTGGTACCTTGATTCTAGTTAGTTTAATTAAGCTTGATGATCCATTTATTAATAAGGTCTCACTCAATCAACAAGCCTTTATCGATGATCTCTTTGAAAGTATGCACACATTATAGTTATAGATGATAAGCTATCTTACTATGAAAATTTTTAGTAAACATAGTGGCTAATTATTTATTTGGTAAACTATGGGTGAATCAACTTGCAAGGGCTCTCCATTGCTATAGATAACTTGCAAAACACTCACCAAATTTTTTTTTTGCTTGTGTCAAATCAACCAATGAAATCTCATGTTCAATATTATAGGAAAAGTGTTGCACAAACTTTTCAAAAATATCATAACAATATATTAATAAATTATTGGGAAACTTTAAAACCCACTCTAAGGCTTGTCTAACCAAGATTCTTGAAAACAACAACAAAAGGTATTTATCACTATATGTCACTGGTTGACATGCAACAAAGAGCTCAGTTAAATGGGCCTTAGGATCACCTTTCCCTTTATATTTATCAAATTTCATTGGTTATTATCTTGGAGGAAATTGTGTCTGCAATTACTCCATGTTGAATGGATAAGGACATTTATCATCCAACTTAAAAATTTTAGTTTGTTTTCTAGCTTGAATGGTAAAAATTGCATCCTTCATCTATTGTAATTTTTGGGCTAGGAAACTGGAGGGAACATTGGTTTGGGTAGATGGTTGGGAGGTCATAAGTGGGATACTTTGACCAAGGTATGATGGAGATAGCTAATAGGGTATGTTGTTTTGGTTGGAAAATGGACCAGTAATATGCATATGTAGATTAGGATGTACTTGAAATTACACATTTGGTTATGTGGTATTCTAGTTTCAGTTGGTTATAAAGGTTTGACCTAGAAGATTTTATGGTTGGGATAGAGGGATATAACTATATTATGAATGTTGTGGTTGAAAAGGGATATGTTATTGACTAATCAAACCTTGTTGTTTAATGGGAACTTGTGAGCCTCGTTGTCTTCAAAATTATGGCACATTTTGAACCAATTGTTGCCTAGTAGGTACTAGAGAAACATGGGAGCCTCCTTGTTGCATTAATCCTTATTAGGAAGTGAATGCATGTTGAAGATTTGATGTCTATCACTAACCAATGTTTACACATTGTTGACTAGTCATTGTTTAGTTTTGGATTGGTACATTAGTTTGTGATTGAATAGGTATGTTTATCACTACCTGATGAGGTGGAACACTAGTTATATATTTGGCCTCTATTGCATTGTTACACTAGATTATGCTTATTGTTGTGGTATTAATACTACTCATCACTTGTTAAGGGGGAGTAGGATATGCTAAAAGTGGAAAGTACAACTAGGGTAGATATTTTAATGGTAATGAAAAAAGATAATTGGTTCTGATGTATATATATATATATATATATATATATATATATATATAGGTCTATAATATGTAGCAAGTAAACTATAATAATATTCATTAATAGTAACCAAAATCTATATTGTTTTTCCTCTGTAGCCATGGACACTTTTTTCATCGTGGGATAGTTACATCTATTATAATGTTTAGATTGGATTCAAGTCTTGAGTATGAAATAAATACTAAAACAAGATGTGACTACTAGTATAATTATAGGTTTTCCATCACCTTCACTTTCTTATATTCAAATCTATGTCATATACTATCACTCATTATCAAATGATGAAAACCCTAGTTCATGTACATAGTGGCTATGGGAAAAATGGGTTAGTGTGCACACTATGTCAAGCTTTCCTAAATACCCCTCTATTAATGAGCATTACCTAAATATCCAATACTCTAAAAAGGGATTTAGACTTATTTATTTCTCCCTTATGTGTTGGATTTTGTATGAATCATGTAATATGTGATAAAAAAATTACAATAATGACCTAGCTTGTAACTTATCAAATATAATTTTTGGGCTATCTATCAGTACTTCAAACCTATAGTTGTGTTGTCCCAATGACTGATATATAAATATCATAAAATAATGAATCTTTTCTAAATTTAATTGTCTTTGAGTGTTATTTTATATGAATATAGGTATGTTCTAGGTGATTTTATAATGAGGAGTGATCATTCATAACTACCACTCCTATTGGAAGAATATCTCACATAATATCACTTAGAATGACATTAGGATACATTTTTTTTGTAACTTATACTACTTTAGGGCATAATAAACTTGAATAATGTAAGGACACTTGTATTGATGTAAGTTTTTGACTTGGATGCAAGTGTGTGTAAATTTAAAAAATAGGTACAGGTCTAGAACATGTTTAGGTGGAAGATAAACAAGTTTAAACATTATGGGAAAGATAGAGTGCATGGGTTATCAACATAAGATTGTTCAAACTAAGATATAGGCCAAGGGGTATAATAGAGATTAGATGTAAGAATTACAAAAGCAATAAAGGTATATAAATGAGAGGAACAACCAAGGCCTAAATTTTCTATGTGTACAAAACTAAGGTACTATATAATTCATAAATATTGTCTATATCTAGATAAAATTTCTATCTTCATATAAATAACTGACACTTTGGGTAATTACTATCACTTGAACTTGTACCACTTAAGGATATGTTTCAACTCTCCTTATTCAAGTGGCACAATGGAAACACCTCAATGCTGTGGATGACCCAAATTTGAGGTGAGTCTCTAGATTAGCGCTAGTTCCCTTGATGTACCACTTAGGATTAAACTTACTACTAAACTTTGGGGGTTCAAAAGGGAGAGAGATAACTTTAAAAAAATCTAATATAGGAGATGTGATACACCAAATATATGGTCTACTCACACCACCTACAATACACTTGGAACCAAAAATAATCCCACACATACACTTCATCCAATTAAACACTCCTATTCTAAATCAATGTTTCAAGCATGGGGTCTTGAAGAGAGCTTATGATAAGAGGACTTAGACAATAGGTATTATATAAACACTAATGAATAATCTATTCACTATACCTTAAATCCACATTAGACACTTCTTGTTAACCTACAAAAGAGAGCTTTCAAATGACACAAGGCACTAGGAAGGATAACATGTCAAGGTAAGCAAAATACACTTGCACAAGACCAATAACCATAACATGCACTTAATGAAATCATGAATGACATAAAAAAACATTATTTATTATTTCAAGTAAAAATTTGAGTATGAATTTTCCATACTCAGGTGGAGAGATCTGTATAATAGCAAAAAAGGATAGTATATATAAAATGTGAGAGAAGAGAGAGAAGGTGAAGCTCAAGAGTCATTAAGACACTTTCTAAGAAAGGAGAAAGAGTTAAAATAGCATGTAATCAATAATAAGATAGGTATTATAAGGAAAATAAATAAAAATGTCCCTCAAACTTTTCTAACTCCTCCAATGTGGTGTAGATGCTCTTTTGCTTGCATAAAAAATTGTCTTCATGATTTTCCCTCAATAGACTACCTCATCACTGAGTAGGTTTAGGTCTAACTATTAATATGAAGAGGAGAGGTTACTAACAAGCCTCTACATACATTGGAATGGTCTATAACCATCCATATATTTCTATTCACAAGCAATCATCTATAATAGTTATAAATGACTCTCTCTCTCATGCACCTCTCACACTTGGCACACAAAATGCTTCCAATTCTACAATATAATCCATGAAAATTGAGGAACAACACCTTTAAAGAGTTTCCATGTCATCATGTTCATGAATAAATCCTTAAAAGTCTTCCCAATTAGAGTTTCATAATTTTCACTAAGTGTTCACTATTTACTCACTAGACTAATTGACATGAAGAAGATAGCAGACACACTTAAGAGATTAAATACCTTGATTAATGATCATGAATACTTATAAAAAGTCCCATACTACCTCCCAAAGCTAATTTCATCATTTGAAACTTATCCATACCTATAAAACACATAAATCTATCAAAAAATCTCTATTATACACCAATTGTATAGGTTTAGTACAACTCAATTACATGAGGAAGAACCATGAATAGTACTCTATAGCTTCAAATCATCTCGCTAGCCTTTACACTCCATTTGGATGATTTATTTGTCTCATATTCTCCATTATATTTGAGTTGGGGTTTGTGAGGGTTTTAGAGTATTTTTAGGTCTTATCCTTTATTCTAAAACAATACCACTTATGGCTTCTTGAAGACCCTATCTAACATCCTTGAAAACATTGAATCTCCATGCAAAGTATAACTGGAGTCCTAAGCATTCTAAGTTGGCCACTTGATCTCCTTTAGCATTCTACATAGGCCTATGTGCACTTTAAGCCAGGAAATGGCTTCTTGGTGGATTATTTTCAAAGTGAAGGTTCATATACACCTTATGCCTCCCCAAGAACATGTTACAACTGATCTTAATGTCTATTTATCCCCAAAATTATGATGGACTACTTCTAGGTACTAGGCCTATATTAGGTATACTAGGTCTACCTACAACTTAGGCTCAACTTGACCCCCTATGGATTACCTTAAATTATTATGTTTCAAATACCTCATTTATACCCCCATGGACATGAACTAAAGCATTACAATACTTTTCAAATGCTATAACTAAAAGTGGTTTCTCATTCAGGGTTAGGCTTACACCTTACCTAACTACCCTACCTACAAACCTTGTTACATAGAGTACCATGTATGACATTAAACCTTATATGTTGGTTTCCCATGTTTTATTACATGTTCTTCAACTCAATAAACCCTCCTACAAGGTGTCCTAAATTTTGGTATCAACTATTTATCCTCATTACAAAGTTACAGGTATTGTGCAAAGGGAAAAGTACCCCCTATCTAAGAAAAAATAAGGGAAACTTCCCATATTTACTCATAAAATTTAGATATTTTATATGGAACTCCGATAGTAAGGGATTATTTTTACAAAAAAATTAGCACCTAACTTAGTCATTTGACCCTTTAAAGCTTTAAGTTCCCAAATCTTGTTATATATGAACATTGTATGGAGGAAATTCAAAAGTGGATTGTGTTTCATTTTTTTGGGGTGATGATTGTAGGGGTAACTATGAATTATCCTTGGATATAGTGCATATTATCCCTTTGTTGTCTCCTATGATCCTCGATCCATGTTTTAGACTCATTTCTCACCTTCATATGCACTTGGGACTCACCCAACTGAGCTCCCTATCTTGATTGTGACAACCCTACTCTTCTCCTACCTATAAGTTATTTTAACTTGTTTAGATCATGTATTAGATATAAGGAATATTCACTTTAATCTTGGTGTTCATCTAGTACTTTCCTTCACCTTAGACTTACCTTGAGTGAGCTATAATGTCATCAAGACTAACCTCTTAGATCACTATTTACTCTCAGCTATAGGTGTACAAAATTATGCTTGAATGAGGCCTGTAGGTGAGTGGATTTTCCTTTTGATACCTATACCATGCATATTAGGGTCTCAATTACATCATTAGATGCATCCATGATGTGTGGGAGTCTTAGTGGAAGTCTCCATCTTATAGGTTTCTTGCAACCTACAAGTTTTTTCCCAAAAAAACCTATAGATGGCCATTTTTTAGGCTTGAGTGCACCTATAGGTGGGCCATGAAGACAATACAATGTACATAAACACTTGCATAATTGCCTTTATGTTTATTGACACATCATTCAATCAATTAGGCTATTTCAAAACATTAGACTGCATTCAACATGTAACATTTGGTGTCAAAAGGTCACTTCATGCTCAAACCTATATATTTTATTGAAGGAATTTAGTGTGTTTAGACTTAATTTTGAGGCTCTCAAAAATTACCCTCCACCACTCCTTTCTCTTTCAAAATTGGCATAGTATTTGTTTATGATAGGGAAAACAAGGAAAAGTCATTAGAATAAATGAAAAGACTTGGGAGACATGTCATGAGAACTTTGTAACAACCCCCTAGTCCTCTATCTACACTTTTTAGGGACAAGAGGCCAAAACATAGTCTTCTTATGCTTAAAGATAATTTTCACCTTCTCTTAACCAATTGATGCTTCAAAGAGGTATGTTTTGAAATTTCCCACATGTAAGGGTTTGAAAGAGAACTTATTATGTTTTCACTATTCCATACAAATACCTTCAAAGCTCTACAGAGTCACCTGCAGATGCACATTTCTCTATACATAGGTAGAGAGGATGGAATTAAGCACTAATATGCTTGTTTAAAGGCCTCCTAACACCTCAAATTTAATTTTTGATCCTCAAATGAATGACCTCCACTAAGAACACTTTTAGACCAACCTCAAAACACCTTCCTCAACAAGAAAATTACCTACATATAGATGAAAAGAGTAGACAAATAAGGAGAAAGTGGATAATGTGTATAATTTGGGCCTCATTGGTAGAGGCGTATTCTTTACCAATCCTTCAAGGGCTGATTATCACCATGGGGATCTTAAAACCACTCTATAAAACTCCTACTCAATGTGTTATTCCCCTATACTAATGCTTGCAATGTACCTCCATGGTTACCTAGTTGAAACAAGCTTAGAAGAGACTCCTTGAGTTATTTAGACCTCCAAAAACCAAGAGAATAAGGGAAAACCTGTGAAGAGGTCTTAGACCACCTTGAGAACACCTAAAAATAACCAACCTATCCAATCAAAGAAAAATATTCTGAAACAAGCTCAAAATAGGGACCCCTCATGAAAGTGAGAGCATAAAAAGCTACCTGGATTCTTAGTGATGGTTCATAAAGGAGGAGCTATGAAACTAAAAACTCTTTCCATGGATTTGAAATTGACTTAGACTCCTTTCAACTTCCAAGATCACTCCCTCCAACTCCAACTGTACGGACTATATCAAGCATTCAAAGTTGACCCTTATTGACTTCCAAAGGAAAGAAAGTAGGATATAAATTAAAATTTGATTTTCCTAACTAAAATCTGCATACCATGTATGGTAACTATCTTAGGGAGTTGAAGAGACACTAGGACCAAGTTTTTAGCTAAAGGTGAGCTCACCAAGTCTATACAAGTGCCATTGATGGCCTATTTTCAATTCTCTATTTTCATGCATGAAACTACCTCTTATTGATTCTTGACATGTTCTAACCCCATTCATGTTGAAATCTTCCTTGGTGACACTTTGCTTTCTTAATTCATCCGTACAAGTCATTTAATGAACTAAAAATATGACTAAAAGGCATTTTTTACATATGAAACATGGTAAAGGACAAATTTATGAATTAGGAGCACCTTAAAACATTTAAATGACCACATTAGGGTATTTATAGAATAATTTTAGCCTTTGACCATGTTTGACTAGAGTTGACTTAGGTTGACTAGGCAAGTACAAGGAAGTTCGGCTTAAACCAAGGCTAGAACAAGGATAGGTCAAATATATAGAATAACATGAGACCCCATAAGACATATGGAAACCTTATAATTTTTTTTAAAAATCTAGGGTTTGACCCAAAATGACTAAAATTCAAATTTGGTCAATAATAATTTCCATCTAAAAAAACATGAAAAACATATAGGTTGATCTATAATAAGTTTTTATTTTTGTAAAAAATTCATTAAAGAGCACATAGATGAATATGGCCAAAGAAGATAACTCTGGTAATTATATCTATCTAACCACATTTAAAACTATCCAATAAGTAGGAAAAAAATCATCTAAGATTAGGGGATAGATTGCGTAAAATAATATATTTTTTCAATTAGAGACTATGGAAAGATTATATATTGGTAAGTCAAATTTTGAAGGGTTGTATCGATAAATAATATGATGGTTAGGAGAGAGAGTGAGCAAGAGATAGTTATGTGTACACAAGTCATCTATATAAAGACTTGATAAAAAATGACATTGTTAGGTATTTAATACCAAATATGAGTGTTTATAATAATATATAAATTTCTAAGGCTATATCTGTATATGTGATATATCAATTATTTCATATTTTATCTTACACATGGGGTGTTTAATATAATATCTTTTTATATGTATGTTTCATAGTTTTTACACAAATATCAATAGGGGGAATATATCCCACTCTATATTTTTGTAGACTCTAGTTACTCCTATTAGGGTGAGACATTCAAAATGAATTCAATATCACAAAAGGAATAATTTAAACTTCACTCACTTCTATAATAGGGTGTATATATGGTATTCCACCTATTCCCATAAAGGGATATATTCATGATATAATCTAACAATGTTTTTTTTATATTACTTAGAAGTTTGTTTAAGATTAGTGTAACTAAAAGTTATGTTTGGTATTTACATAGATTTATAGGCACTTGTCACTACATGGGTACCATATGCACTTTTAAGTTAAATTTAATATATATTTTATAGTTCTTCATATTTAGGTAGATTATAATATACTAATACTAACCCATGCATGTGTATGAAAATAAATAAACTTTCTATATATTCCCAAGTGTATTGACTTATATTTTTAAATTTAGGTTTTCAAGAATTTATATCCATATCATGTCTTCTTTTCTACTTTGATATGCATGTGCACACACATGCGCACACGTACACACACACACACACACACACACACACACACACACACACACACACACACACACACACACACACACACACACACACACACACACACACACACACACACACACACACACACACACACACACACACACACACACACACACACACACACACACACACACACACACACACACACACACACACACACGCACACGCACACATGCGCATGCACGCACACACACACGCACGCACACACACACACACACACACACACACACACACACACACACACACACACACACACACACACACACACACACACACACACACACACACACACACACACACACACACACACACACACACACACACACACACACACACACACACACACACACACACACACACACACACACACACACACACACACACACACACACAAAAAAAAGAGGTAATAATGCAGAAATAGACTCATGCCATTATTTAATGTTATTTTATAACTAATTAAGTGCACTTATCATGTTTAGCTAGTTTAGATTAAAAAAGAGGAATATGGTCCATTTTGTTGACTTTGACCATGCTAATTTTCCTCCTCTTGTACATATTTTATTTTATATTATGTGATCCCTATCTAATACTCATCATACCTTTTGTCTACCCTTTTATATAATGCACTCATGACCCCCTATTTTCCCTTTTTATGTTTATTATATAAAAAACATATGGATTGATGGATATGTCAACATGTGTCACATATCCTTCTTAACTATTTATATGGGTCAAGTAACTAATTTTTTAAATTACTACATTGTGTAGTGATTTATAATAGATGGGTATTACATGTTTACCCATCTATTATTAATAATATAATTATATATAAATGAGAATAATATCATTGTAAACTATATCAAGTAAGTTTTGCATCTTGTATTTGTTATAAGTATTTTGGAGGTCTCCCCATTGAAGTGGAATAATGGATTTATTTCTTATTTAAGAAGAATTGTATGGTGTTGCCCTACCAAAAGGATATTATTACATTTCTAAATATATTTCTTAATTTGGAATAATTTCCCCAAATTATCACTTGTATTATGTTCATCTACATTATAATATTTATAATTATATTAGTATATGTGTGGATATTACCACATGGAAACAGAGTGGTGATTTTGGCAAATTGGGAGAGTTTTTATTTTTGAATTTTTTCATAAGAATGAAGGTGAATAACTTGAAAAAATGATTTCACCTTACATAGGAATTTTATTCAAATTGTTATTTTATGGATGGAAATATAACTTCAAGGAATTTCCAAAAAGTTCTCACATTAATTATTTTTATCATATCAAGGTAGAGATGGTGATTTGAATTTGACCCTATGACCCTATTTTTTTATTGGAGATGCAAGAAAATAAATTCATATCCTTTACTCTAAGTGAAAAAATAGGTGTCATTTTGTGTAATGGCAAGAAAATAAATTCATATATTTTACTCTAAGTGAAAAAATAGGTGTCATTTTGTGTAATGGAAAGGAGACATTAATAAATAATTGTCTAAAATTTTGTATTTTCATATTTTTGGTATAAATCTGAGTTCTATTGAATACTAGTGTTCTATAAACCATAACTTTTATAGATCATAGATTTAAAAATTTATTTGGAGAGGATGATATTGATGATGGAGAAAGGTGTATATTTTTTAATAATGTATATTTTTATAAAATCTTGTCAATTTCCTTCACATGACATGTATTTCATTGTTAGGTTGATCTAGGTGAAGAATGAAGGAATTTTTTGTGGGAAGAAATGGTTTTTTTTTCCTATATCGATGGGACATAGAATAAAAGGATGATAAAGAATAAAAATAAAGGGAATAAAATAATTATTATGATGGTAATAAGGAGGAGGATGAAGGTTATGAATAATAAAAATTATAGGACCATAATGATGATGATGAGGATGAGGCTATAAATGTTTTAAAAATAGATGTAGAGGATCATGGTGAGGAATAAGGGAAATATGATGGATAAAGGTTCAAAATAACTTATATCCAAATAAATTAACTTCAACATTTAAATTTAATGGATGCATTCAAAATAATAGGGTCATCATGTCAATAGATCCTAGAATCAAGTACAACTTCATCAGGATGAATTTGGCCCAACATATATAGGTTAAAGTAAATAATATAAAGGAGGCTCAAGTAGATAGTAATAAGATTCATTTTTTTGAAGATTTTAATCTCACTATGGACAAATATGTTTTAAATTCTTATTTTTTTTCTTTGGATAAATATGGTTTGGATATTGTTTTTCCACATAATTATCTAGAGGCTTTGGGTACAATCAATATTAATGTGCAAAAGTAATTCATGAAGCTTTGGTACTAGAGAAAAAAGATCACTTTACATGAAATTAGACTTAGTGAAGAATAAAGAAACATCATTTTAGAGAATGAAAATAAATTCAAATATTGTTAATAAGAGCATAAGGGATTTTTAAATGAATAAAAATATGAATAAATAATACAATTAGATAATAACACTTCATCTACTTAAGATATAAAGATAATACCAAATGAAAATATAGAAGACGTAGAAGAAAGGGTTGATAAGGTCAAAATATCAAAAAAATATGCTAAGGTTAGGGCATATAGATACCCACATCATAATAAGAATAAAAAATCATGTATATATGTCATGGATCATCATAAAATAATTACTTTGGATGTACAAGGAATTAGAGAAATAATCACTATGGATATACAAGGAGTCACTAGAGGAAAAACTTTAGATATGCATAGAACCATAGTAGTGTAGTGTATTATGGCCTAGGGAATGAAAGAAATAGTCACTATGGACATGAATATAATATAAATAATAAATAATATTGTCATGGATGCAATCAAAATAAGTAAATAGAATATGGAACATTCAATATGATGAGGAAGCATTATGAATGGAGATGAATGAGGTGTAACTATGATCATGAATGGAATCATAGTTTCATAGTAGGATTTAGAAACAAGGTTATAAATTTATCACCTACCAAGTTCACATATGGTTGTTTAGATGATTAGGCATTAATAAAAGGTAAAATTATTTGAATAAAACACATTACTTGGTTTATTTTCATGTTTCAGAGAAGAAACATATCAAGGAGGGATGACATGTTATGTACATAGGGATATGATATGATAATGTATATGGGTTGAAGGATATTTTTAAATGTGGTACATATCCCCCTTAGTTATATGGGTCAAATGAGTAACTTGTGTAATTAATACATTGGGTAATGTGTTGGACTAAATTTAGATTATATGTTTACTTTTGAATTAAAAATTTCAACTTTGGTTATAGATGTTTATGTAGTTCAAGTTAAACTTCAGTTGAAACCAATGTGGTATAGAGGTCATTATTATAAGGAATAACTATTTTATGCATTCAAATTACAAGATAACTAGGTGTTCTCATTCAAAATAAATTATATAAAAGTATTTCCTTTTCTAACTCTATTTATATAAATATAATAATAACAAACATTACAATTTTTTAGATCTCTTTATTTAATACTATCATATTCTTTACTCTATTCTCACTCTCCTCTATTATATTATAGTTATTACTATAATTTTTAATCTATTTTCTCACTTATCTTATAAATTTCATTTATTTTATGTTAAGTCTACCATATTACAATGTTGTGCCATACATATTGACTAGCTACCTTTAAAAGTCAATGGTCATGATTATGTAAGAGATGTATTGTCTCCATGCATATCATCTTATGTTACCACAAGGATCAAATCCTTACCACATTTCCCAAATTATTAGAAGCCTCTATTCCATAAACATAGAGATGTAATTTATTATTGTAGTGGAGTTGGAGATCTTATGGTAATCCTATGTTGATCATAATTATTTAATAGTCCTCACAACATTTTCTTGAGTTTTATTCCTTTGTCTCATCCTCAATACAACCTATGTAAATATTGGCAAGTATTAAAAACAATACATCTAACTTAATTCCAAAGCATTACTATCAAAATTTTAGTTCATGATGTGGATTACCCCTCTTTAGGTAGATAATTCTCATTCTTGGCCATCAATGTTATAGAAAATTTTCCCAATTCATAAGTATGACTTTTGTGTCTACAATATTATGTCATATCGCAACATTTTCTTTGGCTACCAATATTACCTCTTTTGGTATTGGTGACTTCTCTAATATTTATATTTATGTTTTATAACCCTTGATTTGAATTTACATATTATCCATATAATTATTTAATAAATTAAAATAGTATTCCATGTCCTCATAAATAATTGTGTTGAGATCATTTTTATTTTAATGTTTCTTAAAAACATATCCATTTGGATCATTCTAACTTCAAGATAATTTTATAAGTAAAAAAAATGGTACAATAATTAATTAATTATATCTTTATCTCCTACAATTCATTCTTACTACTTTTTGTCCATAGAGGCCAACTAATTGAGTAATAAAAATAGGTATCTACATATCCCATTGAGTTTTATGTTAGATGTAAAATCATTGGGGGAATTAGTGATCCCAAATAATCCAATTTTATATCTAATTACTTAAAAATCTTAATCATTCAATATATACATTCATGAGGCAGACAAATCATTCATATCAATGAATAAGAAAGATAATTCAAGATCAAGCACATAATACATGACATATGTGGGAAATCCTCTTGGGTAATAAATCCCACTCTTAAGCTTAAAAACACTTAGACTACTTGTCCTATAAGGTATTACAAACTAGAGACTGATCAAGTCCTTTTGACTAGGATTTAGTGAAACAACTATTCCATAAGGAGAAACTACCCCTAAGATGATCAAGTCCTTCTGACCACCTATTTGTGAAGTTATTCTAACCCAAAACCTTGGTCAAGTCCTTCTAACAAAATTCCTTTATTAAAACACCTATTTCACAAGGATCAACTGCCCCTAAGGAAGATCAAGTCTTTTAGACCCTCCTATGAAATGAACACCTCCACCTTAGAAATGATGTCTTCAACACCTAATGATGGATTTCCTATTTTATAAACCCTACAAAAATTCCCTCTCTATCTCATACAATCCTCTCACATTATCATGCCACAATCTCTCTCCTTCACTCAAGCTTCCCTTCTATATACACTTAGACCTCTTCACATAATTTCAATATTCAAACCTATAAGAGAACTAATATGACATCAAAAATGTTACCTATAGGTCATACCATCATAAAATTTATCTTCTATTCAACCCATCCATTAGGAACACATAGCCTTCACTTATCCTTCACTCACCATATATACTCTCTCAAACAACCTCTTGAGCATACTCACTCATTCTACCTCTTCTAGTGTTATTAGGTCCAATGATCAATGTGATCACCTTTCATTAACTTAATAATTAAATCATGTATGATCCTCTTATCTCTTTTTTTGTCCTCACTAACCTTTACCTTCCCTTTAAAATTTTCTCTCCTTTACTTGGCTCCACATTCACATAACAAGAATAAACAAGGCAAATAGTCCTACTTATACCATGCTCTTGGTATAACCCATCCTATTTGGAAAATATGTTTACCACACTTTTTACACATTTTAAATAGGGCCTTATACACATTAAATGTAAGAATAACATACCCCCAAGCCACCATTAGGTCCTGGTGAGACCTAAAACCATTAAGACTTCATACTCACACATTACATGTGAGATTACTTGTATAACCTTCATAATTTACCAATGATTAAAAAATATAAAAAATATATCCAATATCCCCTCTATCACTCCCATATGGTTTCATGCCATTTGGAACACCAAATACATGCTTGGACCTACCAATTAGGTCTCTAAGATCTTCAAGTCTTCATATATAGAAAACATAGTCTCAAAATTTTAAACAAAATAATCAAATATTTAACATATAAATATGATTATATCCCATGGTTAAACCCTTTAGGAACTCATATATACCTCCATGTTCTGTAGACACATCAACACATGTTTTAAGCACTCAAAACAACATACACAAAATGACCACTCGGACTGGTCATATACAGTCAAAATATAGTCAATATATTTTGACTCTCCATATTTTATCAAAGGCATATTATGACAAAAAAATACTTATCATAATCCTTAGATATTTATATAACATCCCTGTGCTCATTTTCTTCTTCAAATCTAATCAAAACACCTTCAACCTACCTCTGCAAGTGCATTCAAGAAACATAGTCAACTTATACATATTTGTTCATATATAATATAGATTGATCAAACCTCAAGTTAATACAAAAATTATCCTTATGGATTATACAACACTCTCTAATATCTAGTTCATCTTTAAACATTGAGATACTAATAATCATAGCTCAATTACCCTTCTCGATTTACTTGCAAAGCAAACACAAAATAATATTAAAATTTAAACCTTCATAACTTTAATTGTACACACTTTCATACCTTTAAATGTATATTTAAATATTAATCTTGGACTCCTCTATAAATTCACTTTTCACAACATGAGTAAATTCTACCTGTATCAAATGATATGGCCCAAAAACTAGAAACTGGTCTTTCCTTTGTTAAAGTCAAATATTTGAACTTAAATGGTCACAGTTAAACTTCAGTCACTTAAAAATCATCTCTTGCCCTTGCATCTTAGATTAACTATACACCATCGATCTTATTTTAAGGATATATTATTTTAACAATGCTAAATAGTTGTCACTTTTGATCTCATTGACACAATACGCATCATTGATCTATATTTGTATGAACACATGCTCACTATTAGATCTTGGAAGAAACTTAGTCTTTATCTCTACTTGATATTAAACTTCAAAAACTTGTCCCTATCTCTCTACTTTTGGACATCTTAGAATGAACATACTCTATCTATATTCTATAAATAACTCAAACTTTAACTTCATTAAACATCAAACACTTTGACCTCTTTGACTTGTTGTGCACCATAGATCTTCATTGTATGATTGTATGTGAACCATTGGATCTACATCTAGTCTTAATCTTTAACTTTGTGAAAAATAGTCTCATTATGGGGACCATTACTATCTTCCTAAAAGGCCAACTTTGCATAGGCATATCTTTTGCCTTAATCCATATCATGTTCTCAAATTTGAATCATATAAAATAGGCATAATATTGAACAAACCCATATAACCATTTCTTCCTAAAAACTTCTCACATAAAAGATATGATATTACAAAAATTCTCACTTGAATCGATCTTGAACATTTAAAAATAACTAAATTTATTTCAAATTCATTTCACATCATCGATCTTTGATGTGATGAAACACGGACCATTAGATTTGACTTTGTAAATTGACTGTGTTGGAACTTAGTGCACTTTTATCTGAGGGACTAACTTTGTACCTTAATAACTATGGTTGCACTTAGTTTCATGATCTAACACATGAACCATGTGATATACTTACATAGGATAATCCATCTATATATTTATCAAATTCAAAAACTCTCACATGTGTGAGATATGATATTTTCAATATGCCTCCTCAAAGTTATCTATCACATAGCCAACTATGCCTAGATGAACATAATGAAGAACCAAGTGAATTTCACTCATGCACACAATCTCTTCAATCATCATTGACATTTGATAGGACCCTTTCTACATCCTCAAATCACCATACTCATCTGTAATCAACTCACTTAGCTAAACATTGAATAACCATACAGGAACTCTAAGGCACATTGAAACATAGTTTTTCATTATCATTCTAGTGTAATTAAGACCTCATCAAAATCCTTGGTCACCTTGGAGACATAATTTAAAATCCTAAAAAAATATCTCCCTTTGTCATTGATTTCAAACACTAGTATAAAGCTTATGCTTAGACTCTATCTCTCTTTTCAGGTTGTTTCTCCCCCTTTGACACAATGATAAAGTGGGATAAACTTCTAATCCTACAGACCTAAAATGACACCAAAGACCAATAATACTATTAGACCATCTTTAAGTGATGATACAAAATCCCTTTAACATTTATCAAAACTCTTCTCACCTTTACTTTATCAAACATGCTCCATGACAACACTCTTCTTTAATCAGACATAGCTTCAATAAAACATACATGAACAATAGAAACTACATGAAATTACCATGAAAACATTAATAGGGACTCCCTCTAATTTACTTGAGCTTAGGCATATTTTCTTTAATCATCTTTAGACCATTTCCAACAATGATGAATCAACATAATTGCCTCCATACCTTCTTTCTTAGATCCAACTACATAGTCTTATGATCCTAGAATCTGACCAAATACAAATGTCCCCCTTTTTTATGGAAGAGGATTCAATACATTTTTCAAAGCAACTAACTTGGTTTAATTAGTTCATCATATCAACATACTTGAGTTGACATCTGTAACAAACCTATTCAAATCTCCACCATGACTAGAACATATCAAATATGCACCCCCTCACATTATGCATAACTCCTTAATCCACTCAAGCTATCTGAGTTAGCTCCCCATAACTCCATGGCATACATAACTTGTCATCTATATAACTTATAGACCTTCTTCATGATATCAAAGATAATAAAACACATTATCCTCATCTTCCATATCAACCTTGTCTTCAATCTTTCTTATTTAATAGAATATTTTGACACCACATCATCTTTAATCAAACACCCAGAAACTACCATTCCCTATTTTTAGAACTTGAACATACTACCAACATTATTTCATGATAAAGAACACAAAATTGGGCTCAACCATGCATTACAAGCATGTCACCAACTAATGAAAACATTAAATATTCTCCACTTGATGTTCACTTATCTCCATATACTAGAACTAAGTCATTATAATCATAAACATACACCTTAGGGTTTGTAGACATCAAATCTTCAATTCATTGTCTTTCATCCTTTGGGCTAGTTCTTCAAAAACTTAGAGCAAATAGATCAACCAAAGAGCATCTTGATACATAATTCTACCAATCAATAAAGTCCTTCATAGTAAGCTAGCACATGTTCTCATGAACTTTGTCTTGAAACATCAATCACAACCCAACCAACATCCACCATGCTTCTTATTTTATATAAAGTGTCTCTTTGAAGCTTAGAAAGAGACACCCCTTTGACGTAAAGAGACTAAAAGTCAAAAAACTATGGAGAGTCCCATATCTCCATAATCTAATCTAACTTATAGTCATTCTTGACTTTAAATGAATCCTTAACTTCATTATTTTCTTCATATTTATCACTAAATGCAATCAACATAAACTCTTGACTTTCCTTCATGTCTATCATGTCAAACAAACCATCTTTGGTTTTAGTCTGATCTCTTCTAACAAGATTAGGTTTCCATACCCATTTGTGACCTCTTCCTTACACACTAGGAGCTCCATACACCTTATTTTTATTTGGTGACTCATTCAACCTATTATTTCAATACTAAGTAATGTTACCAACTCTATGATAAATAAAACAAACAAGATCATTCATAGCTTTTGCTTGATGATGATTTTGATCTTCTTTTTTAATTTAGATAGAAGATAAATTATCTTGGTAGTCATGTATCTTCTTCATATATGATTCCTTTATTGTAGCAGACTATAGACACTATAAAACCACACACAATAGTTATAGATGTCAAAACATCCCTAGACCACCTTAGGACCCCCTAGGGACCATCCCACAACCTTTTAATCACAATCCTAAGCCATGTTAGCTGAATATCTAACCAACTAGCTAAAGCTCTTTACCAAACTTTACTTTTGACCCTCAACCACTGATGATCATCCTAACCATTAATGGTTAGAATTTAACATTGATGGTCAAGATCCCACCACTCGAATAGTCAAACTCCAGTCAACTCCAATTTGATTTTTTATATTTAACTCATCTAACTCATGTTTGAGTCAATGCATGCAAAAGCTAAATTTGAACTGCTTGTTGAATATCTTGTTATCCTATTATTGCACCTCTACTTACTTATTATAAAAATGGAGGAGGAGTTGAAAGGAGGTTCCAAAATTGATCAATCATCCACATCTAGAACCATAGCCTCTTACATCAACACTTCTATTTGTAAGTGTTCTTCTAGTAAACTAGTGAATTAACAAGTGCAATAGAGATCTAAAGTGTTGCCTTTCATTATCCAATAACCAAGTATCATTAAACTAATAAAATTGATCCAAGTTTCACTAATATATCCTTTAATCCTTCCTTAGATTAATAACCATCCAGCTAAGTATCTATTTTCACTATCTAGTTACTTTATTTTTGTTTCACAACTAACCTAACCCAAACTCACCTTCAAGATTTCCATTCTGCAACCTTACCAGAAAACTTCATTGAACCAAATCAAAAACCATAGTAACCATAAATAGTTACCCTAACTATTTATGGTCTATCCCAACTATTGATGGTTACCCTAACCATTGATGGTAACCCCAACTACTAATAGTCATTGTCAAACAAATAAATAACAAGCTCTTTTCACCCACTAAACCTTAACCAAATCTCAGTTTTAGACTCTCTACCTAACCACAGAACCTCACCCTATTTTTTGGACCACATCTAATTTATTTAGCATTAATATCAATATGTTTATTTCTATAATTAGATAAATTTGTCTCCTTTAAGCACCTATTGTATTTGATTTTAGTAACTTCTATTGTTTATGCAAGTAATTTGTCTCTTAAAACATGATTATTTTAAAGTGTAGATTGATAGCCTCTAAGGGAGCTCATGCTTCTTGGATTTATCTTTCTAGGAAATCCAACCTACTATCTAACTAATCAAACATTTATTTGAGTGCTTTGTTATTGACAAATCATTCCTCCCAAGCTAAAGATGAGTATCTACAACCATATAGATCAACGCACACACAACATACTAGGTTCTACTAACCATACCCTTCTTGAGTTTCTTTTCACTTTCTTCCAAATAATATAAGAAAAATTTATCTAAAACATACTGACATGCCTGATGGGACCCTAAAATCTTTTCATGGGTTCATAGTTGCATCTATGTGCTTCTTATTCTTATTTTTCTACTCATGCAACAACGTTAAAATTTCATTTTGGGCTTAAAATTGATTGCATCTATTATTTTCTTGCTTTATTTTAGCTCACATAGCTTAATTAATCAAGTGAATCAATCATATATTCACTCTTATCATAGACACAAGACCAAACCACTTACACTCAATCAAGCATCAAACATTGGTATAAGGCCTAACTATGATTTTGTTACCTAGTAGTCACCTTTCTTGGCCATCTTACTTGGATTTCATCACCAAGAAAATAACCAACTAAGCTCTCTAGTTGAGTATAATCTCTGGTAATTGGTATATCTTAGCTAATCAACCAACACCCTTATTTTTTTGGTGTGTGAAGTGAGGGGATGGCCCCAATATCAATCCATATACTAATTTCTAACATAGATCCCTTTGATATCTTAAACATAACCTAAAACCAAATATATATTTACTTTTTTTAGTACCCACTCTATAAGCCAATTTCAATCACACAATTATTAAAAATTAAGGTATAAGCCATAATAAGGACTAAAAATAACCTTAGGATTTAATGTGATTTAGTGTGTGTTTTGTTTCCTTGAATTTTTCTTGTCTTCTCTTTATTTGAGTTGTGATATTTCTTTTATTTTTCTCCTTTCCTTATCTACATGGTTTTAATTAGGCAACAACTAAGAAAACAAACAAACTAGGACCCACCTCCTAATCATCCATCTTAATCTTCTCCCTCATCCATGGAGTACATATAAGATGCAAAAAGTTCTCATCATCCTTTTGGAAATCATACCATCCCTCTAACGGATGCCCAAGGTGATATATATTTTGTCACCTTTCTAGATAACAACCCTATATCCCTCCATCATTACCTTAACACCATATCTCTCTATACCTATGCTTTGATTCCACGTATTGACTATCCCTATGATATGCCATCCTACCTTATGGATGACACTTATATAGTCACCATCTCCACCCAACCTTTAGTCACCTAGGCATCATCCTCTACCAATACAACCATCTAAAACTAGCTCACGTAACCAATCAAAACACAAGAACCTTCCTAAACTAATATCTCTCCTAGTATATTAGTAACCCAACCTTTGGGTACCAGTAGTTCCCATACTATAAGAGTACCCTCTACTATTTTCACCACCATTCTTCCTATTTTCAACTACCTACCTCTACTCAATTTTAGATCTTGGTGGTTCCCATACCTTCTACCCTTTCACCCATTAGTACCAAAGTCACCACCTACCCTATATATACTAACCCAACCATACCACCTACCCAACCTACATTAATCTCTCAAGAGGTACCTGCTAAACCAAACTTGAGCTATACCCCTAACCCATAAGGTTACGTACCTCTACCTTCCACCCAACCATCTATCTCCATATATTCATGTGGAATCATCCCAACCACCCATGTCCACATACCAATATGTGGAAACCTCTTAGCTCCCCACTAACTATACATATGTTACACCTACCCAAACCCAACACAATCTAACTTACAACTACAAGGTTGTAAAACCCCAAACTGATCTTGTCAAGATGTTAATGGACAAAATGACTACTTTAGAGTCATACATTTTTGAATCTCATAATATTTTATCATATGACCAAATCTATAATGAACCACTTCATCCATCCATCCCCATTCAACCATATCCTCCCCAATGGGAACTTCCAAAGTTATCAAAGTTTTAGAGTGAGTAATAACCTCAACAACACCTAAGATAATTTAGGCATTTGTGATATATACTTTCTTATTATGATTCTCTCCCTCATAGTACCTTCTCCATGTCTTTATCAATCCTAGCACTAGATTGGTATAGTGTTATTACAAAGCACTCCCTCTTTTATTTTGCCCAACTAGCTCAGATTTTCTTAAACCACTTTTCCATAAATATCTCTAAAAAATTATCCATCACTGACCTCTAGTAAATTTGGAAATTTGATGATAAATCCATTTTTGACTTTGTATCCTATTTGAGAAGTATGATAAACCAACTCTCCCTCTCTCTACCCCAACCCAAGATGATTGAACTCTTTGCCCAAGCTTTTGCCAAATATGTTTCCTCTACTTTATGCATTCAAAGCTTTAGGTCCTTTGATGAAGTTTTCATCATGACATGAAAACTAGAGAACAAATCCATTAATGATAGGAAACTAAAATTGAGAACCAATAATTCCACCTTCAAATAAAAGGAATCTTACTCATCCAAACCCAATAGCCAAACTAACACTAACTCTAAAAATAAGGGAACTATGAATATAGTTGTCATTAAGACCACCCTACTACCTTTTGTTAACCAATCTAACTATTCCAATTACTCTAATAAAAACACTAAGAACCAAAACCAAAACACATATAAATAATTTACTTCACTTGGAGAGTCATATACTTTGGTCTTGGAGAAATTATTAAAGGCTAATATCATACAACTCCCTTCATTCAAACCTCTATAGCAATTTGATTCTTCTCATCCTATACTTAGTTGGTACAAGGAGAATGAATTATGTGCCTTCCATCGAGTCATTGGATATGATTTTAGTAGGTGAAATACCTTTAAGAACATTTTCAAAAACTCTCATTGACAAGGAGGAACTTGTGTTGGATAACCCCAATGCACCCTTGAACCAATCACTTAACATATTCAAATAACCATTTCCCAACCATGATCCTTCTCCCAATAGTGAAATTAAAGTATAATCTTCTCATGATCATGAGGCCCATACTATTAATATGGTTCTTAGTGTACCTATTATCAAAGAAACCATAGACCAAATCACCTCTTCCCCTACTCAACTTATTGAGGTAGTGGAATCACCAACTTCTCCCTTGATATTCACATCAAAAGAAGAAACTATACCCACTTTTTCATTTTCTTCAATCATACAACAATACACTCTTCCTTTAGCACTCATTTTAAAGGAAGAAACCACTTTGTCTACACTTACCATCAAGGAGTTACTTCACTACATATTGGAACCTTTTAATTAGGAAAAGGATGAGGTAATCATTCCTTCCCTTTAACCCCTATGTGTATCCTTTGAATACAATATCGAGGGATTTATACCTATCCATAAACCTTTCTCCAAACTAGTTAAAAAATTATAATTTATATCTGAGCCTAACAAGATCAGGCCACCTTTTAGCAATAGCTTGGGATCTTATATTGAACCAAGTAGGAGTTTTCCTTATAAAAAAAACCTATCCTTCCCACTACCAAATCCACTATCACCAAAACCTAACCTTCAGACATATCTACCCACCAAACTATAGTGACACCATTAGAACCAAACTTACCTAAAGTCATTGAATCACCTTCTACCATTATAACCAAACCTACTAAGAAGCTTAACATATTTCCTACTCATAAAATTACTCACCCATTAGTAAAGTTGGATTTAATCCCACCAAACCTATAAAATAAAACCCAAGATAATCCAACCAATAAGGTAAAACCACCTAAAAACCCAAAATCCAAAACTCTACCTCCCCTCTCCACATTTCCCTCTTTTTTGGGACCTCACCCCTCTACCTTAATCAAAAAATCAGCCATCCCAATCAAAACCCATCAACCATTTCTGGGTATTCCATCCATCCTAATTTCATTCACACCTATTTTTATCAAACCCCCCATGAGCATACCTCTTATCTCTCAAATGTCTATCCCAAAACCTTCGAACCCCAAACTATCAAACTCTCTATCAAAAGCAAAATTATCTTCCAAAAACACTCATTTACCTAACAACTCTACGACCAAGTCCAGTCTTAAAAGGGATTCCACCCCAAATACCAAAACCAAGACCCCTATACCTTTTCGACCTTTTCTTGAGTCTTATTTAAACATATTATATAGGCTAATACAAGCATCTTGTCTAACCTTGCCACCTATTAGACCATTTGACCCACATAGTCCTAAACTATCTTGGTATAATGACAAATTAATATGTTCATACCATAGGATGCCTAGGCATGACATAGAGAAATACAAAGCTCTCTAAGTCATATCCCATTATCTATATCATGAGGATGAATTATTATCAAATGAGCCTCTTATGAATCTGACACCAATCTAAGAATCGACTACCATCAACCAACACCTACCTACTCCTCTACTCTCACCTCAAAGTGAAGAAGAACTAAGGAAATGACCAAGCTTGACTCTTCCCCCAATACATATCATCCATGTGATCACATAATCATAGGCTCAACTAAAGGATAAGGGAAAGGAAAAGGTGTCCATTCCATGGAAATATCCCTCTTCTACCACTCAATCAATTGACCAACACCAAGCATCCCTACCTTCAACCAGGCCCAAAGTGTCCATCTTGGGACCCTCTTAATCCAACCCATATGAATCAATCCAAATATTAGTTTTGAAATAGATTCACTAAACATCAATAAAGATGAGGTTGTATAAACTAATCAATACCTCACCCCATCACCACCAAGTGATGATAGAGGATTTGCAATCCATATAGGTCCACCCTAAAGACCCATAACCTCTAGCAGCCTTTATCAAAGCTCTTCATATTTCCAACCTTGTTTCCTTTAAGGATTCAAAAATACCTTCCATCCTTATAGATGACCCACATCCTCCCCTCTTCATTATCACATACATCAAACAAACCTACATCAATAGGGTTATGATTTATGAGGAAGCTAGTATCAACACTATCTCCTCTCATGCATACAACAAACTCAAATTACTTGAGACAATTATTTTGGAAACCTTAGTGGTACTTCAATCATTCAATGATACCATGGCCATGACTCTAGGAATTATTGTCTTTCACATTTTCTTAGGACCCTACATGCTTCCTAAGCTATTCTATGTAGTAAAAAGATATTTCTAGTACAAAATTTTACTAAGACACCCTTAGATTCACTCCATGGGTTGTGTACCATATACCCTACACCATTACATCAAATCTAAGCATGAAGGGAAATTTTTTACCATAAAATATAACCCCAACACTTTCATAACCTACAACATGACATACTGATCCAATGGCATTATCCTTCCTCCATCTAATAAACCTTCATTAATCAAATATGAAGCTCTATCTCCCTTTACTACTAAAGTCTCCACTAGTTTATCCATCCCTTATACCCAAATCCCCATAATGAACCCTTTGGATTCAACCTTACAACATATTTCATTGGGGGAGTATCACATTCTAACCCTTGACAATTTTACTACTCCTCAAGAGTATGGGAATCTTGACCAACAAATCGGTTATGACCCCAAAATTAGAACCATTGTTCCTTTTAGGCCCTTAACTTGTCGAACTAATTTCAATTATGGGGGACATGATAAACCCCTTGACACTTATACCACCTCTTTTTCACCTTGACCATTTACCTTTAGTTTTTCCTATTTAGATAAACCAAAATTTTCCTAGACATACCTTTATAAGTGTGCTTGGAAGGGATTTAGTCTAGGTTGATATGAATATAGGTCACATGAGTTACTTCCAATCAAAACCTAAAAACCTCAAAAAAATCATGGCCTTAGTTTCATACCACCTAAAAAATAAACCAACCCACCTCTCATTACTATCATTTATAAGGAAATGCCATCCTCACCATCCACTCCACCATCAATAGTTGAGGATTCTAACATCATCCCCCCTAACATTTTTTCATTAACATGATTAGCCTCAATCCCATGACTTATCAAAATGATGAGGTGATTATAACCATTCCTCTAACCCATCCTAAGATAATAGGAGAGGACTCTCCTACCATTGATACCATTTAGTGTCAAGGTGATGATTCCATTCTCACCTATCTTGGTGTACTAGATTCTTCTATCTATAGATCTCTTCCTCTTGAGACTTTGACCATGCTAAATGAATCCACTAGGGATATCAACTTGGGCACTTTGGATAACCCATGCATCATTAAAATTGGCCAATCACTAAATTCTAAGAAGCTTTGGGACTTCTGCTCCTTAAAAGACCACAACATAACATTTACATGGTCTTATAGTGACATGCCAAGAATTGACCCCTCTATCACTACCCAAAACATAGTCACCAACCATGATGCCAAGCCCATCAAATAAAAGATTTGAAAAATTCACCCTCCCATAGCCCTTATCATCAAAGAATATCTTCAATGTCTCATATCCATAAATTTCATTCAACCCAATGACTATCCCCAATGGGTCTTGAATGTTGTACCTACCACCAAAGCCATAGGGGGGATTTGTATTTATGTGGACTTTTATGACCTCAACCTTGCTTGTCTAAAGGATGAATTTCCTTTACTAAGAATTAACCAGCTAGTTGATCTTACAACTGACCATGAGATGTTATCTCTTAAGGATGGATTCTTGAGTTACCATCAGATCCTAATTACCCTTCAAGATAAACACAAAACTGCCTTCATCACTCCATAGGGAACTTTCTATTATGGGGTCATACCTTTTGGATTAAAAAACATTGGTGTAACCTACAAACACACAATGACCTATATATTTTATGACCTTATTCACAAAATTATTGAAGAATATGTTGATAACCTTCTAAGAAAAGACAAATGTCATAAGGATCATTTATACATTCTCAAGATTATCTTTGAGTCACTTATCCATTACCATATCTACCTTAACCCCAAGAAGTGTATTTTTGGGGTCTTATTAGGAAAGCTCCTTGGATTTATCATCTCCATTCAAGGAATCAAATTTGATCTGGATAAAATCAAAGTGATCCTTGATATGTCTCCTCCTACACACCTCAAGCAACTCTGTATCTTATATGGGAAACTCCAATCCATTCATTGCTTTATCTCTTAGCTCTCAGACTGATGCAAACCCTTCCATCACCTTCTAAATAAGGATGTATATTTTAATTGGAAGAAAGACTATCAAAAGGATTTTGATTCACTTAAAAGGTAACTTTTATCTCCACCTATCCTCATTCCTCCCAAGGGAGATCAATCTTTTTATCTTTATATATCTACCACCCACCACTCCTTAGGGGAAATGCTTGCTCATCGAGATGAAAAACATAGAGAAGAATTCATCTAATATATTAGTTACATGTTTATGGAGTATGAGACTTGGTATACCCATATAGAGAAAATTTGCCTAGATTTGATCTTCATGGCCACTAAACTATGCCACTACCTTCTCAACCACAAGACCTGTGTCATAACCAATACCAACCCACTCAAGTATATGCACTCTAGGCTATACCAAAAGCAATGTATGTCCAAGTGGCTCATGATTTTGGCTGAGTTTAACCTTGAATTCATTTAATATAATTCAATTAAATGGAATTCTTTGCCAACCAATTGGCCAAAGCACCCTTAGCTAAGGATCAATCTCATCCTCTTGAGTTTCTCGATGAGTCCACCATGATCCTCTTTTAGGTAGACTTTACCTATTAAGTGACCATGTTTTTTTATGGATCAAAGTCTCAATGTGGTGGGGGAGCCATGATCATCCTTATTCCCCTTAATGGTAAAACTCTTCCTTTATCCTTCAAGATATATTTTGAATGTACTAATAATATGGTTGAGTAAAAAGCCCTAGTGATAGGCCTCTAAATTGCATTATCCTTAGGAGTCAAAATGATCAACATATTTGGTGAATCCCAACTTGTGGTCAATCAAATTAATGGCTCTTATCAAATCAATAATTATGTTTTGCAATAATAAAAAAACTTAGCTAACGAACTCTTAGAATCATTCAAACACTATGGTATACGAACCATTCCATGATTTATAAACCATTTTTTTGATACAATGGCTTCCCTCACTTCTCAAATCTCGTCTACAACCTCTGACTCTAAACCATCTATCATCATCCATAGACTTATCTATCCCTATAACATCAAATTAGACTCTCCCACCATATTTAATGTGGAGGAGACCCAACCTGACCTTTAGTATTAATAGACCTTCGACTGTCTCAACCTTACCATCATTCCTTCTAATCTTTCTATAGACACTCAATGAAAATTTATCCAGAGTACCTCACATTATACCATTCTAGGGGGAATTCTTTATAAACATGGCTTTGATGGAATCCTGTTTCATTTCCTACGTAGTCATAAAACCTCTCATGTTATTATGGAAATGTATGATGGGATTTGTGGGGGACACTTTACTGTCCTAGCTATCACTAAATTTATCCTTCACCATGGATATTATTGGCCTATCCTTAACCAAGATTGCTATTATTATGTGAAAAGGTGTATCAAATGTCAATAACTTGATAATTTTCATCATGCACCTAGCCATAGTCTTCATGTATCCATATATTTTTATCCCTTCTTGTAATGGGGTCTAGATCTTATTGGTGAAATTAACCCCCATTATTTATAATGACACCATTTTATCATCACTATGATTGAATATTTTAATAAATGGGTGGAGGATATTCCTCTTGTCTCAATTGAATTGAAAATTATTATGGACTTTTTCAACCATAACATCATTTATCATTTCGATGTTCCTCACAAAATCATGATCAACAATGGAAAATCCTTCAAAAACAAACAATTCGAAGGTTTTTTTGATACATTTCAATATCAAGTAAAGTTTCTCATCACCCTATCATCCTCAAGCAAAAGGATAGGCATAATCCTCTAACAAAACTCTTAATAACATGCTATATAAAATTGTCAATGCATCTGGTCAAGATTGGCATTTACACACCCCCTTCTCCTTATGGTCATATCATACTAGCATTCAAATCCCTATGGGTGCTACCCCTTTGTCTCTTATGTTTGGAGTGGAGTCTGGCTTGCCCCTCAAATTCCTAATTCCTTCTCTTTTCATATCCATGTAAGATATCATTTTTAATGATGATTACCATCAATAATGTTTATCCCAACTTGAGCTACTTGATGAGCATCATTTGGTAGCATTCACCCATATTCACATCTATCAAGAAAAAATCAATCATGTTTATAACAAACACCTTAAAGTGTGAGAATTCAATATCAAAGACCTCATCCAAAAGGAAAATCAACATGTCACCAATATGGATAAAATTAAGCAGGGCAAGTTTCTTTCAATTAGCTCAGGGCTTATATCATAATGCACAAGTATAGATTAGGAGCTTATCAGTTATCCTCTTTTGAAGGAAACCCTAAAACTAAGCTTCTCAATGCTTTGCATCTACATCCTTTATTGTATTAAAATAGGATCAAACTCACCTTTTATCCAATGTAAGCCCATCCCTTTTTTTCAAACCCCATCTATCTCCCTATTTTAGGGACAACTGATTAAAATTTAATCATGTGATAATCCATCACAACCATAACCTAATCTTGAAAAATGGGTACCATAATGCTACCCATGGCATGATTTTCGTGATACTTTCTACCCCTTTCCTATTATAGATCCCAATAATCATTTTCACCTAAACCTATTTTATATCTAATCAACCTTCTTTTGCTTTTAGTTTTGCCTTCATAAAATGAAACCCTTTAACCCTATATAATCAAGTCCATGACATCAAAATCAAAAGAACCCACATGAGTCACTCTATAGCATTCACAATCTACTTCCTTGAAGGATAGCTACCAAAAACATATCAAAATTGCTCACTATTAGGTAGACTGTTCCCATGAAGGATATCTATCAAAATCCTTACATGAAAAACATAAAACTTAGACTACTCCATTGAAGGATGTCTGAGTAAAGCATTTTTTAAAAGCATAATAATTTATTGGAAGCTTCACATCAATCAACATCCCCCAAGCCTCCTAAGCAACAAAAAAGTAACAAAGTACCTATTATCAAAATCAAACAAAATCAAAATAATTTGGAATCTACAATAAAATTTCATAATAAGACTTCTTACATTAATTAGTCTACACGTTATTTAACATGGACTTGTTTATACTAGCTCTTTGGTGACCTATAAAATAGGTAAGCTAGTCTCCCAAGAATATTTCAATTTCATCTCCCTCCCCTTAATACACTATAAGCAAGGGATTTTTTATCTCACTTGACATAATGTGATCAAGACACATTTTTAACTAACTAACGAATTCTAATGTGACACATTGGAAGGGCTTATGTTCCTTAAGTAAATCTAACTTTGGTTTGTTTTTTATCTTGGCCAAAGAAGAAGCATCATTCCTTCTCATTCTCTCATATCGATTGATATATTTACATAAATGTTTGTCTCATGTTTATTTTCTCTCCTTCCCATTTGGTTTTTTTATTTTACTTACCTTATGTACTTCACCTAATCCAATCAATATGACAATAATCATAATCACACCACATGATATCATCATCACATCATAAACAAAAACATACATCAATTAGCATAATCAAAAATCAACTATCACCATTACAACCTCATAATCACACATACCATATCCATCATGTCTAAATATACGTGAGGAATCATATACTCATTAAATTTCAGCATGAACATCATCAACATCCTACAATTTATCACATTCATAGAACTATGTTCCATAATCAATACCCATAACAATAGTCACATTATTATTCATAACCATAATCATATCAACTATCATAAACATGATGATCTAAAACATAAAAATAAATGATCACATCCATCATTAAATACCATAATCACAATGACATAACCATCATCCTAATCATCCACAATATCACATTAACATGACATATTCATATCAAGATCATCATATTCATCCATAAACCATCACATCATAACCAAATCAATGACATCAATCCATATCAAGCATCATCATGAACATAACCATAATCAATATAAAATCATCAATAATTAACATAAACATCACAACCATGATCCACAAACCATAAATGATAGATCACATCTATAATCACATAATCATCATAATGTCTATAAAATATACATGTCTCTCTCCAAATATACATCTTATTGCATCACCTCATAGGTCAATATCAAAATAATATAAAACATCAACATATAATGTCTCATCATAAATCTAAGATCTTAGGGCACCACTACCTCCTAGATCCTATCTTCTTGTACTGACTTGGCCACTCACAGATATGACCCTTTGACTTGGTATCACTATACCTATACCTCCTACAATATTTGACCTTTATTCACCCCATTAGGGCTCATCTAGATAATTCTTAAAGACTAAGGCCTCATAGTATAACAAATCCTCCATAATCACTACATATCTCTGCATAGGGATAAAACCTATTAGTGTTACTACTATTGGTACTCCACCTCTTACCTAATAGAGAGAATCTTTCTCCTACATTATCAAGGCTACTTGAGACCTAGCCTAATCCCTCTCCCCTATATTAGTTACCAACTAACCCTATGATATTGTCAATTATTCTTAAGATACTACCAAGGATGTTTATGTTATGGCTAATGCCACTCATGTCTAGTCCCTCTCTATGGTCACTACCTATACATTTAGGGAAAACTTCATCATCTAAACTTACTTCCCATTTCCTCCAACATCAACATCCTTCTTCTAGTGACCCCCATCCTTAGGAACAATATTAGTTGTAGTATAGAGTTCCTAATATCATGTAGGATACCCATCTATGACACTTTCATCATCTATCTCTAGCCTCACTGATATCTCCTCGTGGTAAATGAAATCATGCACTGGTTGTGAAACAAGCAATGAAAACTCTACATCCTCCCTCTTGTACCTTGGTAATGCCCTAGGTATATCTTATACAAGGTTAAACTACCTTCATACCCTATCAAATGGTATTATATCTATCTTAACCTCTCATCTATCATATATTTATCTATAACTCTATAGGGATAGAGTATGTCTTATGTAATGTGCCCACCCTAGAAACCTAACATATGGTCGCCAAATCATGTCTTTTATGACTAAGGAATCTATCCATCCTCTATACTAGTCAATGGCATGTGACCCTCCCCTTGGTATTTAGAAAGTATAATCACTCGTGCTCCACATGTATCCAACTCAGAAACCCATCTGAGCATAACCATCCCATGATAGCCCCACGATCTCAGTACTCAAATGTGCTCATAGGATTAGTAATGAAGGACAAAGTTAACACTGATACCCTATATTTAATGGGCATGGAATCCCCATAGTTCTCAATAAATCTAAACTAACAGCATAAGTGCCCATGTGAATACTATGTGACCTAAAAAATCTCTACCAGCACCCCTAGCAATAAGTAAGGGAACCTCCCACTACTAGAATCAGGTAATGCATAGTAAGTCACTGCTATCATCATCATGGTGAAAATTCTCCTTGCATCCCTATCCATTTCATAGATTAGTGTGTAATGAAAATCTCTAGAGTACCAACTCAAAAATTCCATGTCATCTCCATACAAGATCTCCATAAAATTTTCCCACTCATCCCTTTCAATATGGTATATCATTTTTCCCATACAAGTAGCTGCACAATCCAATGGATGTCCTTAGGTAGGATGGTCATCTCCTTTGTAGGCATCAAAAATTTATTAATGACAAGATCCCATCTATTGATGAGTGCCACTAGCATCATCATGTCTCAAGTTACATGTTAGTAATTCATCATGCCACCAAGGCCCACATCTTCCATGTGTGCCCAGTCATTAGAAGTCATACCTTGATGAATATTGTCAAGCATCTATGACACTCTATCCCTCATCTAAATCCTCTCCCATGCCTGAAAGGTTTGATATTAAACACACTTAGTTATCTATACTTTTTTTTCTTACAAAATCAACCTCTTACACCTACCTCTTATGCTAATCTCTTTAACTCATAACATTTGCCTACTATGACCTATACATATGGCTTATCCACAAATCAAAACCCTTAACCTATCTTATCTACACCCTAAACAATCAACCTAAAACATCCAAATTACCTACCAACCATTGACCTTAACTATTATGAACCATTATCTATTAACCCCAAATCATTATGACTTTATTCTTAACCTTCATATACGTACCTTATCCTTAACTATCAATACCAATAAACTTTCCATCATAACTATTAACGTAACATTCAACCCACTACCCCTCAAACATTGTCACTCAAAAACTAAACCTTAACCTTTAACTATCACCCTTAACTTTGCACTGCTACCTATCAAACATAAAACATACCCTCAACCTCAATTTTACACAACCATTTAAATATTACATTACCTAAACCCTAACTCCTTCAAATTTAAACATTCAACAAATTTTTAATAACTTCTCCAACTCTTATCGACTGATGAAGGTTAAGGTGATTGTTAATGGTTAGGTAATCAACCATCGATAGTCACCATATAATGACCTATGATGTTCACTTATCAACCATCGATGGTTGGTAGTGACTAGTGACAGTCAGACACAACCACTGATGGTCACTATAAAGTGACTCCTAATAATGAAAACTAAACCCCACCCCCTCAATAACCACCATAACTCACATAAACTAACCTAATATTTAATCTTCCCTCCCTTACCTACCCTACCCCTCCCAATCTGAACCCAAACTACCATTTCACATTTAAAAACAAATAAACCTTTTAAAAACTAAACCTAGGTCAACCAAACCCAACAATTTAACAAACACAAATAAAATTGAATGAAATTCACATCTAAACTTAGTTCCAAAAACACCACCTACCTCATTATTTAACCATCATTGAGGAGGAACCTTGGGGCCCATAACCACCTATCCTCACATTATCCCTCATCCACATTTCATCTTGATCAAGTCAAATCTCTAGTCCACCCTTAGTCAACTCAACACCTCTCTCACCCAATCGATTACATAATAAGTAAACCATCAAAGTTTTTCTCACAAAATACCAAATAGTGCAATCATCTGACATCAATATTCTCAAATGAGAAAACAAAATTGAGGTAGTTATTTTTGCCCTCACCCTTTTAGGGCTGACACCCAACCATTGATGGTTGACCTTGAGGGCCAACTTTGACTATTGATGGTCATCTTATTGGATTCTTCTTTTCCTCCCCAATTTTTAACCATAGGATATTGCCTTCTTTGATAAACACATCTACAAATCATTTCAAAACATCACACTTAGCCATTTTGGCCTAAACATAACACACATTTTTTTTACAACCTTGCCTTGGTCCTTTTGACTAAACTAACTAATTTTCCATACTGCATATTTTTTTGAACTTGTGATACATTTTACATACCTACCCACTTTATGTCTTCATGAGAGCACTTCCTACCTTGGATACCCATGAATATACTAACCTTGTATAGGATACTTAAGGTTTCGAGTGTATCCCAACCATCAAATATGGTCATGTATTCCAATTGTCACTTTTCCTTCTAATACCAACCTTATTTTTACCAACCATGATAACCTAGTCCATACATGATCTTGGCTATCACACTTAGTCATAATTTGTGCACTTTTTTATGCTTTAGTGCCCAAAATATCAACCATAAACTCAAAACTAACTTAACCACTTATTAAATCCACACCTAATTTTCTTCACCTCATATATTCTTATTTTGAGGGGGAACACCTCCTTCCATGTGTGGGGCAACCTAACCTTTGACCTGTAATTCCTTTTTATTTTAAAACACATTGATAAAAATGACATAACAAAAGGGGGAAAAATATAGACACTATAAAAACACACACAATGGTTCTAGATGTCAAAACACCCCTAATCCACCTTGGGACACCCTAGGGACCATCCCACAACCCTTCAATCATAAACCTAAGCTACGTTAGCCAACTAGCTAAGTAACTAGCTAAAGTTCTTTACCAAACATTACCTTTGATCATTGACCACTAAAGTTCATCTTAACTATTGATGATTAGGCCTGACCATTGATGGTCAGGTTGCCACTACCTAAATAGTCAAACTCTAGTCAACTCTAACTTGGTTTTTTATATTTAGCTCATCTAATTCATGTG
The DNA here is from genome assembly GCA_037957365.1 of Torreya grandis. NCBI lineage: Eukaryota > Viridiplantae > Streptophyta > Pinopsida > Cupressales > Taxaceae > Torreya > Torreya grandis. The sequence goes on from JARHVA010004301.1 coordinate 1,486,276, forward strand.
CAAGCCAATGCATGAAAAAGATAAATTTGAACTACTTGTTGAATCTCTTGTTAGCCTATTATTTCACCTCTCCTTCCTTCCTATAAATAGAGAGGAAGAGGAAGTGAAAAGATGATTTAGAATATATCAATCATCTGCATCTAAATCTAGAGCCTCTTACATCAACACTTCTTTTTATAGGTGTATTTTTAATGAACCAACGAACTAGTATGTGTGACAGAGATCTGAAGTGATTCTGCTCATCATCTAATAAATAATTATAATTACTCTATTGAAATTACTCTAATTTTCACCAATATATCCTTTGACCCTCCCTCAGATCAACAACTAGCTAGCTAAGTATCTATTTTCACTAGTTAGTTACTTTGTTTCTATTTTATGACCAACCTAGCCCAAACCCACCTTTGATATTTCCATTTTTCAACCTTATAAGATCACTTTCTTAAACCAAATTAAAAACCATAATAATCATTTATTATCACCCTAACCATCGATGGTCTATCCCAATCATTGACAGTTACCCTAACCATTGATGACCACCCCAATCATCGATAGTCATTGTCATAAAAATAAATACCAATCTATTTTCACCCACTAGACCTTAACCAAATCTCAATTTTAGACCCTCTACCTAACTAGAGAACCTTACCCTATTTTTTGAAACATATTTGATTTATTTGGCATTAATATCAATCTATTTATTTTTATAATTAGTCAAATTCATCTCCTTCAAGCACCTCTTATATTTTATTTCAATATCTTATGTTGTTTATGTAAGTACTTTATATTTTAGAAATTTATTATTTAATATTGTGGATTGATATCCTCCAAGGAAGCTTGTGCTTCTTAGATCTAGCCTACTAGGCAATCCACCCTATTATATAACTAATCAACCATTTCTTTGAGTTTTTTTCTATCTACAAGTCATTTTTCCCAAGCCAAAAAAGAGTATCTATAACTATCTGGATTAAGGCATGCATAACACACCAAGTTCTACTAACCACACCCTTCTCGATTTTATTTTCTCTTTCTTCCAAAAAACATAGTGTATTTTTTTAAAAACACAGGAAGTCCACCTTGATAAAAATTACCCTTCATAATATTAGGTCTCAACACCATTTATTAAATTTTAGGAGCAAAGTACTTCTTCAAACTATTCTTGTAGAGTTTGGTAATATATCCTATTTTATTTTAAATATAGTAAACAATATCATTTAACATACTTCTTGACTAATATAAGTTATGAATTCTCCAAGACCAATTGTTCCTTCTTTCAAGGCTCCATGAATGCCCATACTTGACTGACTTCCTTCTACATTCCTTAGCTCTATGACCATAGTTATTTCATATATAATAATGACCATGTAATAAACTAGCATACCTTGAAGCACTTGGTTATCTAAGAAACCTTTTTGCATTACTTTCAAAGATTTCAATATCCTTGGCATACTTAAGCTTCTCATGCTTCTTTTCTAGCTTATCCAACTTGACTACAATAAGCTCATGCTCACTCTTTAGTGACTTCATCTCAATCTTTAGCTGAATGTACTCATCTTCTCTTTATTTTAGATTTGTACTTATAGTCCTTAATTGATCCTCAAGAATATTTATCTTTTCTTCATCCTCTTTGTCCTTATTAGCCATGTATTTCAATTTATATACTTGCACTTCAATAAACTTAATTTTTTCTTGATACTTCTCATCTCTCTCAAACTTGCCTAAAAAACTTTCCTCAAGAGAATTGACTTGTACTTCAAGACCTTTAATCCCATACCTCATCTTGTGATTCTTCCTTATGAGCTTAGCTCCTATATCTACTTCTTCTTCTTCGCTATCATAGAACACTTCTTCTTCTCCACTGTCATGGAAAAATTCTTCATCATTCATGATATCCTTTTCCTTTTAATAAATTTCCTTAGAATCTTCTAGCTAAACCTTGAGGTCAATGATAACTTTCTCATCCTCTTTATCATCTTTATTCAAAGTACATATTTGTTCCTCAAGTTCCTTGATCATAGTCTTCCATTATTGATTCTCTTTATTCAACTACTTACCCATATTTGTACCTACCTAGGATCTCCTTCGAAATATTAAGCTTGCTCCAAAGGACCTACTCTGATACCAATTGTTATAGGTATAATCACTAAAAGGGGGTGAATCAATAATCCCAAATAATCCAATTTCAATTCCAATACCTTCAAACTTTTAATCATTTAATACATACATTCATGACGCATACACATCATTCATATCAATGAACAAAAAAGACAATACAAGATCAAACACCTAATACATGACATATGTCGAAAACCCTCTTGGGTAATAAAACCCACTCTCAAGCCTACAAACACTTGGACTACTTATCCTATAAGGTATTAAAAAATAGAGACTGATCAAGTGCTTATATCCAAGATTTAGTGAAATAACTATTCTATAAGGATCAAATGCCCCTAAGATGATCAATTCTTTCTAACCACCTATTGGTAAAATCCTTATAACCCAAAGCCTTGGTCAATTCCTTCTAACTGAAGGCCTTTATTAAAGCACCTATTTCATAAGGAGTAACTACCTCTAAGGAATATTAAGTCCTTTAGACCCTCCTATGAATTGAACACCTCCACCTTAGAGATAATGTATTTAACACCTAATTTTGGATTTCTAATTTTCTAGCCACTACACAAATTCCCTCTCTATCTCATATAATACTCTCACATACGCATGACACAATCTATCTCCTTCACTCAAAATACCCTCATATACACACTCAAACCTCTTCACACAACTTTAATCATCAAACCTATAAGAAGACTACTATGACATCTAGGTCATACCATCATCAAATTGATCTATCATTCAATCCATCCACTAGGCATGCATATCTTTCACCTTTCCTTCACTCACCATACATACTCTTTCAAATAGGCTCTTGAGCATACTCACTCATTATGCTTATTCTATGCTTATTAGGTCCAATGACCTATGTGATCACCTTCATCACCTTGATTATATAAGCATGTCTGATCCTCTTTTATCTATGTTGGTCCTCACTAACCTATACATTATCTTTCAAAGGTTATCTCCTTCACTTGGATCCACATTCACACAATAGGAATAAATAGGCCAAATAGTCCTTGTACTTATACCATGCTCTTGGTATAACCCATATTGGCTAGCCAAGATGCTTAACACACTTGTTCCACATTTAAAATAAGTCCTCATAAATATTTCATGTAGTTAATAACCATATACTCCATAGGTTTTCCAATGCCTCATTACCCCCAAACCACTGTTACGTCTTGGTGAGACCTAAAACCATTAGGCCTTCATACTCACATGTTACATGTGAGACTAATTAGACCACCTTAATCATTTACCAATGATTCAAAAATATAAAATAAATTTCAAATATCCCCTTTCTCACTCTTAAATGGGTCCATGTCATTTAGAACACCAACTCCACACTTAGACCTAACAATTAGGTCTCATAGCTCTTCAGGTCTTCATACATAGAAAACATAGTCTCAAACTTATGAACTAGATAATAAAATATTTCACACACACACACACACACGCATGCACACACCCACACACACACACACACACACACACACATGGTTAGATCACAAGAATTAACCATTAAATACCTCATATATACCTCCATGTGCTTTAGACACATCAACACATGTTATAAACACTCAAAACAACATACACAAAATGACCACTTAGACTGGTCATATATAGTCAAAATATAGTCAATCTATTTAGAATCTTAACATCTGATTAAATTCATATTATGACAACCAATAACTTTTAATAATAATTATATACTTATATAACATATCCATTCTTATTTACATCTTCAAATATATTCAATTTACCTTCAACTTACCTCTACAAGACAGTTACTCAAGTTGCCAATGCATTTAACAAACACAATCAACTTCTATGTATTTATTAATACAAAATATAGATTGGTAAGACCTCCAATTAATTAAAAAATTATCCTTATAGAGTATAAAAAAATATCAAATATCTAATTCACCTTTAAACATTGAGATACCAACAAGCACAACTCAATTACCCTTCTCAGGTTACTTGCAGATCAAACATGAAAACATAGTCAACATAGAAGCTTAATAAATTTGAATGTACACACTTTCAGACATTAAAATCATTATTTTAAGGATTCAAATTGGATTCATACAAAAATTCACTTTTTACACCATGAGAAAATTCTATTTGTATCAAAAGATATGACCAAAAAACTAGACAGTAGTCTATCCTTTGTTAAATTCAAATATTTAATTTCAAATGGTCATAGTTAAACTTTAGTCACTTAAAATGCATCTCATTCCATCAAATCTTAGATTAAATACACACCATAAATCTTATTTTAAGGATATAATTTTTTAATAATTCTAAACAAATATCAATTTTGATCTCATTGAATCAATATTAGATCTTGAAAGAAGCTTGGTCTTTATCTCTGCTTGACATTAAAATTAAAACACTTATCCTCGTCTCAATACTTACAAACATATTAGAATTAACATGCTCCATTTATCTTCTACAAATATCTCAAACTTTAAATTTTTTAAATATCAAACACTTTGACCTCTTTAACTTGTTGTCCACTATAGATCTTCATTATACGATTGCCTATGAACCATTGGATTATCATCTAGTCTTGATATTTAACTTCATGAAAAATAGACTAAGTATGGATAACATTTTTATATACTTGTAAGGAAAACTTTACATAGGCATATATTTTTCCTCTATCCATCTCATGCTCTCAAATGTGCATCATATAAACTAGGCATAACATTGATCAAACCCATATCACCATTTCTTCTTGAAACCTTCTCACATGAAAGATATGTTATTACAAAAATGCTCACTTGACTCATTTTTTAACTTAAAAACATAACTAAGTTTATTTTAGATTCATTTCATGCCATCGATCTTTTATGTGATGAAATGCAAACCATTAAATCTACCTTGGCAAATTGGTTAAGTGTTGGAACTCAGTGCACTATTGTCTAAGGGACCAACTTTGCACCTTAATAAATTTGGCTACACTTAGTCACATGATGTAAAAAATTTAACCATGTGATTTCCTCATATAGGATAATCCATCCAAATATTAAATAGCTCTTGAAATCCTCACACTTATGAGATATGATTTCATCAATATGCCTTCTCATATTTATCTGTCATAGAGGCAACTATGCCTAGATGAACATAATGAAGAACCAAGTAAACTCCATTCATTCACATAAGATATCCAATCATCCTTGACCTCTAATAAGACCCTTTTCACATCCTCAAATCACCATACTCATCCCTAATCACCTCACATAGTCAAACATTAAAGAACCATGTAGTAACTTTGAGGCACATTGAAGCACACTTTGTTATTCTCATTATATCAGACATGACACATCATAAAAATCCTTGGTCACCTTGGAGACATCATTGACAAACTTCCAAAATTTTATAGTTTCCCCACTTTCTCTTTCTATTCAGTCCTTATAACCTAATTCTTCCCTAATAATGGCCCCAATAGTTTTTCCTCATATTATGATGTAGACTTTGATTTGATTAGGCTCTTGTATACTATAGCTCCTACATTACTAATAATTTTATACATGGTTTCCTATAATTTTCTATTTTTAACCATGTTTTACCTAAATCATACCATGATTTAGTGACAGTTAAGGTTGTTACACACTTTTGTAGGCCTTCTTGAAAATTTACACACCATGTCATCTAGTATACCTTGGTACTCTAAATAAGGGTGTCTCTAACTATTGCCTTTTCTATGGGGGTCAATTTTCATAGGGCTAATGAAATTTTTCCTCTTGTTTTAGATTAAAGAAAACTAAGTAGCACCATAATGGTGGATTTCATATATTTATGCCATACAAATTCTACCTTTATCCTTTTCATGGGATCCATTGGAGTATCCACACTACTCTAAAAAAATCCTATTATTCCTATGCCACTTTCTAATGGTATTATATTAGTATCCCCTATTTATTTAGAGCATGTAAAAGGGTTTCTAAACTCTTTTCCCTTCTTTTCCCTATCTTCCTATTCTATCTTTTTTTTATTCCTTCATTTTTATCCTCTTTTTCATTTTTATTTTCCTCTTCCTCTTCTTTTCTCTTCTCCTCCATTTTTATTTTTTTCTCCTCTTGTTCCCTTTTTACTTTTCTTATACCCTTCTCTTATTTTCTTTGTTTTTCCTCTATTTTTATTTTTTCATCCTGCTATTTCTTTTTTTATTCCTCCTATGTTTTATTTTCTTATCCTTCTCTGATTTCAATATTTATTCCTCTTTTGTTTTTATTTTATCCTCCTCCTATGCATTATATTTTACTCTTTCTATTTTTCTATTTTTTATTTTTATTCTAACTCTTTTTCTACCTTCTCCTTATCCATAATATTTTTGTCTTGTTGGGCAATCATATCTGAAATTTACTATATTTTCATTATCTCCTAATCTATTTATTTTTCTAATTCTTTCCTCAAGTGTCTTGTAGCTTCTTCTATTTCTTTCAATGTTTGGAGTTATTTTCATTTTTACAAGGGATCTACTACCAAGTTCATTTTTTTATCCTCGACTTTTTCTATTGGATATGCCTTAATCTCTAATTATCCATATGGAGCAAATTTGACTCATTTGCTACTTCTTTCAGTTAATCCTCTTGGTATTTTTTCACCATAATTTGGGATTCTTTAATTTTCTCTTTTGTTTTTATTATTGTCCCTTGTAAACAAACAAGGAGTCCTATTATTACATCATCTAGAGTAAACTAACTTGTCTCTATATAATCCATAACTAATCTAACTATTATGTGTTATCCCTTAGCATTTACATCATTATAAAGATATCCAAGCTAGATACACCCATGTATTTGTGCATATATTTATTAATGTGGCCATTTATAAAAATAATATTATGGTATCCCTTTCCTCACTTATATATTTCTACACATTGTCCTTCTTTGGATGATTCTATTTCTGAATAAGAAACAACTATTTCTCTCATGTTTTTTATTTTAAACATTTTTTCTTATTATTCTATGTGATATATGGTTAAATACTTATTTTTTCTTTTCTTCACTAATTTTTAACAATGTTTCTCTAGTTTCCATAGGTGATGGTATATATTTTCCTTATTCTTCTTGTGTTTGAATTTTTATTTTAGCATTTTTAGATGTCCCCTCTCCTATTTTAGATATATTTTCCCTCAAAGATTATGATGGAGTGATTTTTTATACCATTTTTATTATTTAAATACCTTGACACTAGTGGAGTCTTTGAATACAATATAAATAGTCTCCACCTCTTGTTCCTAAATTTTTAGTTCTAAGGTATGAGTTTCTTTCTATAGTTAAGATGACATGAGCATTATGAGACTTATCTGTGAAGGGATTGTAGACACTTATGGTTGTAGTGTCTCATGTATTTGAACCAAAACTAGTGTTTTTTTTGTAAAGAATACATCTTCTATAATGGGTTTGAAACTAGCCACATCTAAACTCATCAGTTGTACTATTCAAGGATTATGTGATAACTCTCTAGCTCCAACAATTACTACGTAACTATAGTGATCAATAACCTCATAAGGGATGGGTGGAAGTGGTGTGGCCTTCTTAGAGAATGGTTATATGTAAATATTTTTAGCATCTAGTATAAATTTTACTTTTATGAAACATTTCAAGATTATTCCTTGGGAGATTCTAAATTTCCTTGCTACCGTGTTTCTAATCATTTTTTCCCATGTAATAATGTGTCCTACCTCTTCCTCTACTAACTGTATGACTTCTAATATAGTTTATATTTGTGCTCCTAGAGTATTAAGACCCCATTGTACTATCCCTTGATGTCTTGGAATGGTAAGTGTGAAATACATGGTTAAAAATAATAGGAGAGAGCCATAACAAAATTCATGTGTATCATGTTTTATTTTGTGGAGGTTGTCTTAATTATTTTCATAGATTATGGTAGCTAGGTTATATTGCATCCAAGTACTAACCATATCCCAGGAAATTTTTATAATTTTTACAATAGTTTAATCCTCATTATTTGTGTAAAAAACCTTCCACACAATTTATTTTATGGTATACCATACTCTAGGGATTTTTATTCTTTGAATGGATAGGGTTCACTAATTGAAAATTGTACATGTGGGTTACACCATCAATGTTGTGTTAACTAATTTATTACCATGATATTTTTGGGTGTTATATCCTTGATTCATAAATATTTTCACTTTATGGATGACTATTAGTTTAATATGGTATGGTTGATCCACATACATGATGTCTTCATATTCTCTACTAAGTAGTACATTTGTGATACTCACCATCAATCCAAAATAAGGGAAACAACTCTAGACATCTAATTACATCCTTGGGATGATGTATACATTATAATTAATATTTTTGTGAACTCTCATACTGTCATGTCCCCTTTTTAATTGACATCTTTAGAGTTGATGATTAGCCTATTATGCGACCTTCGTAGGCTGATAGGATGGATAGAGGGTCATGATGGATGCTTGGCTTGGCTTCGACTAGTAGATTTTTTCTAGTTGGCTTTCGTTTGGGCTCCTTCGGACATGTATTGAGGGAGATATTAATATTTGATTGATTTAATTAAATATTAATTATTTAGCATATTTTAATTATGAAACCCTAATTCTTAGTTATGAAACCCTAATTAGGGCAAGCACACCTTTTTGAGGATATAAGGGTTTCTCATTGGAGAGAGTGCATAATTATGATTATTGATTATTGATATTCAAGACAATTTTGCTAAGTATTTTCTGAGAAGACTAAGCCAAGGGTTCCAGTATTCCATTTGCATTGGAGAATGTACACTCTTTAGTGTGTGTGATTCAGAGGTTGTGAGATATCAGCTGATCTATTGCTAGTTTGAGAGATAACTTCATACAAAAATTATCACAGAGATTTTAGGTATTTATTTCATTAGGTTTTGATTTAGTAATTATCCAGATTAAGATCTTCCATATTAGCACCATATTTCTTGAGATCGAGTGTCCAACATAGAGGCTATACTATTTTCTACTACTATATAGAATCCGTACCATTCTGCATCAGGTCGTACAGAGCCACAAGCAGCTTAGGGACCGACATCGACAAGCCAGAGACTGACATCGGCTGATTGAATATCAACATCGATAGAGAAAACCAACTGATGGAGACCGACGTCAGAAGTATATCGATCGATGATGAAAGAATAACTGATGTCAGTGACTATGTTTTTTGACACAGCAACCCGAGCCGTTCTAGATCTAGGGTTAATTTCATATTTGTAGAAAGATTAAGTTTTTAAAGATAATATTTTATATTAATTTTGTTTCATGATAGATATTCTTTATTGTAATCATTTGAAACAAATGATAAGGTCTTAGATTAGCCAGTTATAAGCTTTACTGCTTCAATATTTATTTATTTGAATTGTATATGAAATTAGCTTGCAAATTTTGCATTCGTTATTTCATGCCAAAAACACAAAAAAATTAGAATACTCAAAAATAGTCAAAAAAATATATAGTACTAGAATAGAAGGGAAATAGGGGTTTCTACACTGGTATCAGAGCTAAATCCTACCATCTTAAGGGTTTAGCAATCTCATGCAGCCACAAGAGTTGGGACCACACAGGTATCACACATGCAATAGAGCCTTGCTTAAAGGTACCCAGGTGTTAGAATAATAGCTGATCACCATGAGTGACAGGCATGAGGGTAGACCACCGAGGGACCACAGACATAATGATCATCAGGACACTAGAGAATTCTTTTGTGTTATGATTACAGGCCAGCAGCAGATGATGTAGGCACTACAGGCACTTACTACTATGGTAGAGAGGATGAACCCACCTATTCGATAGAATGGGGAATCAAGAGATAATAGGAGTGCTATTATTAATTAGAGACCAAAGCTGACCCATTCCAGAATAGCTAATAGGCATACATGACCTACGTTTGTTCAGGAAGAACCAGAGGCTCCAGTAGAGGAGGCAGCAGGAGATCCCCTATTTGCAGATGCCCTCATGGCTGCAAATGATGAGTGGGAATTATTAGCTCCTCAAGTTTAGGAGAGGATGTCCTTTGATCATTTTGTTAATTAGAGGAGAGAGTACTATAGATCAGTTAGATAGGACAGGAGGCCTAAAGGTCAACTTAGTGAGCTGAAGAAGGCTATTGGTAAGCTTTCTTTGACCACTTTTGATGGGAGTGGAAAGATGATAGCTCAAGCTTGGATTCATAATCTTGACACATTTTTGGCATTAATACCAATGACAGAGATAGAAGCCATCAAATATGCCACTTTTTACTTAGAGGGAGTAGCACATGATTGGTGGTACCATGGTATGGTAACACTTCAGCATAACCAAGTGATAGAGTACCAGGACTTCATGGATAGGTTGGTTGAGAGGTTTGACAAGAAAGATCCTGAAGTTTACTTTCAAGATCTAGCACAATTGAAATAAATAAGCAACTTGGATTCCTTTATTTGTGATTTTCAGCGATTGGCAGTCATGGTGCCAAACATTTTAGAGCGTAGATTGGTAGTTCTCTTCATAGAGGTCCTATCAAAACCATTGAGAGGTTAGATCAAAGCCTTTGATCCCCTTTTGTTATAGGAAGCTATGAAGAAGGTGCGTAGCATGGAGATGGTAGCCCCATCCAATAAATTCAGCTCCAAAGGTACTTCTTCATTTAGGGACAATAAGGGCTTCAATGGAGATAGAGAGGGATTAGATTTCAACAAAGAGAAATCAGGCGTTAAGAATGATTCAAAGGCCAATCCAGAAGCACCACATTTGGATAGAGAGGCTCTTAATGATCTACGTAATAAGAGGCTTTGCTTCTACTGCAAAGGTCCCTATGATGCCAAGCACGATTGTCCTTTGAGGCCTAAGGGCAAGGCAAATCGAGTGATGTGGGCTTATTATGAGGATTCAGAATCAAAAGATTATGAACATCAAGAGAGTTTTGAGGAGTCAGAGGTAGAGGATTCAGAGCCTAAGGTAGAGGTAGATTCAAAGCTACAAATATAGGAGGCACACCTATCCAGCATTCAGTCGGATGGTTCATTCAGACTCTATGGAGTTTTGGCAGGACAAAGGGTCATAACCCTTCTTGACACAGGAGCCACACATAATTTTATTGATGCTAGATTTTTGGAGAAGTGTGGACTCACTATCAAGGATTTTGAGGGCATTAGAGTTAAGGTAGCTGACGGTTACACTCTTAGGTGTGAGCAGATGATTAGAGACCTCACATTGCGCTTGAACAACTATGAGTTCAAGGCTGATATTTATGTGGTAAACATGGGGGATATAGATTTGGTATTGGGCATGAAGTGGATTCATTCCCTTGAGGAAGTCACTCTTCATCTCAAGGACATGGAGGTCCATTTTGATGTTGATGGGAAGACACATATTCTTAAGGCCATACGGGGCAGTAACATCAAAAATATGTTTTTTCATCAGATGGAGAGGCTCATACGACACGATATGGCAGAGTGGGATGCCGAGTGCACATTGGCACTAATACAAGAGAGACATGTGGATGAGCTTTGTCTTGAGGTGAGTTGAGTTTAGGAGTTAGCACATGTGGCAGCGACTCAACTTTATTTTACAGTCAGGTCACATGTTGATGATGATATGAGTATGTCTAGCATTCACACTCTAGATTCAGAGATTGTAGTGGGTATAGGAGATAGGTACATGCAGTCAATTGGTATTGTTCACATTATTTAGGTGAGGAGTTTATTGGAGTTGCCAGTTGATTTCTATTTATGGATAAGATGTTGGGATCCTTATCTTGGTACTTGGGATGATTTGACACCATAGGATAGGAGTTTGGGTGATGAGACCATGGCTAGTGATTTGTAGAGATATGCTGATCATAGTAGAGGTATAGTGTGTGGATTCTCCACACTTGGCATAGTTCCATTTGGGAGTTATTGCAGAGTTGGAGTGTGCCTTCCGCATAGCATGGTGGAATGTGTACACAGTATTTATGATCTTGGAGTTGGGTTGAATTACATTTGCCAATTTGAGTATGGATTCCTCTTGGTTATATTTTAGAGGATATTATAGGAGCTTGCATTGATTGATAGCAGCATAGATCATGATTACATATGGGATCCAGGTGGATTGATTGGTTTATTGTTCAGTGATTGCTTGAGGATAAGCAATTTCAAGAGGGGTGGATTGTCATGTCCCCTTTTTAGTTGACATCTTCATAGTTGATGATTAGCCTATTATGCGACCTTCGTAGGCTGATAGGATGGATAGAGGGTCATGAAGGATGCTTGGCTTGGCTTCAACTAGCAAAATTTTTCCAATTGGCTTTCGTTCAGGCTCCTTCAAACATGTATTGAGGGAGATATTAATATTTGATTGATTTAATTAAATATTAATTATTTATCATATTTTAATTATGAAACCCTAATTCTTAGTTATGAAACCCTAATTAGGGCAAGCACACCTTTTTGAGGATATAAGGGTTTCTCATTGGAGAGAGTGCATAATTATGATTATTGATTATTGATATTGAAGACAATTTTGCTAAGTATTTTCTGAGAAGACTGAGCCAAGGGTTCTAGTATTCTATTTGCATTGGAAAACGTACACTCTTCAGTGTGTGCGATTTAGAGGTTGTGAGATATCAACTGATCTATTGCCAGTTTGAGAGATAACTTCATACAGAATTTATCATAGAGATTCTAGGTATTTATTTCATTAGGTTTTGATTCATTAATTATCTAGATTAAGATCTTTTGTATTAGCACCATATTTCTTGAGATCAAGCGTCCATCATAGAGGCCATACTATTTTTTGCTACTGTCTAGAATCCATACCATTCTGCATCAGGCCGTATAGAGCTGTAGGGAGCTCAAGGACTGACATCAGCAGGCCAGAGACCGACATTAGCCGACTGAATACCGACATTGATAGAGTAGACCAACTGATAGAGACTGACATCAGTAGTATATCAAACGACGATAGTAGAATAACCGACGTCGGTGACTATGTTTTTTGACACAGCAACCCGAGCCGTTCTAGATATAGGGTTAGTTTTAGATTTGCAAAAAGATCAGTTTTTTTAAGACAATATTTTATATTAATTTTGTTGCATGACAGATATTCTTTATTGTAATAATTTGAAATGAATGATAAGGTCTTAGATTAGCCACTTATAAGCTTTACTGCTTCAATATTTATTTATTTGAATTGTATATGAAATTAGCTTGAAAATTTTGCATTCGTTATTTCATGCCAAAAACAAAAAAAAATTAGAATACTCAAAAATAGTCAAAAAAATATACAGTACTAGAATAGAGGGGAAATAGGGGTTTCTACACATACATCATTTACCTCCTCTTAAGATCCATAACTCAATGATAAATATCTTCCAAATGTGATTGAAAATATTAGTGTTTATCCTCGTGCATTACTAATGATGGAAAAGTGTAAAATTAATGATGGGGGTCTATAATTTATTATTTTATAAAGAAATTCTTATATTTTTGTTACTTAATCTATTCTTATAATACAACTTGTGGCACCTCCAACTCTCATTTTTGTGTACCAAAGAAAACTAGACAAAGTTTGTTGCTTTACATGAATTCTAAGAAGAGTATCACTCATATGATTATGTAATTTTTTGTTAATTGAATCCCTTCCTTTATAATAATCATGGCATGGTTGTTAATCATGGTAATTTTGATGGTGTATTTAATGTCATTATTATCCCTACCCATTTTTACATAATTTTCATGCCTTGTGTCTTCATTATATTTCTTTCCCTTATTTTTTATTTAATTTCATCATTATATTATTATGTAAACATATTTTATTTTTAATTGGTTTAATATTTCTCAAAAACCAAATTTTTTTATTTAATTTAGTTGTGTTTTGGATGTTAACTAATCCATGAGATATATCTTTATGTGAAGACAACCGTAACTACACTTCTTACTAAAATATAATTTTCTTTATTTTTTTACTTTGAATCTTTCCACTAAAACATCTAATACTTTTATATCCCTATATCTACTTGTCTATGTATTTCTTTCCTTAATGTTATTGTTTTTTTTAATCTTTTTTCCATTTTTTTCATTTTTTTTTGTTTACTTACATGTAATTTTTTTCATGCACTATTTTTATGTTCTTATTTTGTTTTCAAATTGTTTTAATTTATTTCTAATTTTTTTAAATTTTTTTAATTTTATTTTTTCCCATCACCCCCTTCCTATTATATTACTCTTCATATTCTTCCTACTGTGTTTTTAGGATGGGGTGTAACTCATTCATTAACTAGTACATATATGTTTGGCATAAGATACCAAAGTATCCTTGCTTAACTTACCTAGTTATAGTATTTCCCCTTAAATTATGTTATTATTTGCACTACATTTTTCCATAGTTATTTTTGGTATAGAGTTTCAATCAGGCCATGTTCACAAATCCTTTTCTTAAGATACCTACAAGAATTTTTTATAAATTTCTCCCAAATCTAATGTGTCTTTGATTATATAAGGGCATAGCCATTTATATTTATTTTTCTCAAAATTTAATATTTTTTGTTATAGAGCAATACTTTATCTTTGATTTGAAATTACTTGATCGTAATATGTATGTCATGCCATTAATTTTTGTGCCTTTTCTCCTTAGTTTTACTATTATCTACTAAGAATATTTTCTCATCGAGTTTATCCAATTCCAAAAAAAAGTTATTAGAGAGATTATTTATCATTTAATATAAATATAACTATTATTCTTAGACTTGTCAATATAAATTCCATTATCAGTGTAGCCTCTAAACCATACACCAAATAAAAAGGGATGTATTTAGTTAACCTCTTGTCCAGGGTGTGATAAGCCCAAAGTATTTTAGGTATCTTAGTATTCCAATCACAAATTTTTGTATCATATACCTTTTTTAATACCTTTTATAGTACCTTGTTAAATGCCCTGACAATTCCATTTGCATGCAGTTGGTGGAGAGTGATCTTATTATGTTGGATTAAAAAGTGTTTATGTAACTCTATAATTATATTATTAAAAAAATGATTTCCCTAATCACATGTTATATTTGTTAGGAATTTGAAGATTGTAATTATGTTCTCATATAGAAACTTTGTGATGGTCATAGCCATGTAAACCTTCATAGGTATCACTTCATCCCATCTATCAAATATTATGTTTTGGTGATAATAAATCTAGAATTAATTTTTGACTCTATAGATTTGATAGGACCAATGAAATAAATTACCCTTTTTTTAAAAGGGGTTAGTGTTATTACTAGATTGAGTGGAATTTCATTTCTTGCATTGGGTTTGACCACTCTTTCGCATATGTCATAGTTTATAGCATACTAATATCCATCTTTAAAAAATTGTTGGCCATATAGTAGCTAGTTAGCATTATCTCCTTACCAATACTATCTCCTTAGTTATGCCTCATCCTACCCCATCATATATTTCATTTCGCTCAAGACAAAGTATTAAAATTATCCCTAATGAACCAAATGTCATAGATAATGATGAAATTGACAATGTTAAATTAAATAATAGTGACGAATATTTACCTAAAATTCCAAATTATGTTTCAAGTCCAAATTTAATGTATAAAGTTTTTTTATTTTGTTGATGTGAAATCTATGCATGATTATTTACCTGAATGAATAAAATTTCATGGAAACACATAATGATGAAAGTAACAATGAATAAATATCCATGGAAACACTAAATAATTAAAGTAACAAGGAAGAAACTAGTAGTGAACAAAATGATTTTGAGACACTCTCTCAACAAATTCCATCATTAACAACACTTCCCAGGATTGTGCATAGAAAAATAAAGTACATAATTGAAGTCGATGAAAATATTTTGAAACCAATGAAAAATAAAATGTTTAACCACCATTCAAGTAGAGTAGCTAAAATAAATTAGGATAATTTATTTGAAAAATTCAATTTTAATGGTCAAAAATGTTAATTATTTGTTTCCTTGATAAAATTGACTAATATGAGACTTACAATGTACCCCGTAGGACTAATAATATCTAACATGGATGGTGACAACAACAAAGTTATTGAAAATATACATGATGCATATCATAATTTAGGCATGACATCATGTAATAAATATTATAATGTTGCTCAATGTATAATTATAACTTGTGCATTAAGTGGTTAAATAGGGATAAAACAATTGATTTCAAAAATTAGATGAGTAATAAACATAAATTGAAAAACATTAATGAAAGTCATTGGAATACACCAAAGAGTTAATGATGCCAATACTAATGAGTTATGGGAATTTTATGGTAGACTTCCATGAATGGACATGTCTATATCCAATACTCTCAAATATTTAGTTGTACAATTTTGAAAATACAATACAAGAGTTTCACCCATTAAAAGAGATGTATTGAAAAGAAGAGTTGGTTCTCAAAACTATGAATTTCATCTAAAATAATTATTGGATATGACCCAAATAGGATTATACTCTAAGTTTTTTTTAAAAACATCCAAAATTTTATATTAGTCAAATATAATTTGAGATGGCCAAAACACTCTATATTAAAAAAAAACACACCCATACCACTTCTTGTTGTAGGAAACACATTGAATTTTCAAATGCACTATGATGTTTTTCACCATATATGTTGTACTTTGCATATTGATAACATTTTAGAGGAGAGTAGGTTAGAAGTTTAACCAAAATAAGCTAGGGAATTTATTCCAACCATTTTTTTCAAAGACCAGATGGAAATTTCTTTTATAAAAAAGAATATTTAGATGGAAATTGTATCATTTGTGATGGATTAACAAAATTCAAAAAATTATATCCATAAACAGAGTATAAGTGAAATTAGATAGGAATAAGTTTGTTTAATCAAATACATATGTGTGACTTATCAACTAAAATATGGAAAAGAATATAAAAGGTGTGATTTTGTTACAAAAAAAATACTCATTTCAAAATATATGGTAAAATTTGAGGAAATTATTTAGGAGTATCCAATGCACACACACATAGGGATAGATGGTTGGATGAACATTTTAAGATAATAAAGTAAAAATTCTCACTTGGTTATATTGTTTCAATAGTCAAGTTTTTTGAGAATTACAAATTTAAACCATAAATGGAATTTCACTCACAATATTACAACTTAGTATAATTTTCCATATTTGTGCATATTTTTGGCCATTTTGGCCAACATATGAAGCTTTTGCAAAGAGGAATATCCAAGAAGATATTCATGGTGCCTAATAATTCAAAATCATAGACCTAGTTTCAAAAATCTAAATAATTCATCAACACCTTGAAATAATGATCAAAGGATGAATTATGCAAGTTTAAGAGATAGATTATCACTAGGACATCATGCAGAAGCAGTTATAGACCAGTCAACTTAAGCACTTAATATATCCACTTGGGAGGATTTTAGTACCATCACATCAAATGGTTTTTCTCATTTTATCTTCATGATCATCTCCTAAAAATTTGGGACCTCCATATTTCTTGCACGTCAAGATCCAAGCTTTCAAATTTGGTCAAAAAATATAAGACATTCGCATGAACATCAAGTTAAATCTTAAAAAAAAATATACATGTGTTTAAATTTGAGAGTCTATGGCATGTTAATCATGTTATATGTAATGTTGAATGATGGTCATGCAAATGTCAAATTTAAAGACAATGGAAGATAATCCTTTTGATCTTAAATTTGATGATCACATGAATGTCAAATGACATCCCATAGACTGTCAATTATAAGACCATGGACTAACCATTAGCTTTTAAACAATGGTCCCTAGTAAGATTAGTGGTCCTCACTTGATCTTTCATATCAATCCAATGGTGTGATATGAGTCAAATAGTTAGAGAGTTCAAAAGGTCAACATATGGCATAAGCACGTGAAGCAATAGACTAACAATAAGATCTTAAGAAATAAAGTGAGTTTAACACATGGCATATGCAAAGAAAAGGTTGGAAATTCAAAATAAGATCTGAGGGCTCATGCTTGTTTATATTTTGAAGATCTAAAAAATTGAAAATAGTCAATGTGTCAATGAGCCTAGTTAGATTTTGATAGCTATTAGAGTGAAGGTGAGCCCATGGTTTATGATAGAGGTCAATAATCCAATTTCAACCATGGAAAGTAGGTTATTGTAGGATTTTATTGATGCCATTAAATATTGTTTGAATTCCATGGATTATTCTAGCTGATACAATCAAGCATGGGGAACATAAGGGAGTGCCATAGGAGCTTATATTGATCTTTAATTTGATAAATTAGAGCTTAAAGGGTTCTTTCTTGTGATTGGTTCTCCAAGTTAAATAAATATCCATGCATATACGAATTATTGGTCCTCAAAGAGATAAAATAAATTTATTTGAAACTACTATAATATTGAAGGTGTCAAATGATCTATGGGTCTGTTTAATATAAAAGCTATAGGGAAAACTAATGTCCTTAGATTGGTTTTCCATATATAGGTGGGACCTATGATCTAGATAAGTAAATGGGTGAACATGTAATAAATTTAAGGGGTGCCCATCATCAAAAAAGTAGGTACTCTACCAACAAAGGCATGGCATGATTATTAGTATCAGGATTTGAGGATTTGATCCTCATAAGCATGGCAAGTGGACTTAGGGTCCCGAGGTGGTGAGATGGTACTTGGAAAGGCACTTATGGGAATTGTTTCCATTAAAATAGACTTTGGAAATATTCATAATAATCCCTTATATTTTAGTAATATCCCTCAAAAAATGAGAGGAGCTTGATGATTATCAAAATAACAAGAAATATATTTGTTGATCAAGGCATGCAAATAGAAAGAAAATAAAAGCCTGCCACCTCACTCCTTGATCTAGAGGTATTTCCTCCACTCTTTGAGCACTGAAATCCCCTCTCTCTTTCTTCCATTCTACTATAAAACTATCCTTCAACATATTATTTTGGATCCTTCTCTTGGACATGACTAGACTCTACCAAGATTAAGCCTTGTAACCTCTTCAGATCAATAAGATGATTGTTTTCAGATTTCATGATATTAGACTAGTGTGTTCATGTTAGTTTATAAGTGTTAGAGATTTCTCATTTTCCAAGTCCTAATTTCACCTAACTGCTAGATTATCTATTTATGTAGGTTATGTCTAGTGTTTGATATCAGTAGACTAAAGCCAATAATGGAAATTTTGACTAGATTAGTGCCTCGAACTAGGCTTATCCATCATCTCCCTTAGGTTTCTCTCACTTGATGAACCTCTACATGAAATTTTGATTCATGACAAGAATTTAGAGTCATAGATCTCATTATTTTTTTCTATCTCACTAGTGTTTTATAGGCTCAAGTATGAGTGGATTGATAATCTTCATGGTGCATCACCACAACTTAGAGTAGGTTTCCATTTATGTAACTCCTCCCTTTTCACCCCAACTAGTATTAGGTTTTAGAAATGAAGGTCTAAAATGATGCATCAGAAGAGCTATCCTCATTAAAAATCCTAGAGTTCTGATCTAGATATAGGCAACCCATAGCCTTATACCATTTCCATATTAGTTTAAGTTTGAGGGTAGGACTTGAACACTCCTCCTTTAATTTAGGATACAACCTAGAGTAATAACATTTTTGGCATGCCCAGTGGTACCAAGGTCCAAGAGAGTGGGAATATTTTTGGTGTGTCTTTCCTCTTTCAAATTTTAGAAGCAAGCACATTATCACCAATGGTTACTCCAAATCAAGCTTCTAGTTATGAGTAGACCAAGTGTGTCTCAATGAAGATTTTAATTAATTTATTACATCTCAAAAATATATGAGGTTAATATGAATAGCTATGGTGGTTACTCATATTATCCGCCCCCTTATCAATAGCCCCAATATGATCCTCTTGATCCATATGAGTCTTATCAGCCCTACCATGAGCTCTATCAAATCTATGAAGAGACTTTCCATGTTTCTCATTATCCTTATCATCAAGAATATTTCCCTAATCCTTCTTATGGATAACAATCCCATCATAATACTGATCTTCATCAACCCTATCATGATCCATCTATACCAACACTTAAGTAGACTCTAATAAGCCTTGACAATCATGTATTAGAGTTGAGATCATAGAGATTATATGGCCAAGATGTCCCCATTCACCTAATTCATCATGTGAGATAGTCATTGTAATGAATAAAATAAGAATATACACCTATTGAGAGATTAATTTGGAATAATCTCATAAATGACATGATGAATGTAGGGGGTTATATTTAGAACATTAAGGATCAGCTAAAAGGCCTTGAAGAATAGTGGGTCCAACATTGCCAACCTTTTGTGCCTACATATAAACCACCTAAAACTTTTTATATGCCATCTATTTCACCTCAAGAAACCATTCCAAGTGTTCCTTTGAATGTTCCAAGTTCTTCATATGTTCCTCAGACCTTTCCTTCTTGGAAATCTATCTAAGGGATCTATCAAAGAGATGAAGATATTGTTGTCGAATAACCTACTATTTGGGTCCAAGGCTCCATCCTTCCTCAAGGACCCCTTATAAATTCCTTCAAGGTTCCAAGCTAGAATCAAGTGGTGAAGTCATGGGGTGGGAAAAGTAAGGTAGATTTGGATTTGAGGACCCAAGTTAAAGGAGGATCTGAACCTATAAAAACATCTATCATCCCTCAAGATTTTTCTTGTGTTCCTTACCACATTAAAGATAATATATTCCAAGGAAATATATTAAAACAAATCAAAGAGCTAGAGATGAAGACAAGGAGAGAGAAGGAGAACCAAAGTCAAAAGGTTCAAGATAAAGAGAGACTTTAGTCTTTCCCATCTTAGAACTAGGTCATGTAGTCAAGAAAATCCAAGATCATTCAACAATCTAGGTCATTTCCATCTTGGAAATCTATTAGAAGTAGTAGGAAGAAGGAGGAAGTAGTGATTATTGAAGTCAAACAAGAGACAATGCAGCCTCCACTCCTTTGCCCTTAAAAGCCTAGAGTCTTTCCTTTATGGAGAGCCATTCAAAAGGTGAAGAAATAGGAAGAAGAGGTGAAGGTTATCCAATATGAGAAACTTTAGGAGCAAAATAAGGTACCTAAGGTAACTTCTTTAGACCTCTCTCATCTTGATAAATTTTTTCAAGGATCTATTATACCACTCTTTAAGAGAGAGCCTCTCCTATGTGAGGCAAACCAAGAAAATTCAACTAAAGAAGTAGAAAATTAAGGTTACTTAAGTGACCAAGAAGAATAAATCATGATTGGGACACCTCTTAGCAAGGAAAAACATGCTTCAATTTTCTATGATGATGTAAAGATGGAATGAGTACAAGAGAGCTGAGGTAGAGGCTGAGATATAAATATAAGAACAAGTACATGAAGAAGAGGTTATTGATGTAAAAGAGAAGGTTGAAGAAGTGGTGGTCCTATATGACAAGGAGGACAAAGATGATTGGGAGTTGTAAATGAAGATTTTTGAAGAACTTGAAGATCTTGGTCAAGTTGACAAGGTGGATAAAGAATTTCCCATGCAAGAAAATGATCAAGATTGGGTAAAATACATAGATCTCCTTGATGAGCTTGAGGAACTTTAACCAAATAAGAACCCCAATCTTATTTAGGATGCCATAGAAATCAAATATGTATGTCTTGTTGAACCACCATTAGAGGTTGTAGGTAAGGAGTCATATTAGAAAGCTGAGACTATTTGGATAAACGTAGCTTACCTATTTGGAGATACTTGGTTATCATCAATCATCAAGCTAGAGAGGCTAATAGTTGTAACAAATGGAAAGTAGCCATGAATACCAAGAGTCAAAGATTTGCATGTCTCAATCAGTTCCACATCCCATGAGGAAAGATAATTGTCAAAATTTACTTTTGATCTAGGAGGAAAGGTGCACAAAGTTTTAGAATATATATATTTAGGATAGATTTGTTTAAATTCCTATAAGTTTTACATTAACACATTTTTTTGTTATCCCTATTTTAGGTTAGTTTCTTTTTTGATAAGTGCCCTAGGCACTCTATTCTATTTTATTATTTTTTGGTCCTTGTTTTTAAAAGAGGTTAGAGTAGGATTGGGACTAGGTTAATATGTTAGATCCAAGTAGAGAATACATGCCCAATGGACTGGACTAAGCACATGGTCTAGGTTCTTTTTCATAGGTAGGCATGTAACCCCTATGAGTTGTTAACGATGTTAGCCGTTTTAGCCCACATATGAATATTTTGTAAAGAGGAAGATCCAAGAAGATTTTCATGGTGTCTGAGCATTCAAAATCATATACCTAGTTGTACAAATCTAAAGAATTCATTATTACCTTGAAATAATGATCAAAGAATAAATTATGCAAGTTTAAGGGCTAGACCATCACATAGAAGAAATTATGGACAAATCAACTTGAGCACTTAATATATCCACTTGAGAGGCTTCTAATACCATTGCATCAAGTGGTTTTTCTCTCTATGGCTTCATGATCATCTCCTAAAAATTTGGGACCTCCATATTTTTCACGCTTCAAGATCCAAGCTTTCAAAGTTGGTTAAAAAACATAAGATGTTTGTGCAAAATTTAAGTTAAAGCTTGGGAAAAAATATACATATGTTTAAATTTGATGGTTCATAGGACATTAATCATGTACTATGGAATGATGAATGATAGTCACATGAACATAAAATTTAAAGACAGAGGAAGACAATCCTTTCAAGCTTAAATTTGATGATCGCATGAATGTCAAATGATATCCCATAGACTATAAATTTTAAGACAATGGACTAGCCATTACGTTTCAAATAATGGGTCCTAGCAATATCAATGATCTTCAATCAATCATGCATCTCAATCTAATAGTGTGAGATGATTCAAATAATCAGAGAGCTTGAGGGGTTGACATATGGCATAAGCATATGAAGGTATAGACTAACAATAAGATCCTAAGGATTAATGTGCATTCAATATGTGGTGTAAGCATATACAAGGTTGAAAATTTAAAGGTGTATCTAAAGTCTCACACTTATTCATATTTTTAAGATCTAATGGATTGAATGAGAGTTAATGTGTCAATGACCCAAGTCAAATTTGGATAGCCAATTAGAGTGAAGGTGAGCCCAGGGTTTAAAATGGAACTCAAGTATCCATTTTTAACCATGGAAATCATGGTATTATAAGGTTTTCTTGATGCCATTAAATCTCATTTTAATTTTATAAATAATTATAGCTCATACAATTAGGCATGGGGAACATAAGGGAGTGCCATGGGATCTTATATTGATCTCTAGTTCAATAAATTAGATCTTACGAGGTTCTTTCTGATGAATGGTTCTCTAGGATAAAGAAGGATCCATGAATATATGAATTATTGGTCCTTGCAGAGATATAATAGGTTTATTTGAACCTATTATAATATAGAAGGTGATAAATGATCCATGGGTCCATTTAATATAAAAATTATAGGGAAAACCAATGTCCCTATATTGGTTTTCCATCTATATGTGGGACCTCTAATCTAGATATGGAAATGGGTGCCCATCATCAAAAAAATAGGTACTCTACCACCTAAGGCATGTCATGATTATTATTATCAAGATTTGAGGATTTTATCCTCATAATCATGGCAAGTGGACTTAGGGTCTCAAGGCGGTGATTTGGTACTTAGAGAGGCAATTAAGGGCACTATTACCATTTAAATATACTTTGGTACTATGTATAAGAAGCCATTGTCTTTTAGTAAGACCCCCCAACAAATGAGAGGAGGTTGATGATTATTGAGATAATATTAAATTTTTTTGTTGAATAAGGCACATAAATAGAAAATCAATCAAAGGCTACCACCTCACTCCTTGATTTAGAGGGATTTCCTCCACTCTTTGAATTAAAAAATCCCCTCTCTCTTATTTACCTTCTACTATAAGTATAGCCTTCAAGTTATTATTTTGGATCCCTCTCTTAGGCATGACTAGACTCTACTAAGATTGAGCCTTGTAACCTCCTGAGATAAATAAGATGATTGTTTTAAGATTTCATGATATTAAACTAATGTGTTCATGTCATTTTTGATTTGCATAATGGGTAGATATTTCTCCCTTTCCAATTCCTAATTTCACCTAGCTAGTAGATTGTATGGTTATGTAGGTTATGTCTAATGTTTGATATCATCTAACTAAAGCCAATAGTGGACATGTTGACTAGATTAGTGCCTTGAATTAGGCCTCTCCATGATCTCCCTTAGGTTTTATTCACTTTATGAACCTCTTTTGTAGTCATATATCCCATTATTTATTTCTATCCCACTAATGTTTTAGAGGCTCAAGTATCAGTGGATGAATAATCTTCATGGTGCATCACCATAACTTAGAGTAGCTTTCCATTTATGCAACTCCTTCTCCCTTTTAACCCTAACTAGTATTAGGTTTTAAAAGTAAAGTTCCAAAATGATGTATTAGAAGAGCTAGCCTCATTAAAAACCCTAGAGGTTTGGTCTAGATATAGGTAATCCATAGCCTTAGACCATTCTCATGTTATTTTAGGTTTGAGGGTAGCACTAGAACATTCCTTCTTTCATCTAGGGTGTAACCTAGAGTGATAACACATATGACACACATGCATGCACATGATAGTATAGATCAAGATCAAAAAATATTAATGGAGTACCATTTAAATGTTAGTGATGATTGATCACATTGTAATTAGTACATGTAAGGTTGTTTTGATAAGTTTTATGGAAAGATAACTCAGAGGAACATTAATTTCAATCAACATTTTATACACCCTTGGCCTATAACATGTGTTGGGATTTGTGTAACTAACTTATGACTTATATAACCTCTTACTTATAATATTGTGTTTCTTTAGGATCTCATTTGGTTAGATAGGTCAGATTGTGGAGTAGTCATAGCCTAATAACACTATAAATAGGAGGTAGGGATTAGTACTTGATCATCATATTACACTTTTTGATCTTATTAAAGCTCGTGGAAGTTTCCACCTCAAAGTGGATTGTAATTTATTAAAATATTATGCTATATTTTAGTCATATTCTAATCTATTTCCATTATTATAATTTATTCGTGAAGTAATTTCATTACAAATGGTATTAGAGCATTGATTTGGGCCACTGAGTGTGTGAAACCCTAATATCATGGAAGCACTTATATCTCAAAATTGGTTGGGAATTCATCTTCAACTATTTTACTAGAGTTTTAGGATAATTCAAGGACATATAATTAAAAAAAAGGTTTAGGAATCTATTTTTATAAGTTGGTACTTATTTAGGGTTTTCCATAAATTCACTTTAGAGGTTGTATTTTGAAGAATTTTTTAGTTTTATTTATATTTTCTAAAAGTTTAAAACAATATAGAAAGGGTTTATTATTTTTAATTTATGATTTGAGGTCAAAATTAGTAAAAAAAAATCTTGGCCAAATATGGTCCAAAGGTGGCAATCAAGATTGATATTGTATGGCCTTGTTATGGTAGGACCACAAACTAAGGGCTGAACTAAGGGTTTTAAAAATTTAGGTAAAATTCCTCAAATAATATATGGAATTAGAATGGGAGTTATTAAATCAAAAAAATTAGGATTTTCTACAATAAAATCACAAAGTAACCCAGTTTTAGTACAATGTGAATGACATACAATCAAAGGTGCAAGCCCTAATTCTAAAATAAATATCATGCATACTACATTGGTAAATTTAGTGATAAATTTGAAGAATAGTCAAAAAAACTAACCACATATCACCATTACACAACCCAACTAGAGTGGATATTTTAGCTAGCCCAATCCAAAATTTAAGTACCTCACAACCAAAGAACATGATGCCAAAAATGGAATTTCAAAATTTTTAAGGGAAGGGTCTAGTCACCTAGATCAACCAAATAGAGATGTTTTGATATGCACAATATTCAATGTGGCCAAAATTTGTTCATGTAATCCCTATATCCAAAACCAAAATAATTCATTTGGTATAGATGATTATGTGATCACAAAAAGAAGGATCTCACTCTCACCTGGTATAATTTTAAGGAGGAGCTATAACTACACTATAACAATAATGTGAGTGATAACAACATTACTATATTTGTAAAATAAATGAGAAATAGGATCATCCAAGGATTATGTTCATCAATTATGAAACCTCTCTTTTCATGTGGATAACATTCTTGAGGAGCACCTAAATGACTTATTTTTTGGAGGTCTCAATGACCACATTGAACGTGAGTTACACATTTTTAATCCAAATAATATCTATGAATATATTATCAAGGATCATAGGGTAGAGGAAATGTTTTTATCTAGCATGATACATCCATTCACCAACATCAAATATAAAAGTAAATTGTCACCATCATTCCCTCACCTACCAGATTAACACATCAAAAAATTGAATAGAAACAAATGAAAGGTTTATGTTTCAATTGTGATAGGAAATGGAGCAAAGAACATAAATGTGCTTATAATACATTATTATACATTGAAAGGGTCAATGAGGAAGAAGATAATGATGAAGCATCAAGTGAAGATGAAGAGGTACCATAGATAGAATCTAAAGAATCCCAACCAACTATCTCCTATCATGCACTTTTAGGTATTATCACTCCTCAGACACTTAATTTGTAGGTTTCCTCAAGAAATAAAGGGTAATAATATTTATTGACTTAGGAAATACATATAACTTCATAAATATTAAGTTGGATACTCATCTGAACTATTTTGTTTATCCACCTCAAAATAATTAGGTCCTAATTACAGATGGTGATATAGTCAATTGTTCTAGAAAATGTCATAGTATTAAGATTTGAATGGGTAACTAAATGATAGATTATCCTATGTTTGTTATTCCCATGGGTGGGGTAGACATTATTCTTAGATTATAATGACTCATACAATTGGGCATAATTGAGATGAATTTTTAGGAAGTTTTCATATATTTCATTCAAAAGGTAAGATTTTTGAACTATGTGGATTGTAGGAAAAATATCCATAATTAGTTAGTTAACATTAGATGACAAAGATTCTTATAAAAGGGAATAAAGTATTTATAGCAATATTTTTTGAAATTTTATGCAACAAAATGTGA
Source organism: Torreya grandis (assembly GCA_037957365.1). NCBI lineage: Eukaryota > Viridiplantae > Streptophyta > Pinopsida > Cupressales > Taxaceae > Torreya > Torreya grandis. The sequence goes on from JARHVA010004301.1 coordinate 1,513,428, forward strand.
TTTTAATGTTCAATATTGTTTGAACATCTGTGTAAAACCTTTAAAAATGATTTTGGAGTCTAAGAGGTGGAGTATTTGGGTCATATTATTTCACATGAAGGAGTAAAAGTAGACCATAAAAAGATAAAATCTATGATAGAGTGGCAAGTGCCCAAAACCCTCAATAATCTCTGAGATTTTTTGAAGCTCACAAGTTACTATTATGGATTTGTGAAAAATTATGGTAGCAATCAGCACCACTCATAAATTTTTGAAGGAGTCCACTAAAATTAATTTGTGATTGAGTCTTTTGAAAATCTAAAGGAGGTGAAGTACACCAGTACAATTTTGGTTACCCCCAATTTTTACAAATTTTTTATTATTGAATCTAATGCATCAACGTATGGCATGGGGTCATTATTCATGTAGGAAGGAAGATCCATTTCATTTAATACTCATCACCTCAAGGGTAAAAATAGGCTAAAACCAATCTATGAGAAAGATATGTTGGCTATTCTATGTGCATTCAAGAAATGCATATGCTATCTATTAGATAGGCACTTTAAGGTAAAAATTGGTCATGATAGTATAAAATATATTTTTTATAGATATTGACAATTTTTCCCCATAATTAAAATTATCACCCCTACCATTAAAAACTTAGCATATCATGCCAGTTTGTCTTGTGAGTCAGTTATTGGTCATGAAAAGTCCTTAAAACAATACATGATTAATAAGCCTTTTTGAGGCATACACTTTGGTTTTCAGAGGATTTTGTGATAAAATAATTATGGTGGCTTATTTAGGTCTAAAAATCGGTCATTTTTTGGAAGTTCAAAGGGTTCTTTCCTTTCTAAAAAGGTCCTTACTCAAAAAATCCAACGATCCATTTCAAAAATCCAAAGGATTCTTTCCTTTCGAGAAAGTGGTTGAAGAAGAAAAGTAAATGAATTATTTTTGAGGAAAGGTTCTTTTTCAAAGTTTCAAAGGGTTATTTTTACTTTGGAAAAGGTTATTTTAAATTTTCCCAAAGGATATCTTTCTAAAGGGATTGTTTGGGATATTTTGTCTAAAACAACATTTTTGAAGGGCACTTCATTTTTTCTGAATGGTCCAATTAGAAAATTCCAAAGAAATTGGTCCTTTTCAAAAATCCAAAGGGTCACTTTCTCTTCAAAAAATGTCATTTTCAAAATTTTCAAGGACCATTTCAACTTTTCTAAAGGACCATTTCAAAAGTTCTAAGGACCATTTCAACTTTTCTGACAAGTCATTTGCAAAAGTTCTTAGGGCCATTTCAAATTTTATGAAAGGTCATTTTCAAAAGTTCTAAGGAACATTTCAACTTTTTGGAAGGGTCATTTCAAAATTTCTGAGACCATTTCAAAAATTTAAGGACCATTTCAAATTATTTGAAGGGTCATTTCAAAAGTTCTAAGGGCCATTTCAAATTTTTTGAAAGGTCATTTTAAGAAGTCCAAAGGGGTATTTTAGTGTTTTTGAAGGGAATTCGTAAAACCTCCAAAAGGTAATTTATTTTTTGGAAGGTCCAATTTAAGGTTTTTGAAGGGCGAACAAATTGTTTGAAGGAAAAGACCATTTTTAAAATGATCGAAAGAATTATATCAGAGAAATAAGTCCATAGAAAAAAGGAAAGCAAAAAGCTCAAAAGAATTCTTTTAGGGAAATAAGGCCAAAGAAAATTAATGATTTATTTCAAAGAAATAAGTCCACAAAAATAAGTTCTAAAAGAAAAACCCTAAAAAAATTCCTTTGAAGGAATAAGCCATAGACAAATAACCCAAAGGAATACATGCTGAAAGACACATCCTAAAGACCACTTCCCATGGAAGAGTGACCAAATGAAGAGTCAAAGATAAAAATAATAAGGAATTTCAAGGAGATAACATGGAGTTTCAATTCTATATATCTTATCTTAACATGGAATTTCATGCATGCTTCAATTTTCAATGCCCCTTTTCATGCAAGTGGAGGCCATTTGGAGTTGATTGGTCTTGAGTTTGAGTTGACTTTTTGTTAAAGTGTAAAATTTATTCTAATTTATCTTATTAATTGAAGTATTTCAACACATCAAACTTTTTCAAATTGAATTTCTTCATCTAAGGATTGGAATATCATCATCTCATGTAGGATGGAGTTACTTGGAGTTGAATAGACAAGTCTTATCATGCATTTTCCTTATTTTCCATACAAAGAAGGACTTTATTTTATTTCAACTCAACTTTCAAACATATCAAGTGTATTTTATCTTTAAATATTTGTCATAGCTTTCATGGATGGAGCAGATTAGTCCAAGATGGGCCCACCATCCTTTTCCAATGCCAAAGACCTTTTTCATGCAAGACATAAGACAAAAGGATATTATTTGAAGGTTGTGTTATATTTTGATATCTCAAGGTGGACTTGTGTGATGTGGGATTTAATCTCTTCTCTTATTTTAAATGCTAATTAATTGGCTTTGGTATGCTTTTTACTATATAAGTTGCCTTTTTAGCCTTGAAATCATCTATCTATCCCTCTTTTGGCAAGACCAGACTCTACCAAAATTTGAGTTTTGTAACCTTATTTAGATAAATAGAAGGACTATTTTTAGATTCCAATATGATGGTTTAGTGTGTTTATGTCGGTGATTTGCATATGTGATAGAATTTTCTTCCTTGTCAAGTCTTTATTCTTACCTAGTTACTAATTAATCAAATTATGCAGGTCATGTTCTATGTTTGACATCTTTTGGTTGAAGTTATGTATGTAAATGGCTAGTTAGTGCCTTGAATCAAGACTATTCCATCATTTACCTTAAGCTTTGATCACCAGATAAAACCTTTTCATGAAATATTGATGCATAGGAGTCAATTGGAGTTGAAAGTTTAGTCTTTTTCTTGTCTAATCAATGTTTTTAGAAGCTCAAATTGAGTAGATGAACCAAAATATAGGTGTATCACCATCATTAGATAATATTTTCCTTTAATTTTCTTTCTTAACTTTTCCATCTTTCCTTTTCCCCAGTAGAGATCCTAATTGATACACCAAAGGTATCTAGCCCTTAGAATCTAGAGATTGAATCCACTAATTAGGCCACCCATAGCCTAGGATTGTTTTCATGTTTCAACAAACTATGAAGGCCTAAAAATACCTTTACAAGAGTAAAATTGTAATTAACAATAGTTTTTAGCATGATTTATGGGAAACTTACTCCTTGATAGAGATAAAGTTTAGATATTAAGCGAAGCATTTCTAGTAGAGGAGAATATCTATCTTCATCACAAGCTAAATATTCTTTAGGTTGTAGATTTAATAGCATCATTTAGGCAATTATTTCATGCCAAAGGTTACTATGAGGTCAGCTATCAAAATTATTCCTTTTGAATTCATTGATTTATCTTCTACATCATATAAAAGATAAAGGTTTAGTAGGACAAACCCATATCCTCAAAAACAATATTTGTCTCTTGGTTATCCTACTATTCTAATCACTACAACCCCCACTATCCAAATGGCTATTAGAAACCAAGTGTTTATTCCATTTAATAGAGGTATCCCACTAAATTCTATTCAATTTGATGACATTTTGGTGTTTTCTCTCAATAGTATCCCAATCTTCTTAGGAGAAAATAAAACAAACCCTATTAAGCATATCCAAGATGTAGCTAATCTTTATTTGGTCTATAATATTTTTGAGGATAATGTTTATATTATATTACTTGCTACTTATTTCAATGGAAAAGCATTACAAAGGTATATAAACCTACCATTAAACTCCATTTTTACCTGGGATGAATTGGGTGTAGCCTAAGTCAAAAAATTTGAAGACAAATATGATCACCTCTCTTTGGTTAAATAGTTAAATACCATAATGAGAGATCCTCATGATTTCATGTCTAATTTTAATCTCAAATTCAAAAAGACATAGACTATAATACCTATTTTTATTATGCCATCCCCTAAATATGCATTTATATATTATTTGAAAGCCCTTAACTTTAACATTAGTGTGATGATACAATCAATGGGTGGTACTACCTGACCATATGCTTATGAGGTTGAAATAAGGGTAGATAATAGTTTGATACATGATGGTAATCTTTTTATAAGGCCACCAATGCCTATATTCTAATAATTAAATTCTATACTATCCCCTTAAGTTCCTCAAATTCCTCATATTCCATCCTTAGCTCCTATTCCATCACCTCAAGCTCAAATTTTAGCACCTACTAGTTAAGTTAGTGAGATAGGAGAGTTAAAAGGCTTGTTACAATCCTTGGGAAATGAAATATTAAAACTCAAGAGACAAAATTATCAGGCTAATAGGCCCTATCAACAATAAAATCAGACCACCTATCAGCCCTTCAAAGATCAAAGGCCTCCTTATCAAGGTTTTAGAGATAATAGACCACCTTATCAAACACAAGGAGGCATAACTCTAGCTAAGCCATATGATGCCATTGATAATAATGTTATTTCCACATAAAAATTCATTATTCCCACCCCACCTCAAAATAACTTGATGCATGATTTAGGTTGGCAGTCTATAAATCTTAATGATGCTCAAAATCAAGCCTTGGTATCATAAAGCATCACTATGCCACAAATGACACAAGAAGAATTTTTTTTCAAGGAGGTTAGTACCAAGATACAATTTTTGAATCATAAGGATAAACCCAACAAGTTTAAGGTTATCCTAATTCCATTAATGTAAATTTACAAGTGGATGATCATGTTACTTTTACTCAGGGTGTTAAAACTAATAATATAAATGATCGAGTTATAGCTGTAACTAGAGCTAAAAGAAGAGCCATTGATGAGGTTAAATAGGTTTAAAATGATTCAATTACTACTAATTTAATTTCTAATAGTAAAAAATAACAATTTTCTTTCCTTACAACTCAAAAAAATCATAATATATAGGTTAGTAAAGTTCATTGAATACTTCTAGTTCATAAGTAGCCAATACTTTAAAAAGTGCAACCAAAGGTTGTTGGATCTTATTTAAGTATAGTGGATCATATTAATAATTATAATATCATAATTATCATTTGGGATTATATTTACATCCCAAGACAAAAATATATTATCATCCAAGAGCTTTCAACTCTCAAATTATCTCTAAAATTGATTGAGAAAGGTGTTGTCTTAACTAATTTAGATCAGCCAACTAACCAACAAGTACATCAAGTAAATAGGATAGTAAAAGTGAAAAAATATGAGGTAAAATCAAATAAAACTCTTCCTTTATACCTTTTTTTTATATTAGGTGATACTTTGGTTCATAACTATATGGTAGATAGTCGAGCTAGTAGTACAGTCATGCCTAAACATATTACAGACAAACTTGACCTTATTTATGAGCTAAATACTAAGGGGGTATTAAAATTGGATGGGTCACTAAAAAATATGTTAGGAATCATCAAGGATTTGAAATTTACATTACATTCTTATCCCAATGTTACTATTTTGTAGGATGTTGTTGTGGTAGACTTGCCTCCTTACTTTGCTATGTACCTTTCAAGGGACTTCACCTCAAAGATTAGGGGATATTTATCAGGATTGGAATTATTTGATATTTATAACCAAGTATGATACCAATGTAACAATTAATTTTTAACCTATTTCACATTTCCATATGGATTCATATATTCCAAGTGTTGTGAACACTAATTATATCATCTCCGATGATGTACTAGAAACTAGTGGAGTAGAACATGGATCACCTTTGGATGGAGTTTCAAATTTGTTTCTTAATGAGTGGGATTCTACTTTGCATGATCATGATCCTTATAAGTTGATTTAAGAATAAGTACTTGGTGTGTATTTCCTTCATGAGAATGATGTACCAATTCTATCCATGGTTAAAGATGATGATTCTAATGAAGGTTTATTCTAATTATACTTTGATGGATCAAGGAATAAACATGGTATCATGGTTGGAATGATGTTGGTTTCTCCAACAAAGAAAAGGTATTTCTCTTCTATTAAGTTTAAATTTGGTTTTTTAGTTAATTTTATAGAGTATGAGGCATTAGTTCATGGTTTGAAATGGGTTAAGAAGATGAAAGTCGATACCTTGCAAGTTTTTGGTGATAGTGAACTTATAGTTTAGTAAGTAAGAGGTTTAAATGTATGTAAATTTTTTTTACTTAAATATTATAAGCATATAATATGGGACTTACTTAAATATTTTCAAGCATTTAACATTCAAGAAATACCAAGAGGTGAGAATAAACATGTAGATAGGTTAGATACCATTGGGTCACAATTTAGTATCCCAGCTGATATAAAAAGTGAGAAAATTTAGTCACATATAAAGGTGGTTCTAAGGCCTTTCATTCCAAATAATAATGAGAATTGGCAAGTGTTCAAATATGAAAATCAAATTGTGAGATTCTTGCAAGAGGAGGTTGAGTTTTCTTCAAGAAACCAATCAAGGTATTTGCAGAAGTATGGTGATCAAGTTGTGCAACTAAAAAAATAATTTGCCCAAGGGATTGGTCACACTTGAAAACATTTTAATTGGTGATGATGAGTTAAGGAAGGAGAAGTCATCCTTGTCAACAAAAGAAGAGCACTACGATAATGTGGAGATTATAGTAAGTAATAATTTGAAGTTGGGAAAGGTATGCACTCCTTCACAAAAGGAAGCTTTCACTGAGTTAAGTACAAGTTTTGCTAATGTATTTACTTGTCAATATAGTGATCTCAAGAGATTTTATCCAAGTTTAGCTCAACACACCATTGAATTAGAGGTTGATACTAAACCAGTGAGACAAAGACAAAGGCCCATCAATCCTAAGCTTGAGCCTTTAATGAGAGTTGAGCTTCATAAGCTCATAGAGTTAGTTATTATATTTCTAATCAAGCACTCAACTTCAGTGGTAAATCTTGTTCTAATATAGAAGAAGAATAGTGATATTATATTGTGTGTTAACTTCCATGATTTGAATAGGGCTTCACTTAAATATCACTATCCATTGCCATAAATGGAACAAATTTTACAGTTGATTGTAGGTTTAGAGAGGTTTTCTTTTTTGGATGGATATAGTGGGTACAATCAGATTTTGGTCAAAGAAGAGTACAAATTTAAGATAGCCTTCACAATTAAGTGGGAGACATTTGCATACAAAAATATTCCATTTGATTTATCTAATGTTGGATCAACTTTTCAGAGAGCCATGGATATGGAATTCCAAGGCCTTCTTAACAAGTTTTTACTTGTTTATTTGGATGATATAATAATGTTTTCAATGAGTATAGATGATCACATGGTTCATCTCAAGCAAGTGTTCGAAAAGTGTAGGCAATTTGGAGTATCTCTAAATCCAAAAAAATGTGTCTTCTCAGTTCATGAAGGTAATCTCCTTAGACATGTGGTTTCAAAGTATGGTTTAAGCATAGATTCTAAAAGGGTAAACTCCATTATTTCACTCTCCTTACCTAAACAAAAAAAGGCTACACAAAGCTTCTTTGGGAAAATCAACTTCATAAGTAGATATATTTTAGATTTTGCCATTTTAGCTAAGCCACTTATAGCCATGCTAAAGAATAATCAGAGCTTTATCTGGTCCAAAGAAGGAGTAAATTTTTTTGAAGATATTAATAAGGCCATAGCTAGTGATCCTACACTTATAAATCCATATTTCACAAAGGATTTCATTTTTTATACATATGCTAACATGGACACCATTTCAGGCATTCTTATGCAACAAAATCATATGGCTTTGGAGCATCCTATAGCCTTATTTAGTCAAGGATTGGAAGAGTATGAAATAAGGTAATAATTTATTTAAAAACATGTGATTTTAGTTATAAGGTCTCTTGGAAATTTTAGATGTTATCTAACAATAAAATACACCTAATAGTTTCTAATTTGAGCATCAAGGAGTTCCTTTTGAACAAAGATATAAATGAGAAGAGAGATGGTTAGATAACCAAGGTAATAAATTATGATGTGTAAATTAAGGTCACAAAGCTGATTAGAGGAAAAGGACTTTGTGAGCATCTATCTCAAGATTTGTAAGAGACTAATGAGGTTATTTTGGTGTCAAATGATGAAGAGGTTACAACTGGTCATACCTCAACTTCTAACTGGTTTCATGTCTTGGTATGCTATCTCCAAGATGGTATTTATCCCTCTCATCTAATTGCTTCAAAAATAAGATATTTTAGGTTGTAATAAATTTCATTCTTTTTTATTGATGGTGTTTTATTCGAGATAGATATCAATGGCATGTTGCTAAGATGTATAGAGCCCAGGTGAACTTAGAGATTTATTGAAGAATTACATGATGGACATGGTGGAGGATATTTTTATAAAAAAACTACATCCCTTAAGATCATGAGAGGTCGGTCCTATTGGCCCAGTATATTTGGTGATTACCATGTATGGGTAAGGAACTGCAAATAGTGTACTATGTTTGTAGGAAAAATGAAACTTGTAGCCTTACCTCTTCAACCAATTATGGTGGATCATCCATTTATCCAATGGGGATTGTAATTTATTGGTCTCATAAATCCTTATTCAAGTTTAGGACATAAATGGATTCTAACTGCTATAGATTACTTCACATATTAGATAGAAATAGTGGCATTGAAAGAAGCAAATGAAACCAATGTTTTAGATTTCTATGAAGCTTTGATTACTAGGTTTAGAGTTCCTTCAACTATTATTTATAATAATTCAATGGATTTTGTGGGAACTAGGATCAACCAATGGGCTGTCTAACATGGAATTTATTTTAGAACTTCATCAAACTATTATCCAAAATGCAATGGCCTTGTTGAATCTATGAATAAGAACCTATTGAAGAGCATAAGGACTATTGAATAAAATTATAGATCATGGAATCTCAAGTTGAATTTAACTCTATGGGCTAATAGGATCACCTATAAAAGATCAATAACCAACTCTCCATATAATCTAGTATATGGTAAGGAACCAAGGTTACCCATTTCTCTTGATTTTCTTGCTTTAGAACTAATGCATCAACTTGAGTTGTTGGAAAATGAGCCCATGGAAATTAGGCATGTTGAGCTTATGGAGTTGTAAGAGATAAGAAATCAGTCCATGCTAGCCATAGAATTTCATCAAGCATAAGTGAAGAGATATTTTGACACGGGAGATTGTTCACAAAGTTTTAAAGATGGAGATTTGGTCCTCACATGGGATGAGGATAGAGCTAAACCAAGAAGGCACACAAAGTTTGATTCCCATTGGAGTGCCCCATACATAATCTCCACCTACAAATCCCATGATGCCTACTAACTTGCAAAGATGGATGGTGAGGAGTTACAACCCAATCAATGGGATACATTTAAAATATTGCTACTAAAGAGCTATGTTTCTTATTTGTTTGTTTTCCTCTAAGTGTTGTTTAAACACATTAGTCTAGTTATGTTTTATCCTGAATATGTGCTTTGTTTGCATATTTTCTTTGTCTAGTTAATTTTATTTGTTTTTCCCTTATTGTTTTGGAGGATGAAAGTTGTCTTATTTTAAATCAAAGGTTGTACTTGTAGTCATGGACCAGATTTGCCATTATTTTATGAGTCTAAATGTCATGTATATGGTCTCATTCTCAAGCATAGTAGGCATGCTTCCTAGTTGAGTTGCCAAAATGTTGAAAATTTTGCTTCATAGGTCAAATTGTCACCCTTACCATTTGAAACTTTGCATATCATGCTAGTTTGTCTTGTGAGTCAATTATTGGTCTTAAAAAGTCCTTAAAATAATCCATGATTAATAAGCCTTTTTGAGGCATTCCCTTTGGTTTTTAGAGGAATTTTTTGAAAAAATTATTATGGAGGATTCTTTGGGTCCAAAAAGGGGTCATTTTTAGGAAGTTAAAAGTGTTATTTCCTTTTTGAAAAGGTCAATCTTCAAAAACTCCAATGGTCCATTTAAAAAATCTGAAGGATTTTTTCCTTTCAGAAAAGTGGCTGAAGAAGAAAAGTCAATGAATTATTTTAGAGGAAAGGTTCTTTTTTAAAGTTTTGAAGGGTTATTTTTCTTTCAAAAAAGTTATTTGAAATTTTTTTGAAGGATATCTTTCTAAAATGATTGTTTTAGACATTTTTTCCGAAACAACTTTTCTTAAGGGCACTTCATTTTTTTCAATGGTCTAGTTAGAAAATTTTGAAGGAATTTGTCCTTTTAAAAAAGATGAAGGGTCACTTTCTCTTTGAAAAAGGTCATTTTCAAAAGTTTTGAGGACCATTTCAAATTCTCTAAAGGACCATTTCAAAAGTTTTGAGGACCATTTCAAATTTTTTGAAGGACCATTTCAAAAGTTTCGAGGACCATTTCAGCTTTTTCGAAAGGTCATTTTCAAAAGTTCCAAGGGACATTTCAACATTTCTAAAAGGTCATTTTCAAAATTTTTGAGGACCATTTCAAATTTTCTGTAGGGTCATTTCAAAAATTCTTAGGACCATTTCAAAAATTTTGAGGACCATTTCAACTTTTTTGAAGGGCCATTTCAAAAGTTCTAAGGGCTGTTTCAACTTTTTTGAAAGGTCAGTTTTAGAAGTCTGAAGGGGTATTTTTAGTGTTTTTGAAGGGAATTTTCAAAACCTCTAAAAGGTAATTTCCTTTTGATAAGTTCCAATTCAAGGTTTTTAAAGGGTAGACAAATTATCTGAAAGAAAATACCATTTTCAAAATGACCAAAAGAATTTTTTTAGATAAATAAGTCTATGGAAAAGAGGAAAGAAAAAATCATGAATGAATTCTTTTGGGGAAATAAAGCCATAGAAAAAGAATGCTTTATTTTGAAGAAATAAGTTCAAAAAAATAAGTTCCAAAAGAAAAATCCCAAAAAAATTCCTCTGAAGGAATAAGTTGTGGACAAATAGCATGAAGGAATACATGCCGAAAGAAAAGTCTCAAAGACCAATTCCCATAAAAGAGTGACCAAATGAAGAGTTTGAGAGAAAATGACTAAGGAATTATAAAGAGATAACATGGAGTTTCAATGTTTTATATCTAATCTTAACATGGAATTTCATGCATGCTTCAATTTTTAAAGCCCCTTTTCAAGCAAGTGGAGTCCATTTAGAGTTGATAGGTCTTGAGTTTGAGTTGACATTTTGTCAAAGTGTCACATATAATCTAATTTATCTTGTTAATTTAAGTATTTCAAAACTTTTAACTTGTTCAAAATGAAGTTCTTCATTTAAGGATTGGTGTACCATCATCTCATGCAGAATGGAGTTACTTGGAGTTGACTAGACAAGGCTTATCATGCATTTTCCTTATTTTCCATGTAAAGGACTTTATTTTTTTTCAACTCAACTTCCAAACATATCAAGTGGAGTTTCTCTTGGAAGATTTGGTGTATCTTTCATGCATGGAGAAGACTAGTCCAAGATGGGCCCACCATCCTTTTCCAATGCCAAAGAGATTTTTCATGTAAGAATAAGACAAAAGGATATTATTTGAAGGTTGTGTTATCTTTTGATAGCTCAAGTTGGAGTTGTGCGATGTGGGAGTTGATCTCATCTCTTATTTTCAATGCCAATTTCTTGGCTTTGGTATGCATTTTACTATATAAGTTGCCTTTTCAGCCTTGAAATTATCTATCTATCCCTCTTTTGGCAAGACTAAACTCTACCAAAATTTGAGTTTTGTAACCTTTTTTAGATAAATAAAAGGACTATTTTCATATTCTAGGATGCTGGTATAGTGTATTTATGTCAATGATTTGCAATGTGATAGAATTTTATTCTTTGTCAAGTCCTAATTCTTACCTAGTTACTAGTTGATTAGATTATGTAGGTCATGTGCTGTGTTTGATATCTATTGGTTGAAGTTATGTTGGATGTAAATGGCTAGTTATTACCTTGAATCAGGCCTATTCCATCATTTCCCTCAAGGTTTGATCACCAGATAGAACCTTTTTTTGAGATATTGATGCATAAGATTCAATTGGACTTGAAAGTTTAGTCTTTTTCTTATCTAATTAGTGTTTTTAAGAAGCTCAAATTGAGTGGATGAATCAAAATACAGGTGTATCACCATCATTAGATAGGATTTTCCTTCAATTTTCTTTCTTACCTTTTCCCTCTTCCATTTTCCTCATTATTTTATAGTGTAGAGTACAGATCTTAATTGATACACCAAAGGGATCTAGCCCTTTGAATCTAGAAATTCAATTTGTTGATTAGGCCACCCATAACCTAGGATTGTTTCTATGTTTCAGCAAACTATGAAGGCCTAAAACTACCTTCACAAGGGTGAAAGTATTTTTAAACCACAAAAATTCATAATAATGGAAATAATGTGACATTATCTTCTTACCAACAACAAAAAGTATTTTTTGAACCACACAAATTATATATATATATATATATATATATATATATATATATATATCCTATATTTCTTATTGAACTTTGAAAGGTTGAATTGGGTGGTATATATATTATTTCTATTTTATATATATATATAGAATTTATGTGGTTCAAACATATTTTTTGTTGTTGGTAAAGAGCATAATGTCACATTATTTCCATTATAGGCTGAGATTAATGACACATCAAATGGTGTGATTTATTTTTTACATGTCATATTGCTCACATTTTATTCTTAGTTTTATAGATAAATTTATTCCTAGCAACACATATATCCTTACTTGAGACTTAGATGGTGTGGATTGCAATCCATGTTTTGAAATTTTGGGGAAATTAGATTTTCATCATGGGCATGATTGGAAGGTTTGGCCATTAAAATATTAGCCTTGTCTTTCTCATGTCCCCTTTTTCAATTTTTGGATAGGTATCAGCACTTTCTATTGGTGTGATGCGGCACCCTGATTCTCATTCTTCATAGAAAGGTTCCCAGCTCACCCAGGAGTAGTGCCAGCTTGACACGAGTCATCACAGTACTCCTCAAGAAGGAAGGGAGTTATTTTATAAATTAAAGGCATGTCATTTTCCAATGAAGTAATGGGTAAGACCCACTATGTAATTATAATGAAAAGAAAATGAACCTTCCACATGGCACCCCCACACTCATTCTTTACAAAAGAGTCCTCAGATTCCCTAAGAGTAGCATAAGCTCATCAAGTGGTGTTAAAACACCCTTCAAGAGCAAAGGTTTCTTTTTTTAGAGTTTCGAATCATGCCATTGGTTGATGACATAAGGGGTAGGACCCTTTGTGTGATTATAACTAGAAGGAAGTGAACCTTCCATGTGGCATCATGGTGCTTATGTAAGGTTGGTTTCTTCTTGTTAGAACTTTAAGTGGTGTCATTGGCTGAGGGAAGTGTTCCCCCTTTACAAAAAGAATTCCAAAGGTAGTTCGGAGGGAGACACACATCACCACAACACTTCTTCTAAGTGTCATGGGAATCATGAGGTGGTGAAAGGTTTTCCATATCTAGTACTTTGAAGACCATTTGCACTCATGACCAAATGTTCCCCCTTTTAGTTGCAATCACCTCATCATGAATGTGAGTGCCATGTTCCAAGTGCCATTTCATCATAAGGCCATTATGCCTATATATTATGGGATTCTTTCTTTTGTAAAGGGATGATAATTGTTTAATAGTTTTGTTTTTTTACTATTAATAGAGAGAAGCCATTGTAATAGTTTTAGTTTATGAATAGAGGTAGTAGAAATTGTTATTTTTCTATATCAAGACCTTAGTAGGTGCCCCTCGTAGGAAGGATTGAATATTTTATACAGTGGCTTTGGGCCTTTTATATTTTATTCTCTATCAAATAATGAAGAGGTTTTTATGTCAAATTAAATGAAATCTATTGATGTCTATTATTTATATTCTCTTCTTCTATAGCATTGGGTTTTTTTATATTGTGTGTTTTAAATCATGCACATTCTCCTTTAAACTACCTGTAATGTTTTAAAAGTTCAAGATACTTTATGAAATCCTAGGAATGGATACATTAATAATTCTGGTGCATCACCTTAGTTTTACTTCAATTTTATTTGTATTTTATTTCTTACCCTTTTCATCCCTAATTAATTTGAAGAGACAACTTATAAAATCCTAGAGGTCACTTTACAGATCACAATTGACTCCCACATCTGTAAAGCTTCCCATAGGGCATTATTTGCTAAAAATGAGAGTTTTAGGCATCAATATTTCCCTTTTAGAACATACCCAATGGGATGGTCTACCTGAATAGAAGCCATAGTTTATGATCTAGAGACCTATCACAAGATCATAATTAGTGCGTAATCCAAGTTTTTTAATACCACCTTTGGTGGCTGCAACTTACCAAAAGAATATAAGATCTAGCATGACATAACAACCATAGAAAATGGTGATCCCAGGACCACCAAGGAACTTTATAGCATGGAACACTGGTAACTCACTCATCCTCTAGTAGCCCCAACAATGTGGGATCTTATTCCTGCTAGTGCCTTGAATGCACTCCCTAATGTCAGGATCTTGCTCCACCAAAAGAGCACAATATGATTACCAAACCAAGCAACTTAATATGCAGAAATTAACCAGATTCACCAAGTAACTAGAATTCAGAATAACACATGATATGAGAGACAATACACAACTTGTATTAATACTTTACAGAAAAGAATACAATAAAGAAGATGCCACTTCTTCTCCACCACCTCTTTAGAGGCTCGCCACACCTCAAGTGAACAGTAATTCTCTCCTCAAAGCTCTCCCTCTCAGGTCCCAACACCCAACTCAAATACAAAGTTGGTGTTCACCTCCTGTGCTCCATGCACACCACAACTGCTCCACGCACTCCACAAGTACTCCACGTACTCCACAAGTACTCAAGGTACTTCAAGTAGATCTTCCATGAACCTGCAACAACCTGCAATTCAACAGACCATACTTATGGAAGGAACTCCCTTGCCTTCCTCTTTGCTCTATCTGAGTACACACCTGTACTCCAAGTAGATCCTGCCTGATTTTGCTCCCTATTGTGTTGCTGTCCTAACTAATCTTGCACACCTGTAAATCAGCCTGGTTCTACACACCTGTGAACCTTGACCTTGCACACACATACACCTGCAGATCAACGATCTTACTTACCATGTAGATCTCCTATATAGGCCATGCACCTGTGACCAAGATCCTACACACCTGAAGAATCCTGCTGACTCTTCAATCCAGCACCTACACCTGGTACTATGGAACTAGGAGGAACACCCTTGCTCACCTCACACACAGAAGGAGCAAACTTTGCTCAACTCAAACTAGAACACTTTTCCAATACAACCATGAGTCTATTATATAGATCTCATCCAAACAATGATTAGACATCTAATTACAATAATTAGATCCATAGCTCTCAGTCTAAAAATAGATCTAAACATACAAACACTTGGTTTGTTAGCTAACTGCCCATAATAAGCTCACAGTCAAACCACATAGGTGACCGACATCGGTCCCTGTCTACCTGGGGGTCGCCAACACCAGCCGATCCATGACCGACGTCGGTTGCTTCCTGTCTCCTACCTACCGACGTCGGTTGGCCAGACTAATGCCAAAGACTGTGACACTCTGCAACTCATCTGTAACCTCCTCCATGTCTGCATCAGTGAAGCTTTTAGCTCCATAACCTAACAATCTCCCACTTGGAGATAAACAGCTGCACTGTACATGTACCTGTACTCCGTCTAATCTGTTTCCTAGCTTGTATCCCTCTTCAAGCTCAATCCTGAAGACAACCCACCACACAACCTGTGATGTACCTCCTGTCATCCGAGTACCCTGCCACATCCAAACCTACAAACACATGTAGTGAAGTCCTGACTCTGCATAGCATGAATCCCTGCTTCTGGTCCCTCTCAAGTACCTGAGAACCCACTTCCCCGAATTGGCTCCTAACTCTCTGACAGCTCCCACTACATGGGAATACTCAAGTCTATACCAGACCTCATGTGATTTTAGACACTATACCTATCCAGCCCTTAGTGTGCTCCAGCTCTGCATCCTGAACCTCGCCAACACCTGATTCACATCAGCTCCCACTTGAGACAAAATTGACCTGTGATCTCCATGTCTCCCATGTCAAAGAATTTTGCTGCTCCAAACTCCTCATGACATGCCACTGAACTAATCTTACCCTTAGCTTAGCAAAACCCTGTATGTACAAACCCTGCTAGCAAATATACCATCCACATACAACAACAGAATGATGTCGCGACTCATCATCCACCTGGTAAGACAAACCATAGTAGTTACCCTAACATTGACTGAAGCCATGCTTCGTCCTCCACCTGTCTAAACCTGTACCACTGTCCTGCAGCTCCTCAAGACCATATACCTGGTCTTCCGTCTCACGTATCCGTTCACTCTATTCTTCAACTAAGGTATCCATTCATCTCTGTGCTTTCATACCTACTGGCAATCCTACAAAAAACACCTGTTTGGTTCTCCTCCAAGGAATCACATCCTCATCCATGCCAAGCTCACACCTGTTTCCTGGATCCTTCCTGCTCTATAATCAGCAACATGTATAAAGAAGAGGAACAATGAATTTGAGGGCCTACTTACATCTTCAGTCCTCTGTATGGGTGTTTGAGACTCCTTGACATCGTGTTGTCCACCCAAAATCTGTTACAGTGACCGACCTCGGTCACCCCATAGTCTGCATTTGACCGAAGTCGGTTCCCATGCATCTGTCCCTGACTACCGACCCTACCGACATCGGTGTCCCTTCTACCGACGTCGGTCCTCCTGCCCGACATCGGTCTTACCTACTGTCGACGTCGATCCTCCTGACCGACGTCGGTCTTACCCTGCCCAACATTACCGATTTTGATCTGCACATGACTGACATCAGCACCTGTCTGTTCGATGCTGGTTCCACCTAACCGACATCAGTATCTATGTTTGCCTATGAGTGTTGACTTTTTACCTGTGAGCTCCTTTGAATCAATACCCATGTCCAAACTACCCTGCTCAGAAGTATCCAGCCGCATCCACTGGTTTCTGTCCGCCATCTCCTCCAAGAACACCAAGGCTTTCCAGTTCTTAAGCCTGTCAAATATATATGTCTTTCGCTTAAGAACATGCATCTCCTTCTTGCTCATGTGACCAAGCCTACGAAGCCACATCTTTGTAACAAAAGAAGAATTAGTAATATAAACAAGTAGATAAAGAGTACCTGTTTTCTTACCACTAGCTAATTCAAGTGCATCCACTATGAGAGTTATTGTGCATCTCTCATCACCCAATCTTTCTAAAGAAATTAGCCATATCTCCAAACCTGGGACCTACATGACCTTCATCAACACCTGTGTGTTGGCCGCCTGCAATTTCAGCTTCACTTCCCCTTTGCCAATTCTTTGGCAAGGCTCACCAGCTCCTCTACCTGGGGCTACATGGAAAGAGGCAACCGAATCTTTTATCTAAGATTTAACTTTATCCAAAAAACCTTCAAAAGCATCATGTGCAATAACACCTGCAACATCTACGTCTTTAGTTTCTTCATGCTGATCTGCTACCAACCAACAATATTCTTTTACCTGTTCTTTCTTTCCATAGGACCTTAAGAGACCATCTGTGCTTTTCAACTCCTCCATTCTTAGCTTACTTTCATCTGTCATTGCTCTACTCCCACTCGATCAGAACCCCCTGAGAGTGACCTGTAATCAAAACACACTACCCATATCTAAACCAATCTATTAGTATCCCAACCAAAAGCTCTGATACCACTTGTCAGGATCTTGCTCCACCAAAAGTGCACAATATGATTACCAAACCAAGCAACTTAATATGCGTAAATTAACCAGATTCACCAAGTAACTAGAATTCAGAATAACACATGATATGAGAGACAATACACAACTTGTATTAATACTTTACAGAAAAGAATACAATAAAGAAGATGCCACTTCTTCTCCACCACCTCTTCAGAGGCTTGCAACACCTCAAGTGAACAGTAATTCTCTCCTCAAAGCTCTCCCTCTCAGGTCCCAACACCCAACTCAAATACAGAGTTGGTGTTCACCTCCTATGCTCCACGCACACCACAAGTGCTCCATGCACTCCACAAGTACTCCACGTACTCCATAAGTACTCAAGGTACTTCAAGTAGATCTCCCATGAACCTACAACAACCTGCAATTCAATAGACCATACTTATGGAAGGAACTCCCTTGCCTTCCTCTTTGCTCTATCCGAGTACACACCTGTACTCCAAGTAGATCCTGCCTGATTCTGCTCTCTGTTGTGTTGCTGTCCTAACTGATCTTGCACACTTGCAAATCAACCTGGTTCTGCACACCTATGAACCTTGACCTTGCACACACATACACCTGCAGATCAATGATCTTACTTACCATGTAGATCTCCTATATAGTCCATGCACCTGTGACCAAGATCCTACACACCTGAAGAATCCTGCTGACTCTTCAATCTAGCACCTACACCTGGTACTGTGGAACTAGGAGGAACACCCTTGCTCACCTCACACACAGAAGGAGCAAACTTTTCTCAACTCAAACTAGAACACTTTTCCAATACAACCATGAGTCTATTATATAGATCTCATCCAAACAATGATTAGACATCTAATTACAATAATTAGATCCGCAGCTCTCAGTCTAAAAATAGATCTAAACATGCAAACACTTGGTTCGTTAGCTAATTGCCCGTAATAAGCTTGCAGTCGAACCACACAGGTGACTGACATCGGTCCCTGTCTGCCTGGGGGTCGCTGATGCCGGCCGATCCATGACCGATGTCGGTTGCTTCCTGTCTCCTACCTGCCGACGTTGGTTGGCCAGACCAACACAAAATACTGTGACACTCTGTAACTCATCTGCAACCTCCTCCATGTCTGCATCAGTGAAGCTTTTAGCTCCACAACCTAACACCTAAATTCATAAGGGAGGATTCCAAAAATATAGTGGAACATCCTTAAGATCTCTCCAATGTATATACTATGCATTATGTTATAGATTAGATTGTATCCTTAAGGCTAATAGTTACCTCTTTTAAGGGATGAGCTCTTGACTAGTATTGATCCTTTCTACCCAACTCAATTGGCCCTTAAGATGAATTTGGAAACTGGTTCTTACAAAAATTCAATGAGAAAAGAGATCGTCATCTCTCCTACAAAAACTAATCACTATTAAAAGGGCCCTAAAAGAGGCTATCATCAATTTTAATACCAATTTTGATAAGACCTAGCAAAGAATATTTGTAGAGGCTCAACCACCTATAGGTATGGCCATTTTCTTCTACCTTAATGCGTTCAACATAGACATAGATGTTATGATTTAGTCCTTTGTAGGATAGACACTACTAGACATGTATGAATTAGTTGTCAGGGTATAGAAAAATCTAATAGATGTTGAGAAACTTCCCCCATAACCATTGATGCCTATGTTACCAGAACTATTAATACCATCATAATAGAAATTCCCAAGAACCTTACAAGCACCTCCTTTCATGTATGTGTATCTGGCTACTCAAATGAGTGCATCCACTTCATCCACGCTATTTATAGATATTAATAACATGAAAAACATCTTGTATAACTTTTCAAATGAGATCATTAACCTCAAGAGGGAGCAAGTAATGCCCCCAAAGCCCCGTTACTATAATTACTAAGGTATAAGAGTTCCATATCAGTATAACTAGTACCAAGGAGGATAAAGGCTGAATCACCAAGTGTGACCTACAAATCAAAGCATCTTGATGCTTGATTCTTTACAAATGGTCCTACCAAACTCAAAGATAAAATTGGTCACTGACTATAATAACTTGACAAATGACTCAAATTCATAGTTCTTCCCATGGAATGATGCACATACACCCCTAAATTACCCAAGAGGTAATCTATAGTAAAAGGTTTCCAAAAAATAAAGATAAGGGAGCGCACCTAATTTAGTTCCTTATAGATACCAGTCCTTAGGTATTAAAAATGTTATCTTAATGGCTCAAATATAAGGAATATCCTTGGAGAAAAAAGAGAAGATATCCTTAGTTCATGTGATTTTCTCTTGGATGGAATATGAAGATGTAGTTTATTCAAGAAAGGTCCCCATGATGAAATCTTATAAGTCTAATCAGATAACTATACTCAATATAAGAAGAAACTATCTAAGGTTTAAGAGGCTTTCCCAAGACCTCAACCATCACCACTGACATATCAAAAATGGAATGAAATAATGCAAAAAAAAGATAAAGGACCTCAAAGTCCAACCTCAAGGGTCATTTAATGTAGTGAAACAAATGAAGAAGGCCCCAACCAATGTTTCTCTTTAGGATGTCTTGTCTATCCTAGAGCATAAGTCTCTACTATGAGAGGCATTAGAAGACAAAGAAAATCCTATGTGAGCTACCTCAGCTATGGATCTAGCATAAAATAAGGTAAAGGAAGCCAAAAATAATGCATAACCTCATGCACCATCTATATTCATCAACTCCAAAATAGGGTTAACTAAAACAAAACCTACCCCATTCTATTTAACTCTCATTATGGGGAACAAGTTGTTGCACAATTTTATGATTGATTTTGGTGCAAGCACCACAGTAATGCCCAAACAGATTATGGATGCATTACAATTTTAATATGACCCTTTGAATAAAGGGGTAATGTAATTGGATGGGAGAAATTTTCATACCATAGGTTTTATCAAGGTCCTTCCCCTAAATTTGTAATCATGTCTTAATATCATAGTCTCCCAAGAAGTTATGGTGATAGATATTATGTTAGTATTTGGGTTGTGTTTATCAAAAAAATTCACAACCAAGACAAGTAGATACTTGTCTTTGTATTGGTCACACTTGATCTTAAGAACTAAATATGGCTCAAAATTAAGGTGTTGTTTGAGCCACTACATCCAGAACACATAGTTGATGATGCTATGATGAACTTCAAAGTAATGCACACTTATTTCTCCAAGAAAGAGATGTATCACATAGAAATTCTCAGAGAAGAAAGAGTGGTAGACAATAGGATCCTAGAGGAGGAAGTTCTCATTAATGAATTCATTGATAATGATAGGTTCACAAAAATTGATGGCACCAACCTTGAAACTTATGTAATCCATGATGAAGATTAGGTCATCCCTAAAGTCATGAAGAAAAAGGAGGATCAGAGCAAGGAACCATAAAATGAGTCTAAATTTTGGACTCTACATTTCAATGGTGTAAGATGCAAGATTGGCTTTGGAATTAGTATCTGATTGATGTCTCCAAATAGAAAAGAGACCCTTAGGGCCTTATACTTCTAGTTTATCTACACAAACAATGAAATCAAGTATGAAGCCTTGGTCCATGGTCTTCACCTTAATGAGTACATGGACAAAATAATTAAAGGTGTTTGGAGATTTTGAACTTATAACAAGGCAAGTGAGAGGAGTGATAGTTTTAAAGAATTTCTACATGAAGTCTTACCACCATTTAATATGGGATCTGATTAAATAATTTTAAGCATTTAATATCTAAGTCATTACTAGGTCTATGAACACTTAGGAAGACAAAATGGTAGTAATCAACTCCTAGTTTGATCTGATGACAAAATTACTGACCAAAAAATAAATGGTGTGAGTAATTATTGGTCTACCATCCCAAATAATGATTATAACTAGTAGGTATTCAAGAATGATACCCAAATTGTTATGTTTCTTCTATAGTATTTAGAGTTTGTAGAGTACTTACAACTAAATATTAAATAAGCCTATAGGGACCAGATCATGCAAATGAAATCCAATAAACTTCCAAAAGAACTGATCACCCTATAAAATCTATTTGATTCTAATTATGCAAGAAATGACAAATGGAAGTTTGTTGTAGACAAAGGTGACTAATCCAATCTTGATATAGGAGATGGAATAAAATTAAAAGTGGAGAGAGAAGTTTCCCAAAAGGATAAAGATTGATTGGTCTCTTTCTACAACAATTATGAAGGGGTTATGGCCTAAACCTATGATTATTTGAAAGGATATGACTGTGAGGTGATCTAACACACCATAGATCTAATCAAAAGATATAAACTAGTCTATTAAAATTAAAGTCTGGTAAACCCAAAGATTGAGTCTCTTATGGCTAAGAAACTAAGGAAATTGATCAACTCAAGGATTATATACCCAATCAAGTATTCAACTTGGGTATCCAACCTAGTTCTAGTGAGAAAGAAAAATGGATAAATCAAGCTATGCAAAGACTTTAGAGACCTAAATAAATCATATCTAAAATATCATTACCCCTTTTTTCAATGAAACATATCCTCCAAATTGTAATGGGTAAAAACAATTTATCTCTATTAGATGGGTTCTTGGGATATAACCATGTAGGGTTTAATGAAGAGGATCAACATAAAACCACTTTCACTACAAAGTGGGGGACCTTCACCTATGCAAAAATTATTTTCATCCTCTATAATGTAGGGGCTAATTTATAGCAAGCCATGGATATAGCCTTTAAATCCCTGATTAGTAAAATCATCCTCATCTATCTTGATGATCTAATAGTGTTCTCTAATAAAAAAAGAAGATCATTTTGACCATTTAGAGAAGATTTTCCAAAAGTGCCAAGATTTTTTGGTGTCCCTTAACTCCAAGAAATACATCTTCAACATCCCACAAAGCAAGCTTCTAGGATACATGTTATCCAGAGAAGGAATCTCTATTTATCTATCTAGAGTGAAGGAGATTAGGGACTTAACCTTACCCATTAAAAATAAAGGAGTCCAATCTTTCTTAGGGAAGATCAAAATCATTAGTTGATTCATATCCAACTTTGTGGGGTTGGTAAGGCTAGTCACATTGATGATGAAGAAAGACTACGCTTTAAAATGGACCATTGAATCGAAAATAGTATTTGTTAAGATCAAGGAAGAAATATCCACCACTCCCATGCTAGTCAATCCCAACTTCTCTAAATATTTTATAATGTATGTTTATGGTAGTGAACATAGCTTAGAAGTTGTGATAAATCAAAGAGAAGATGAAAGGAAGTGTGAGCATCCTATTTCATTCTATTCAAGAACCCTGGATGGATATGAGACTAAGTATAACTTCATTAAGAAATAGGCTTTCACCATCATTAAAGATCTCAATAAATTCAAACACCTAGTAGTGGGAAGTAAGGTGATGATATATGTGATGTATTCTAGTGTTAAAGAGTACATCATAGAAGGATAAATCATTGATAAGAGAGCCAATTTGATCATTAATATCTTATAATATGACATTAAGTTCAATACAACCAAGGTGATCTGAGGTAGAATACTTTACATGTATTTGGCCCAATGTGTTGATGACCCAATAGGTGAATAGGATACACTAGAAATAGTTTTGATGAGTAAGTATGAAATTGACAAGTCTTAGATCAATGATAAAACCCACTTTATGCAAATTGATTGATCTTAAAATGGCCTCCCCTAACACAAAATGAGATTTTATAGGTTGCAAGGGGCTAGTTATACAATAGTCTAGGAAGTCCTTTCCAAAAGGAACTTTGATGGGGAAATTATTTGATGCATTGACAGCCACCAAGCTGGAAAGATCCTATAAGAAATGTATTTTACCCCTCTAGGTGATCATTTCTCAACAAAAACAACTACAACCAAGATCGTGCATTCAGGATATTACTAGCTAACCATGTTTTTAGATTGCCATTAGGTAGTGAGGAAATGACATCAATACTAATTTTTTATTAGCAAATGAAAGAATTTAGACATGTCATTGAACCCAATTATGATTTATGAGCCTTCCACATAGTGGGTCTTATATTTTATTAGGATTATCAATATAATGTCTATCATGGGCCATAAGTGGATACTCACAACCATGGATTACTTCACGAGATGGACTGAACTAACCCTTCTAAAATAGGCAACTAAAATTATGATCCTCAACTTCTTAGAGGAACTAGTAGCTAGGTTCAACACTCCTAAAATTATTATATCCAACAATGTGAAGGCTTTCCTCAATTCAAAGATTTCAAAATTTAAGCTCAAAAATAACATTTTCCTTAAAACTTTGTCCAGCTGCTAGCCACAAGGGAATGGGTTAGCCAAATCAACAAATAAGAACCTCATAAGGTTAATCAAGAGGATATGCACTAATCAATAGAGGGAGTGGCATAATCATCTAAAGATAGCTTTGTGGGCCAACTAAATCACTCATAAGTAGATTTTGAGAACATCTTCATATGAATTAGTATATGGTAAATAAGTGGTCATGCCCATATTAATAGTGATTCCCACTTTACAGTTACTAAAAGATATCAAAATTGTGGAAAATAGAGAAATAGAGGTCAGGTTGGTAGAATTGCTTAGTATTCAAGAAGTAAGAGAACAAGCCAGTGATGCCAAGGTCACCTGATAGCAGGTAATTAAGAGATGGTTTGAAAAGAAAGTATCTAACCTAGGATTTAAGTTAGGAGACTTGGTTTTAAAATACAACAAAAGGGATATTAAATTGGGTTAGCATGCTAGATTTCATTCTCTATGGAGAGGGCCTTTTTGCATCATTAGAAATAGGTAGAGCGATGTGTTTGAGTTGGTAGATGATGAAATAAATGCCTTAGATATTTTGGTTAACAAAATCTAGTTAAATCACTTTAACTAACTTATCGGCCTCACCTTGCATATAGCTAGTTATTTTTCCTCTTTTATTTTTATTTATTTCTAAAAATAAGTGTCATTAGCATAAGTTGCTACTATCTCATCACCAAGTGTCCACACCTTAGCTTCCCTCATTTTGAAACACCTCTAATAGATGGTTATCTACCCTACTCCCCCAACCATTAATGTTTATGCACCCCTAATTTCATGATCTCCCATGTGGATCATCACAAAATATCTTGTGAATGGCTTCTCAAGTGTGTGTGTCACCCTTAACATTTATGGGTGCCAAAATTCAAAAAGCTACATGATGATCACACTAGAAGTATTGGCCTATAAATACTTATCTCCTAATCAATCCAAACCATTAAACATATTAATAATTTGAAGATAGTGTTGAGCTAAGTAGAGAGTCTCAAGTGAAGAATTGAGTGGAGAATTGTGCCAAAAATTACAAGTAGAATCTAGTATCCAGTGACCTCCCAGAGCAAAGAGAAGATTATTTAAAGAGAGTCATAAGATGGAGAGTTTTGAATCCTCATCTGGTAGTGGACATCCTAGGAAATAAATAACTATTAGATTAGGTGGTTATAGGGACCTTCCCCCATAATTTGCAGGAAGCAAATCATATGCTTCCACCCCTACACAATCGAAGTCTATAGTGTCAATTGTCAAGAGTGTCACTAAGGGATGTTGTAGAGAATCAAAATTGGTCTTAAAAATTTTAGATGGTGTATTCGATCCAAAATTGATAAATAACATAAAGAACTAAGGGAGGGTACCAATACCCACATGATCACAAAGGTTCAAAATGACTTTGAGTTATTTGGTTTTAAGATTTTGACCATCACCCTACCTCAATACATGGTTCCTCTTATACACCCATTCCTAGATATCATCACCCTATGTGTGAAGAGATATAATGCCACCATTGGAATTATCATAGGCAATCACTTGAATTTGGACATCAGTGCCAATATAGTGAGGGAGATGTTTTAGCTCCCTAATGACCATAATACAGACATATGTGATATGGAGAACTTATGAAATATATGGGACACTCATGTCTAAAAGTTAAATTTCCTCAACTTAGCTCTCTATAGTGATAAAATGGAAGTACCACATTTTCCCACCACTTTCTCAATCTTTGAATCATAAGATGTGAGAGACACCCTCTCTATGCTCGTGTTCATCTTTAGAATGGACTTGGACACCAATGTATATGACTTCCAATTGGGTGCAGTCTTCTACTTGAAGATGGTGAGTAGGGAAAAGGACTATAAAATGGAATTTATAGATGTCATCATTAATGCCATTATAATTAGTGGTAGATTTTTTGGCCTAGAATACCTTCAGGTATTCTTCCTTCCTCTTCCACCTAATTTTGCACCATATCTCCCATTTCTTTTTGTTATACTTCACCATTAATGCAATCAAGATGAGGTCATATCCTCATATGATGATTTCTATCTCTACATGGACCCACATCCTATCAATGATGTAATATTATCATGAGTTTATAGATTTCTTCTTATCTTTAGTCTTGTTTGACTTTAGTCAAGAAGCCATCACCTTCAATATGATAGACCACCAAAGAGTATGGCTCACTAGCTAAAAACTTCTAATCGACTGGTTATTTGAATCCCATTTTACATTCATTAGAGTCCATATATTTAAGGAGGATCTATTCCAATGCTCATTCCTACTCATAGATAGGACCTTGGCCCTAGAGCTAGTCTGCCATCTCGATGTGGTGGATGTAGTATATGGTGTAGGTTGTAAGAAGAGGGACCTTTATGATGTCCCCTTTTCAAGAGGGGCATTATAACTATGAGGATATCATAGGAGTGGTTGCTTATGCCTAAACTGGTAGAGTTTTTCCTATACCAAATCAATGATCAATGGAATTATAACTTGGTCAACCATATAGCCACTCTAAAGACCGCCATCCCTTCATCTATGAGCCCAAACCATAATTCAAAGAAAATAAGTTACTAATGGAGGATGATATCAAACACTATGTGGATCTATCTAAGATCCCCTAAGACACTTTTTAACTATGGGAGTCATTTTATAAACCATTTCAGTATATTTAATCCTATAAAGACTATGACCAAGGGTCTAAGAGCATAGTTCATCCATAGGGGATGGAAAAAGGAGAAGATGGAAGTCTATTGGAAGTATAAGCAAGATATTGGCCAAAGGGAGCTCAAATTTAAATATCTAGACTATGATGATGATTTTGAGAACCTCTAGGATGAACACCATGAGGAAAATGCTAGGGTAGAAGAAGAGGTTTTAGTTGAATAAAAGGAAGAGGATACCCTTTAGGGAAGGAGGAAATTTTTTTTATGATTCAGAGGCCTAAATCTTTGCCCCCTCCTCTTTATCCAAATCCCCAAAATAGTTGTAAGCTACTCCAAGGCAACTTGAGGCTAGGTCATCTTAGCCTAGATCTAAGGTGCAAACTTCCAACCCCCTCCTAAGCCCAAATAGAAGAAGGTACACTTTTTTGACCATCTTCTTTAATTTTTTCTTCATTCTTTACTTCACCTTTACCTTCCACTATTTATATCATATTCATGCCTCTTACAATTGTGAAACCAATCACGTTACTTACATCATTTTTCACTCCTTTACCTTCATCCACCAAAAGCACATCCATCATGGCATAATCACCCTTCACCCTTCTCCATGGCCTCCCTCCTTTCTTTGCTTCCACATTGACCATTTACCTATTCATTCTCATGGGAACAACATTCGCTACTTTATAGTAGTAAGTGAACATTCCTTTAAAATTGCCACAAGGATCCCCCTTCATGGGGGAATTAATATAGTCACAAGAATAGTTCTACCAATAGCTAGAGACTACAAGAAAAACTTGAGAGGAATAAATAAATAAATGAAGAGGTAAAATGGTTAATGCCCTAGTAACACATCACATGAGATCATTCTTTGACCCTACGTATTAACATCTAATGATTGCACATATGATGCCAATAATAATCAAGCCCCAAGAATAGATGTAGTCAAGGGATTACTCAATACATGTCATTGGCCTTAACCTCAACCAGGCCAAACCACTCAATAGGGATGAATTTATGGAGGATATCTAAAATTACATCACCATGGACTATCTCAAGGTAGGCCATCAGTTGGAAAAGGAGCAAGAACTCATAAGAGTCAAAGCTACCATTGACTTCCTAAATTTAGAGGCTAAGGCCAAAGATGTAGAGATCACCAAGATAAGGTTTGACCTATAGAATGTTGTCACATCTAAGATATTCTAATTGGAAGATAATCAAAGGGCATTGTTTTAAGTCTAGGTCATAGAACTAAAGGCTAAAATTGATGGCCTGAAGATGAAAAAGGTGGCCATAGAAAATAAGTTGCAAAAAAAAATATAGCTCACATAAACACATAAGAGTCTCTTAAAATCTATAAGTACATAGAAATAAATATAACAATAGATGCAATAATATTCCTCAACCAAAGACCAATAGATCTAGTATTTGAATAAGGACCTCGTCACCTACCCTTAGATAGTAGGTATCCTCCCAATGGTTCAACATGTTGTTTCCAAAACCAGCTTATCTCATTTTGGAAGCAACCCCCCACGAAACTTGTCTATTTCGTCTTGTCTCTCTAAGTTCATTTTTTAGGACGTTTCTGTAGTAGGTTTTCATCTTGGTCGGATCAGGAAGTGGTTACTATCCCATCGAGACCAAGTTTCCCCTTCCCCTTTTCCTTTTTCTCCTCTTTCTAGAGTTGGTCTCTTTTGCTTTTTTCCTGCAACGGCGGCGATTTTCGCTGCCCATGCTTGTCTCTTGCTTTTCCATGCAAGGGCGGCGATTTTCGCCGCCCCTACATTTTCTATGCAAGGGCGGCGATTTTCGCCGCCCCTGCATTTTCCATGCAAGGGCGGTGATTTTTGCCGCCCCTGCATTTTCCATGCAAGGGCGGCAATTTTTGCCGCCCCTGCATGTCTCGGTTTCCATGCAAGGCATTAATGGCCCTGCGTGGCGGGTTGTTGGGGTTGGTTTTTCACCCTATATAGTCCGATTTGGGACTCATTTCTTCTCACTTCTTCCTCCTCTCCTCCTGCCTCTTGCACTTGAGCGCTCCAAGGGACTTTGCGAAGTGCCAGCTCGCGGATCTGACTTCGTGGCACACGCATTTTCCAGGTAGGGTTTGTTTTTAGTTTTCTTTTTATTGTTTCCTCTTCTTCCTAGATTAGTCATTCTTTATTTGTTTTTATTTTTGTTGTTTCTTTCCTCTCCCCCACGGCCTCGTAAGGGTGGCATTTCCTTGCCGTCGTCCCCCCTCTTTTCTATCTTTCGTGTAGAGGCGGCGATTTTCACCGCCCCTCCACACGGCTTGTCAAATGCAAGGGTGGCGAATATCGCTACCTCCACTCTTGCAGTATTCCTCATGCAAGGGTGGCAATTTTTGCCACCCCTGCATTCCTCATGCAAGGGCAGCGATTTTCGCCGCCCCTGCATTCCTCATGCAAGGGCGGCAATTTTTTCTGCCCCTGCATTTTCCTTCCTTTTTCAACTAACTCCCAGATTTTTTTTTGGGTTGTCCTTTTCAAGCTTTTTTCTTCCTCATTTTCCATCCCTTTGCCCATCCTGGCCTTTTTAAGTGACCTCCAGCAACCTATGTCACTTAAATTGCTCTCCCCTTCTCTCTCACTCTCCTTTCGACTATGGCTGCAGCACCTTCAGCAAGCTCCTGCACGCCTGCTCCCATCCAAACAAGATCGTCCCCCATGACGGAAGCATCTCCTTCAAAGGTGAAGACAATGAAATACAAGTACCAGGGCATCTTCTCGCTCACAGCAATCACCTCGAATGTCGATGACATTCGAGACACTGAGATTGGCCACGTAGATATGGCCGAATTCCTAGGACGAACCAAAGCAACAAATCCCAACACTGGGATAAAGAGAATTATTGAGAGCAACATCCACCTGGTGGCTGCCTTCCCAGTAGCGGCCCATCATGTAGAGTTCATCCTTCAATACACACACTTCTATGATAAAGAGACCAGATCGGTCTCAGACGCTAGTGGCAGCATGATCATTCGGTTGGACCCCAAATTTATCGACAAAGTTTTCCTATGTCCACCAGCCACCGAAGTAACCCAAATTGACTTCGAGAACGCACAGAAGGAGTACGACAAAGACCCTGAGAGGGCAAAGAGGGTCATAAACCATAAGTGGTTAAAAACCCCAAGGGCCAGTCTATCCAGATGGTTGAAAAGCTTCCCCAGAAGTGACTTCATTGAAGAAGTTGGTGACTTAATCACCCTCCTCAGTAGAGTACGGGGCCTCCCGTCCTCTTCACAATTCCATGAATGGATGTATCCATTCATTAAGATCATCCTGCAAGGCAAACAGGCCATCTTCTGGGGGGAACAGATCAGCAATGTTATTCATGAGCAGCTGACCAGGGTACAAACCTCCTTCAAATTCTACATGACCTCGTACCTAGTCTACATAGCTGCTACCATGCGATCTTTTCCAGGTCTAACAACAGAGGGGGATAGGAAGACCACCCCGGTCTATTCATACTATCCGCAGCTGACACTTCAGGGGTTGACACGTCATTTTAGGTGAGTGAATGATGCATTCTTTGCCATATTTCTATGTTTCTTCGATCCTTAACTGGAGCAGAAGAGAATATCAGATGAGGCCTGGATAGTAGTGAACAGTTTTGGCTGCATGTTCCTCCAATTCTCTACATTTTCTTATCTTTGGGTGGGTTTCTACCAAGGATACCCTTATATGCTCCCTAGATTCCCTTCAGACAGGTTGGTCCTAATGGAGCTTTGCCAGAAATTGGCCATCGTGCACTCAAAATAGATGGAGCTTAAGAGACCTGGTTTCAAGTTTCCTATCCAGATTGGTAGATTTTCCATTGCTACATCGACTAAAGCCAAGGTTATGGAAACAGAGATGCAGATGGTTACCATCAAATCATTCAAAAGACGGGAAAAATTTGATTACAGGGGAGTTAGAGAGACAATCCGAAGGAAGACTCAGTTCCACGAGCCCATGATTGAGGACATCTGGGTGGATATGAGGATGGCTGAAGAGATAAGGAAGATAGACTATTGCCGTCTCACACTAGAGCAGATAGAGTACCTCGGGCTTGCTGAGATCCCTTCAGGGTTGATTGACGATGGGAATATTGTGAACAATAAATATCTGACAGAGAAGGTCGTTGGTTCCCCTCTTCCTCTGATTAACTGGTCTCAAAAAGAGTTGACCTCTCTAAGGAAAAGATTCGAACCAGTATTGGCTAACACCAATAGTTGGTTGGCAGCAAAGGGAATCACCCTAAAAGAGTTCATCACAGGGTCAGAGGCTGAATACCAAGCAGAGATGAAGAGAAAGGCAGAAAGCCAAACCAAAAACAAAGACGACGTTCCTTCATCTTCTAGACCTCACAAGCCTAGGACCGTCTTTGTATCCAAGAAGCCTAGGTCAGCACAAGAGCCTGAGGCAGTAGCCGAAGGAACTAAAGAACAAAGTCCCGAGGTACAGGCAGCTCAACCAATGGGGACAGTGGATCAACCTTCAGAACGACCAGGTGTTGGGTCTCCAACCTCACCAAGACAAGCACAACCAATCCAGAGCTCTTCTCCTCCTCCTCAATCTCCTATGGTGCCCACTTCTCCTATCTCTCCTATCAGTGTTCCCTCTTCTGGACCCACTTCCCCTTCCAAAGTTGTTTTTGGTGATCCTCAGGATCCTTCAGCAGGTTCACCTCGCTCTTTTGCATCCATTCTGAGTTTATCATCTCCATCTTTTAACCTGCCACCAAGCCCTGCACCTGATCCAGAATCAGCAGTTGGTACAGTTTCGCCGGTTACTCCAACCACGACTACTGTCACCACCAGTAGCGTGGAAGCCGCTACCATGACACCGGTGGAGGCAACTATTGTTACAACATGTACTTCTCTCCCACCTTGGATGTCTGCTTTCACACCAAAGAGAAAGAAAAGGGCCATCTCCATAGAAGAATTCGATTTCAGCAAGATAGTGCCAGCCAAAACAAAAGCTCCCAAGAAGCCAAAAATCCTCTCCAAGTTGGTCGAGTAAAAGGGGCAAAAATTTTTGGAAATTGCCAAACCCTCGCAGGACGCAACCCTCAAGGGTTTTGAAATGAGCAGTTATTCCTTTTCTCATGTTAAACTTGGCAAGGTTACACACGAAGGTGCGAAGAGTGATCTTCAGTCGGCGATGGACATTATGGTCCAAAAATTTGACAAGGAAAAAGAGATGAAGGATTTTTATAAAGCCAAGGCTGAGCAGTTAATGGCAGTAATCAGAAGATTCACTATCCCACCTGAAGCAGCGACTCCAGAGGCCTTTTTTGTGGATGATTCAGTCATTCAGAAAGCTGAAAAGACTTATTTAAAGGGGAAGGTAATGGAGGAATATATTGACAGAATGCACAACCAAGGAATCTCTCTGCTATCTAAGGTTGCAGAAAGAACAGGGAAAATGAAGAGGTTGAAAGCTTAGGTAGACGATTTTGTCTCCCTTGTCTCTCAAGAAATTGATGGCTTGGAGAAGGATCTCTATAGATGGAAGGAAATGAAATATCTAAAAAAGAGTACCCTGATATCTATCGGTATCATCCCCAACAAAGATTCCTGTGTTGAGATCAAGGAGGCGAGGATCTTTAGGATCCAAGTACTCAAAGATCTAATTGATGATCTCAAAGCTTTTAAAGAAGCTAGTGATAAAAGTGACCTGAGCTTGTTAAACAAATTAGAAGAGCTGCCCTGTGACTTGACCTCTAAGGATCATCAGTTCCTTCCAGCAGATGAAATAATTCAGAATTTTGAAGTGATGATCTAGAAGGATTTCAAAGGAGCGTCTTTCTCAATGACTTCAGTAGACAGCGTTCTGGATGCTCAATTAACTTTGGAGAATTTAAAATCCAGGTTAACTGGCCACTCTAAAGCCATCACAGCATTGAAAGATGCACTAATCAGATCAAGGGTCATCTCCAAAAATGTAGTTGCACCGAACAGCGTAGGAATTCAGGCATCAATAACCATGGATGATGCTCATTTGAAGAAGTCTGACAGCAAAAATTGACACTCTCCCTCTCTCTCTTTCTCTCTTCTTCTATCCTTATGCATTTCTATTTTGTGCAGAATGCATGCAATTTTGTAACATGTAATTACGAGTATTATATTTTTGGAAAATATCTAGAAAGTCAAGGATGAGTCATCTTTGACCAAGATATTTTGTTTTTTATTATTTTTTGTTTTTGAGGAATTTCTCCTTATATATAGTGGAGACCTCATTTGTAAAAGGGCTTGGAAAATTCAATAGCAAACACTCTGCTGAAATTGAAGCAACTTTTGAGACTTTGTGCTCAAATTTGTAAATTATATTCTGTTGAATGAATGAGAAGAAGATTATTTCAGATTTTGTGTTGAGATTATCTGTGTTACTTAGGAAATAGTTATTATGCCTTTTTCCTGGTAACATCTTGTTCATCTAATTTGATAAGCAAAGTGGGCGTGTTATTATTATTTGAGGGCACTTCTTGAGGGTAGAAGATAGACTTTGTGCTGCTTTAACCTTTGAGATTCTTTTATCTTTTGTAGTTTGAGGTGAAGACTTTGTGCTTCACTTTACTCTATGGTTTTACTCGATCCGGATCTGTGGAGAAGCTACGGAAGACTTTGCGCTTGTGTGAGCGTTCTTGTGCCTTGGTTACTTTAGGTAATCTCTTGCTCTCGTTTGATACCATTCCTGAAAGAAGAGGAGTGTTATTAGCTTTAGACCAGGGATTTTTCCTCTTTTGTTCTTTATTCATCACTTCTGAAAAAAGAGAAGTGGATGTTGTTCTACCCCCCATGTGTTATTTTCTGCTTAATTATATATATGCTTATAGCACATAAATATTGATAGGGAACCTCCCCTTGATGAGAGGAGAGATTTACCTCGTCTAGATCTGGTAAAGCTGCACTCTTCGTAGTGTAAATCTCCCTTATGCTGTGGCTGATATCCCCATTTTGCCATCAGTTAGTTGATGACAAAATATTCACCCAACAGTTTTTTTGGCGACTCCGCTGGGGACTCGAGTGTGTAGTCTGAAACCTCAAGTTTCAGGTTGAAGCAGTCCCTACCCTTACCCATTACGTAATCTGGCGACTCCATTTCATGTCTTACCCATTATCATTATATCCTTACCAACTATCTCCATTATATTATCTGGTCAGATTAACCAGAGCTACCGGGAAGAACACGCATCTTGGGGCCTCAAGCTTCAACTTGAAGTGGTTTTGGTCTCAATTTTGTTTTAAAAATCTGGAAACCCCACGTTACACCAGAGGTTAGAGATCTAAGGGTGTTGTTGACCCGGTGTTTGAGTTGGCGCAACAGAGTAATTTTGATCTGTTTCCCCCATCAACTTCTCTTCAACGGTCTAGGAGTGTTCCTTCTAGCCTTGTCAGGTCACCAACATAAGGTAGAACTCCTTTTCCCGCTGTCAATCGCCGCCTACCTATAAACACTCCACCAAGGTTTGTTATCCCACCTTTTCATCCCCTTATCATAATGGCTCAAGGCCTGTGGGGTAATTCTTTCGGTCCTCTTAATTTAACCCCACCTCTGCATGAACTACCTCGTAGTTCTAGGAAAAATTTTCCTAAGTTTTTTGGTGATGGAAAGGTTCATCCCGACGAGCATATTTCCGCTTTATCCATAGCATGTGGTGTAATTGGTGTTGAATTTGAAGATGTGGCAGTGAGACTTTTTGTGGAGACTTTGCAAGGTGCTGCTACGGATTGGTTCTATCACTTGCAGGCTGGGTCAGTAACAAGCTGGAATACGCTCAAGTCTAAATTCGAAGCTAGGTTTAAACCCGCTGAAGATGCACATGCTTTGTTAGCTCAGCTAACACAGATGAAAAAAGAATCCCAGGAACCCATGAGGGATTTCATAGCTAAGTTCAACAAATTAAGAAATCAAATTCCTACTGTGGCTCAACCCATGCCGGAGAATCTCAAATCCTTTTTTATCAACTCACAGCTCCCCGAAGTAAGTTTTTTGTTGAGACGAGCTGGCCCTATGGACCTGGCCTTGGTTCAAGGATTGGCCACTGAGATTGAAGATGATCTTATCCTAGCAGGCAAAATCAGGAAAGATTTTGGTAAAAATAAATACCCCTCACCTGTTGAAAGCTCTTCCATGGGCACTACTGATCCTATGGTGCAAAAATTAACAAATGAACTAATTGCTTTGAAAAGACAAATCGCTCAAGGCCCGTCTGCTCCTACCTATCGAGATGCACCCAGGAAGACATTTTAGAATCAGCCATATCAAGGTAATACTGCCCAAACCCAAGGACAATCAAACCGCCTACCTCCCCCTTCAGGGAGATTAGCCATTGAAGCAGCACCTACAAATTTAGCGGTTGGATACCTAGAAGCTGAGCACGACCTTTCCTTTCAGCCGCAGCTAGATCAATCAGAAAGTGCTAACCTCTTTGATGAACAGGATGAAGAATTAGCTAGTGACTCTAGTATCGGTTTCCTAGATTATCAAGATGAAGCTGGATAAAAAGGGGAAGATTCAGAGGGAGCTTATGCTGTCTTTACCAGATCTCAAAATCAGTCAGCTTCACACGCTGACAAAGGGAAAGCAGATGATGAGCTCCAGCCAGCAGTTTCCATTGCCCAACGTGGGACTCCATTACCTCTGTAATCAAAAGATCAGGTAACTCATAAAAGAGTAACTACTCTCGGTCACTTAATATCCCCCTCTCCTACTACTCAGGCCGGTGAAGTACCGTCAAAGTCTTTGATGAGGGGACTGCTCCTTCTTCTATTGCAACCACCTTTCAATCATTTGATATTATTGATCATGCTAAAAAGACTAAGATCCAAATGACAGAGGTTGAGTATTTGAGAGCTAACCCAGAACAGCTTGATAGGTTAGCGGAATATGTTAAAAATAAAGCTATCCCTGTAGGACAAAATCCTTTGAAAGTTGTTCCAGATCTCCCCAAAGACAAACCAGCCCAAAAAATCTGGTTGTGACACCTCCCGTCACTCCTGGAAAAATAGAACCTTTTTATGTCTCTCTGCTTATAAATGGTTACAAACTAAGTAACTGCATTATAGACTCTGGGGCTTCAGATAACGTCATGCCTACAAAAGTAGCAGATTCTCTCGGCTTAACTTTAACCAAAACTTTTGGGAGGTGTTTTTCCATGGAAAACAAGCAAGTTCCCCTCCTTGGCCAAATAAAATATGCCCAATACGCCTTCTTGCCTTTTCCAAAAAAGTGAATTAAAATGACGGTTCTAGTAGCGAATGTTCCAGCATCTTACGGTATCCTGCTCGGCTAGAATTTCTGTAAAGATGTTAGAGGCGAGTTAAGCATGGACCTATCTGAAGCAAGGATTCCGGTTCAAGGCGTCATGAAAAGATTGCTTCCTGAAAAGGAAGCCAGGTATGTAGTTACCCGTTCCACAACACCTGAAGCTCAGATTTTATTTGAGTCATCAGGCATGGGCACTTATTTCTTATCTACAGACGAGATCCGTGGTGCATTAGATGAAACTCCTATGGGTGATGATTTGATTTTGGTTTCAGCTAGTGCGATGGATGGGACGCCCAAGCAAAATGAACACATAAAACAATCTTTTCCCCGAAACGGGAAAGTTTTTATGGAAAGAGTAATACCTGATGAGCTATGGACTTTGGAGTTCGACGGCAGTTGCTCTTCTACTGGATCAGGAGCGAGAGTTGTGTTGGTATCCCCTCAAGGAGAAATTACTCCTTTTTCCTACAAATTACAATTCAATAATACTAACAACACGGCCAAATATAAATCCCTGTTGCTCGAACTATAGGCTACCAAAGAAAAGGGCGTTAAGAAACTCCATGCTAAAGGAGACGCTGAGTTGATTGTCTGTCAGGTAAGGAACCTCTATCAGACCAAGCATGAGAGGTTGCGCCATTACCACAATCTAGTGTGGGATCAAATTGAAAATTTTGATGCCTTCAATATCTCTGCCGTTCTGAGGGAATTCAATGATCGAGCAGATGCATTGGCTGTTTCTGCCACCCTCCTGATTCCCCACCCAGATTTTAAGGGAGATAAGTATACTATTGAGCTAGTTTTTTGACCAAGTGTACCAGACAATGTCAACCACTGGCAGGTGTTTAACAACGATGATCAAATCATCACCTTCTTGGAACAAAAGGACACTTTCAAACAATTGCATTTTTAAGGTAGTAAGCCCTGGGAGTGCGGACTGACCCCTAAAACCTGGACCCATACAGGTGAAGATTTTCTACAGCTAAAGGGGAATAAAATTCCCAAAGGTTTGGTTTCCCTAGAGAAGCCGTTTGATGACCATGACAGGTTCGTCAAATAGCAACGAACAGATTCAAATTCTTCTCAAGATTTTGATCAAGTCAACTTGGGAACCAAGAACGACCCTAAGATGGTAAACATTGGAAAATGTTGTGCTTCTAAAGAAAGGTTTGAGCTCGCTAGTTTACTCCTCCAATATAGGGACGTATTGGCTTACTCTTATGATAACTTAAAATCTCTTAGGCCTCATGACATTCATCATGACATCCCTCTGAAAGCCAACTCTGTGCCTTACAAATAGAAATCTAGGCAATATAATCCAAAAATCTCAGGCACTATTTTAGCTGAGATACAAAAGATGGTGGATGCTCAAATAATTTTTCCGATCCATCACTCAACATGGGTTGCCAACATAGTACCCATTAGAAAGAAAAATGGTGAGATTTGAATTTGTGTAGATTTCAAGAACTAGAATCAGTTGTCCTTAAAAGATAACTACCCCCTTCCCATCATGGATCAAGTCCTACAGATGGTAACAGGTTCAGAAATGTTATCAATGCTTGACGGTTTTTTGGGTTACAATCAAGTTGAGGTCGGGAAAGCAGATCAACACAAGACAGTGTTCACCACGCCCTGGGGCACTTTTGCTTACCGCAGGATGCCTTTCGGTCTGATAAATGCAGGCGCTACTTTTCAAAGGGCCATGGATCTCGCTTTCAAAGATGTTATGGGAAAATTCATTGTAGTATACTTAGATGATTTGATGGTATTTTCAAAACAACGCTCTGAACATGTTCACCATTTACAAAAGATCCTGGAACGCTTCCATCAAAATGGCATCTCGTTAAACCCAAAGAAATCCATCTTCGGAGTAACTGAAGGGAAACTTCTCAGACACATAGTGTCCTGAGAAGGCATCAGGATCGATTCAGAAAGAGTTAGCTCCATCCAGGAACTTACTCTGCCTACCAGTAAGACCGCAGTTCACTCTTTCTTTGGAAAAGTGAATTTCCTTAGGAGGTTCGTTCCAGAATTTGCTGAGAAAACCCGTCATATTGTCAACATGATGAAGAGCAATGCCGCATTCAAGTGGACTGCCGAGGGCAAATCAGCGTTCAAAGAAATTAAGGAAGCAATCACTCGGGCACCAGTTTTGGTCTGTCCGGACTATACTAAAGGTTTCAAGATATATAGTTACGCCTCTGAGCATACACTATCAGCTATTTTGGTTCAACCAAATTCAGAAAATACAGAATCTCCTATTTCATTCATGAGTTGCCCCCTCAAAAATTATGAATTAAAATATTCCCTTATGGAGAAACATGCTTACGCCGTAGTCAAGGCTGTCAAGTAGTTCATGTTTTATATCCTGAATTCTCACACCAAAGTTCTCGTGCTGGATACAACAATAAAATCTATTTTGACTCAGCAAGATTTCGATACAAAGAGGGGTAACTGGATTGCCAAAATTCAAGAATTCGATCTAGACATCAAACCAACCAAGCTCATACGGGGACGGGGCCTCTGCCAATTGATCACCAACAACACTCCAGAGGAATTAAAAAATGAAGATCAAGATATCGAAAGCGTGCCCACAGTTCTCTTTGTCGCCACTACTGATGAGTGGTTTTCTAACATTACTTATTTCCTAACATATGGTGAATGCCCTTCTCATCTTTCTTTTAAAGAAAAATGGAATGTTAAATTAAAAGTAGTTGGTTATGTTCTATGGGACAATGGTCTTTATAAGAGAAACCTGGATGGGGCATTTCTTCGTTGTGTTGACAAGGCTCAACAAGCAAGACTTTTAGAATTTTTCCACAATTTGGCCTGTGGAGGACATTTCTCCGCACCAGTGACGGCACACAAGATTCTATGATCAAGGTACTATTGGCCTACTCTTTTTCAA
Organism: Torreya grandis; assembly: GCA_037957365.1. Taxonomy (NCBI): domain Eukaryota; kingdom Viridiplantae; phylum Streptophyta; class Pinopsida; order Cupressales; family Taxaceae; genus Torreya; species Torreya grandis. Next base: position 1,552,215 of record JARHVA010004301.1, read on the forward strand.
GATGCTTACAAATGGGTGTGTAAGTGTGAACTGTGTCAGCAATTCGTCGAAAAACCTAAGCTACCTACTTTGCCCCTCAGGCTAGTTGTGATCGATGAACCATTCCAGTAGTGGGGTATTGATTTCATTGGTGCAATTAACCCATCTTCAAGCACCGGACATGATTATGTCCTCACCGTGATAGACTATTTTACTAAGTGGGTGGAGGCCAAACCAACTAAGCATGCTACATCCGAAGTAGTATGCACCTTTCTCAAAGAAAATATCATCTCCAAGTTTGGGGTTCCACTAAAAATTGTGACAGATAATGCAGCCTGCTTTTCGTCACATAAAATCACTCAATTTTGTTTCCACTATGAGATTACCTTGTCTCACACTTCAGACTATTTCCCTCAGGGAAATGGACAAGCAGAATCAAGTAACAGGAACCTGGTCACCATCATCAGGAAGTTGGTAGACGACAATCAGAGAACATGGCACAAAGCTTTATATGATGCTTTATGGGCCGATAGGATAACACCTAAAAGAGATATAGGTATGTCACCTTTCCAACTCCTATATGGATGAAATGCATAAATCCCCATCACCCTTGAACTACCAGCACTCAGGTTAACCAGAGCAATCGAAGACTCGACCTTTGAAGGCTCAGTTGACAAGCAGATCATGTGTCTGACGGAGCTGAATGAACAATGAGTTATGGTGGTAGATCGGATCAGGGAACATCAGAATTGGGTGAAGGTGCTTTTTGATAAAAAAAACCTAAAGCGCGTGAGTTCCAAGTCGGAGATCAAGTCTTGTTATGGGACAAGCGGCGTGAACCAAAAGGGATGCATGGCAAATTCGACTCCCTGTGGAGGGGTCCGTTCACCATTCGGTAGCTCTGTGGTGAAGCCAGCTTTTTGCTGGAGTATAAAGATGGAACACCGTTTACACTACCTCACAATAGGCAGCATCTAAAGCTTTTCAACCCTTGAAGCTTGGATGAGTCCATTTGTAAAATATGTACAGTTCTTATATTTTGTCTGTCTTTCTTTCTCATTTTTCGCTCGACTCTGTAGCCCAATGGCTTAGATGAAGGCACTTAGAGACTAGATTCTACTTCTGCTAATCTTTTCGATTGAGCAGAAGTTCCCCAACAGGAGCCAACTATTGTTTCCAAAACTAGCTTATCTCATTTTGGAAGCAACCCCCCACGAAACTTGTCCATTTCATCTTGTCTCTCTAAGTTCATTTTTTAGGACGTTTCTGTAGTAGGTTTTCATCTTGGTCAGATTGGGAAGTGGTTACTATCCCGTCGAGACCAAGTTTCCCCTTCCCCTTTTCCTTTTTCTCCTCTTTCTGGAGTTGGTCTCTTTTGCTTTTTTCCTGCAAGGGCGGCGATTTTCACCGCCCATGCTTGTCTCTTGCTTTTCCATGCAAGGGCGGCGATTTTTTCCGCCCCTGCACGTCTCAATTTCCATGCAAGGCATTAATGGCCCTGCACGGTGGGTTGTTGGGGTTGGTTTTTCACCCTATATAGTCTGATTTGGGCCTCATTTCTTCTCACTTCTTCCTCCTCTCCTCCTGCCTCTTGCACCTGAGCGCTCTAAGGGACTTTGCGAAGTGCCAGCTCGCGGATCCGACTTCGTGGCGCACGCATTTTCTAGGTAGGGTTTGTTTTTAGTTTTGTTTTTATTATTTCCTCTTCTTCCTAGCTTAGTCATTCTTTATTTGTTTTTATTTTTGTTGTTTCTTTCCTCTCCCCCGCAGCCTCGTAAGGGCGGCATTTCCTTGCCGCCGTCCCCCCTTTTTTCTATCTTTCGTGTAGAGGCGGCGATTTTCACCGCCCCTCCACAAGGCTTGTCAAATGCAAGGGCGGTGAATATTGCTGCCTCCACTCTTGCAGCATTCCTCATCCAAGGGCAGTGATTTTCATCGCCCCTGCATTCCTCATGCAAGGGCGACGATTTTCACTGCCCCTATATTTTCCTTCCTTTTTCAACTAACTCCCAGATTTTTTTTTGGGTTGTCCTTTTCAAGCTTTTTTCTTCCTCATTTTCTGTCCCTTTGCCCATCCTAGCCTTTTTAAGTGACCTCCAGTAACCTATGTCACTTAAATTGCTCTCCCCTTCTCTCTCACTCTCCTTTCGACTATGGCTACAGCACCTTCAGCAAGCTCCTGCACGCCTGCTCTCATCCAAACAAGATCGTCCCCCATGATGAAAGCATCTCCTTCAAAGGCAAAGGTGATGAAATACAAGTACCAGGGTGTCTTCCCGCTCACAGCAATCACCTCGAATGTCGATGACATTCGAGACACCGAGATCGGCCACGTAGATATGGCTGAATTCCTGGGATGAACCAAAGCAACAAATCCCAACACTGGGATAAAGAGAATTAATGAGAGAAACATCCACCTGGTGGCCACCTTCCCAGTAGTAGCCCATCATGCAGAGTTCGTCCTTCAATGCATGTACTTCTATGACAAAGAGACCAGATCGGTCTCAAATGCCAGTGGCAGCATGATCATTCGGTTGGACCCCGAATTTATCGACAAAGTTTTCCTATGTCCACCAGCCACCGAAGTAACCCAAATTGACTTTGAGAACGTGCAGAAGGAGTATGACAAAGACCCTGAGAGGGTAAAGAGGGTCATAAACCATAAGTGGTTAAAAACCCTAAGAGCCAGTCTATCTAGATGGCCAAAAAGCTTCCCCAAAAGTGACTTCATTGAAGAATTTGGTGACTTAATCACCCTCCTCAGTAGAGTACGGGGCCTCCCGTCCTCTTCACAATTCCATGAATGGATGTATCCATTCATTAAGATCATCCTGCAAGGCAAACAGGCCATCTTCTGGGGGGAACAGATCAGCAACGCTATTCACGAGTAGCTGACCAGGGTACAAACCTCCTTTAAATTCTACATGACCTCGTACCTGGTCTACATAGTTGCTGCCATGCGATCTTTCCTAGGTCTAACAACAGAGGGGGATAGGAAGACCACCCCGATCTATTCATACTATCTGTAGCTGACACTTCAGGGGTCGACACATCATTTTAGGTGAGTGAATGACGTGTTCTTTGCCATATTTCTATGTCTCTTCGATCCTCAACTGGAGCAGAAGAGAATATTAGATGAGGCCTGGACAGTAGTGAACAGTTTTGGCTGCATGTTCCTCCAGTTCTCTACATTTTCTTATCTTCAGGTGGGTTTCTACCAAGGATACCCTTATATGCTCCCTAGATTCCCTTTAGACAGGTTGGTCCTAACGGAGCTTTGCCGACAATTGGCCATCGTGCACTCAAAATAGATGGAGCTTAAGAGACCTGGTTTCAAGTTTCCTATCCAGATTGGCAGATTTTCTGTTGCTACATCGACTAAAGCCAAGGTTATGGAAACAGAGATGCAGATGGTTACCATCAAATCATTCAAAAGATAGGAAAATTTTGATTACAGGGGAGTCAGAGAGACAATTCGAAGGAAGACTCAGTTCCATGAGCCCATGATTGAGGACATCTGGGTGGATATGAGGACGGCTGAAGAGATAAGGAAGATGGACTATTTCCGTCTCACGCTAGAGCAGATAGAGTAACTCGGGCTTGCTGAGATCCCTTCAGGGTTGATTGACAATGGGAATATCGTGAACAGTAGATATCTGACAGAGAAGGTCGTTGGTTCCCCTCTTCCTCCGATTAACTGGTCTCAAAAAGAGTTGACCTCTCTAAGGAAAAGATTCAAACCAGTATTGGCTAACACCAATAGTTGGTTGGCAGCAAAGGGAATCACCCTAAAAGAGTTCATCACAGGGTTAGAGGCTGAATACCAAGCAGAGATGAAGAGAAAGGCAGAAAGTCAAACCAAAAACAAAGACGACGTTCCTTCATCTTCTAGACCTCACAAGCCTAGGATCGTCTTTGTATCCAAGAAGCCTAGGTCAGCACAAGAGCTTGAGGCAGTAGCCGAAGGAACCAAAGAACAAAGCCTTGGGGTAAAGGTAACTCAACCAATGGGGACAGCGGTTCAACCTTCAGAATGACCAGGTGTTGGGTCTCTAACCTCGCCAAGACAAGCATGGCCGATCCTGAGCTCCTCTCCTCCTCCTCAATCTCCTATGGTGCCCACTACTCCTATCAGTGTTCCCTCTTCTGGACCCACTTCCCCTTCCAAAGTTGTTTTTGGTGATCCTCAAGATCCTTCAGCAGGTTCACCTCACTCTTCTGCATCCATTCCGAGTTTATCATCTCCATCTTTTAACCTGCCACCAAGCCCTGCACCTGATCCAGAATCAGCAGTTGGTACAGTTTCGCCGGTTACTCTAACCATGACTACTGTCACCACTAGTAGCGTGGAAGCCGCTACCATGACACCGGCGGAGGCAACTATTGTTACAATAGGTACTTCTCTCCCACCTTGGATGTCTACTTTCACACCAAAGAGAAAGAAAAGGGCCATCTCCCCAGAAGAATTCAATTTCAGCAAGATAGTGCCAGCCAAAACAAAAGCTCCCAAGAAGCCAAACATCCTCTCCAAGTTGGTTGAGGAAAAGGGGCAAAAATTTCTGGAAATTGCCAAACCCCCACAGGACGCAACCCTCGAGGGTTTTGAAATCAGCAGTTATTCCTTTTCTCGTGTTGAACTTGGCAAGGTTACACACGAAGGTGCGAAGAGTGATCTTCAGTCGGCGATGGACATTATGGTCCAAAAATTTGACAAGGAAAAAGAGATGAAGGATTTTTATAAAGCCAAGGCTGAGCAGTTAACGGTAGTAATCAGAAGATTCACTATTACACCTGAAGCAGCAACTCCAAAGGCCTTTTCTGTGGATGATTCAGTCATTCAGAAAGCTAAAAATACTTATTTAAAGGGGAAGGTAATGGAGGAATATATTGACAGAATGCACAACCAAGGAATCTCTCTGCTATCTGAGGTTGCGGAAAGAACAGGGAAAATGAAGAGGTTGAAAGCTCAGGTAGACGATTTTGTCTCCCTTGTCTCTCAAGAAATTGATGGCTTGGAGAAGGATCTCAACAGATGGAAGGAAATGAAATATCTAAAAAAGAGTACCCTGATATCTATCGGTATCATCCCCAACAAAGATTCCTATGTTGAGATCAAGGAGGCGAGGATCTTCAGGATCCAGGTACTCAAAGATCTAATTGATGATCTCAAAGCTTTTAAAGAAGCTAGTGATAAAAGTGACCTGAGCTTGTTAAACAAATTAGAAGAGTTGCCCTGTGACTTGACCTCTAAGGATCATCAGTTCCTTTCAGCAGATGAAATGATTCAGAATTTCGAAGGGATGATCTAGAAGGATTTCAAAGGAGCGTCTTTCTCAATGACTTCAGTAGACAGCGTTCTGGATGCTCAATTAACTTTGGAGAATTTAAAATCTAGGTTAACTGGCCACTCTAAAGCCATCACAGCATTGAAAGACGCACTAATCAGATCAAGGGTCATCTCCAAAAATGCAGTTGCATCGGACAGCGTAGGAATTCAGGCATCAATCACCATGTACGATGCTCATTTGAAGAAGTTTGGCAGCAAAAATTGACACTCTCCCTCTCTCTCTTTCTCTCTTCTTCTATCCTTATGCATTTCTATTTTGTGCAGAATGCATGCAATTTTGTAACATGTAATTACGAGTATTATATTTTTGGAAAATATCTAGAAAGTCAAGGATGAGTCATCTTTGACCAAGATATTTTGTTTTTTATTATTTTCTATTTTTGAGGATTTTCTCCTTATATATAGTGGAGACCTCATTTGTAAAAGGGCTTGGAAAATTCAATAGCAAACACTCTGCTAAAATTGAAGCAAATTTTGAGACTTTGTGCTCAAATTTGTAAATCATATTCTGTTGAATGAATGAGAAGCAGGTTATTTCAGATTTTGTGTTGAGATTGTCTGTGTTACTTAGGAAATAGTTCTTATGCCTTTTTCCTGGTAACATCTTGTTCATCTAATTTGATAAGCAAAGTGGGCATGTTATTATTATCTGATGGCACTTCTTGAGGGTAGAAGATATACTTTGTGTTGCTTTCACTTTTGAGATTCTTTTATCTTTTGTAGTTTCAGGTGAAGACTTTGTGCTTCACTTTACTCTACGGTTGTACTCGATCCGGATCTGTGGAGAAGCTATGGAAGACTTTGCACTTGTGTGAGCATTCTTGTGCCTTGGTTACTTCAGGTAATCTCTTGCTCTCGTTGATACCATTCCTGAAAGAAGAGGAGTGTTATTAGCTTTAGACCAGGGATTTTTCCTCTTTTGTTCTTTATTCATCACTTCTGAAAAAAGAGAAGTGGATGCTATTCTACCCCCCATGTGTTATTTTCTGCTTAATTATATATATGCTTATAACACGTAAATATTCATAGGGAACCTCCCCTTGATGAGAGGAGAGATTCACCTCGTCTAGATCTGGTAAAACTGCACTCTTCGTAGTGTAAATCTCCCTTATGATGTGGCTGATATCCCCATTTTGCCATCAGTTAGTTGATGACAAAATATTCACCCAACACAACAATCATACATTTCATATTGTGAGAGAATAAAGAATATGGCCTCAAACTTTAAGCCTATTCTTTTGTTCATTACAGACATCCAATGATTGAGCACACAAGTGAGTACATTTATGGACTAGGTCCTTGTCTTCATATCCCCTAAGGTTCAAGATTCATAGCTCTTACTCCAAAAGATGTATATCATGGTGGACATGGCATTCTAGGGAGTAGGGGTGGCTGATAAAAGGCAGGTGATGGTAAAGGTTAATGAGCTCCTAAGCTACAATACGGTAGCATCAAAATGAAAGGCATTTTTAAATGCCTTAGAGAAGGTGGTTCAAGACATGAAGGGTCATATTGAACTATTGATCCATTTAGGGCTCCCTTCCTGATTCCTCATAGATAACATGGTCCTCTCCAAGGTAAAATAAAATGGATGTTGGTCACAAAATAGAATGACCAAACCATTTTTAGGTCCTTACATCAAACACCAAGTGTGTGGATACCATTTTACAACCTCTTTTCCATCTTAAATTTTAGATGTGCACAGTCATTCATGGTATGAGAAACATTTCCTTCAAAGAGATAATTTATTTGGATAGAGCCTTCAAGGCTCTGAAGAATATGAATTAGCCTAAATAAAAATAGTGGATGCCTTTAAAGGCTAATATTTAGAAGTTGTAAGTTTGGTGGGCCTTTCCCTTTTTGTAGTATTTCTTCAACTAGTCTATGAAACTAGAATTTTTGGGGTCTTCCATTTGTAGGTGGATTCCCCTATAACTCAACAGGAACTGTGGATCATAATCCATGTTTTCAAGTTTTGGGTAGTTAGCTTTTGTTATGGACATTCTTAGCAAGTTAAGAAATTTGAATATCAACCTCCTCTTTCCTGGGTCCCCTTTTTACTTTTGGATAAGTCTCAACTATTTTTGTTGGTGCTACATGGTTCCCTAGCACTCAATATTCATGAAACATTTCTTAGCTCACCCAAGAGTAGAGCCAACTTGACATGTGTCATCATGGAACTCCTCAAGAAGGAAGGGAGTTATTTTATAAAGTAAAGGTGCATCATTAATTGATGAAGTAATGGTAGGACCCACTATGTAATTATAATTAAAAGGAATTGAACCTCCCATGTGGAAGCCCCATGTTCATTCTTGGCCAAAATATTCCTTGATTTCCCTAGGAGTATCATTAGTTCACTACATGGCATCATGGTTCTCTTTGAGAGTAAATGTTTCATTTTTTAGAGCTTTGAATCATGTCATTGGCTAATGACATAAGGGGAGGGACCCACTATGTGGTTATAAATAGAAGGAAGTCAACCTTCCATGTGGCATCATGGTGTTTATCCAAGGCTAGGTTCTTATTAGAGATTCAAGTAATGCCAATGGCTTAGGGAAGTGTGCCCAATTTCCAACAAGAATTCTAGAGGTAGTTTGGAGGGAGACATGCACCACCATAGTTCTTCTTATAAGATCATTTTCATCATATACAAGATTTTGAAGATCATTTTCACTCATCACTCAATGCTCCCCCTTTTAGTTGCAATGGCCTCATCATTAATGCAAGTGTTGGGTTCCATGTGTCATTTCCTCATGAGGTCATTATGCTTATATATTATGGGCTTCTTTATTTTGTAAAGGGTTGGTAGTATTTTAATATTTTTTTTGGTACAACTATTATCAGAGAGAAACCATTGTAATAGTTTTAGTTTATGAATAGAGGTAGTAGAAGTTGTTATTTTTCCATTTCAGACCTTAACAGGTGCCCCTCACAAGAAGGATTAAATATTTTATATTGTGCCTTTGGGCCTTTTGTATTTTAATCTCAACCCAACAATGAAGGGGGTGTGGTGTTTTGTGTCAAATTGAATTAAATATATTGATGATTGTTATTTATATTCTTTGTTTCTATAGTTTTTACTTTTGTTTATATTGCAGGCTTTAATTCATGCACATGCTCCTTTAAACTATCTATAATTTTTTGAAAGTTCAAGCTATTTTATGCATATTAGGAATAGATATGTTAATAATTCTGGTACATCACCTTAGTTTTACTTCAATTTTATTTGCATTTTCTTTCTTACCCTTTTTATTCCCAATTAATTTGAGGAGCTGACTTCTAAAATCCTAGAGATTGATTTATAGATTGTAATTCAATCCCACATCTATAAAGCTTCACATAGGGAATTATTTTTTAAGAACAAGAGTTTTAGACACCAATAGTTGGAATTTATATAAATATTTTATTTCTTCCCACATTTATTTTTAATTTATTTATCTAATATGGTTTTACATATTTTGTTTTATCTCACATTTATTTTATTTAATATAGCATCAATATATCTTAAAATTGGATAGGATGATTAGGTGGACTTATTTTCAAAATTATCCAAAGTTGTAAAGGGCATTGTGTTGTTTCTCTATGTTTTTGCTAATTATATTCAGAAGAAAAAGAAACTAAATTTTAAATGGTCAGGGGTTTATATGTTACCAAGATTAAGTTGCGCACCATATCCAAGCGATGTAGGAGCTCCTCTTTGGCTATGGAGGAAACACCTATAGATAAGAATAAGACTTAAGCACAAAAAATGTTAGAATAAGATATGGTGGACTACCAAGCAACGCTCGGTCCCGGAAGCGTAGATCTTCGTGAGGGATGACAGTCCACTATTTGATAAAAAGAGTGTTGTATGAAAAGAAATAATGAAAGACTAAGAAAGATAAAGTAGACAATGCGTACCTATTCTCTGTAATCAATCTATCATAGTCACCGACATCGGTAGTACTGTTGGCATTGGTTGGTCAATATGCTGATGTCAGTTATGTTATCGATGTCGATAGGGGTAGTGGGCCTTAGATGGGTTTCAGGTTATGATAGAGGAGTCTGGGAGTTTAAGGGTCTGTGCAGGGTAGCAAGACAGTGAATAGGGCTTGAGAGGGGGCAAAGGTTGGGGATAGGTGTAAAAAGAGGATAAGAATAGAAGGAAGGCTTTTCAACCTTTCTACATAGGAAGTCGGGTCTGGTTGATAGTATTTAGAATAGTAAATAGAAACTAATTACTAATGTATTCTAAATTACTAAAATGAAATAGAAGAATCCTTAGCTCTGTTAAAAGAACCAAGGGTGTTAGAATGCATATTCCTATTGTGGCTGATGTCGAAGCCCTTGTGTAATGTTCTAATCCAATTTGGAGTCACTTGTGCAAAGTTTCTATAGCCAGGAGAGCATTAGTCAAAGTCTAATGTTTGGTCTCAGAGTGTGCACGTCGATGTCTCAGAGTCCAGGAGGAAGAATTCAAGATCATCAATTTAGGATTCAGCGATTCGACCCTAGCTCAAGGTTAGAACCCAGTTTAAGTAACTAATGTTGGTGATACCACCAGCGTCAGCTGACATCCGACCGACGTAAGTGGACAGAGAATGGGTAAAAGGGCTATTTTTAGCCCTTTGCCTGTTCTCCATCTGCCAAGTGCATTTTCCATTGGAAAATAGTCAAAGGATAGGTTTATTAGGCATGAGAGTTAGTTAGGAGGTTGGATTGGAGTGAGAATAGGTCATGGGTAGATGACCTAGTCTCAGGGTGACTCATAGGGTAGGAAATGTTCTTAGGGTGAGGTGTCGTGGTGAGGTGTCCAAGGTGAGGTGTCTAGGTGATGTCATTAATTTAAAATAAGTAGTCTATTTTAAATTAATAAGGTGTGTAAGGGACCAAGGGGAGTCGGCACAATTTTAGTGTCTACATTTGCCCCTTTTTGTCTTGTTGGTTGTTCTTGATGAACTGCAAGACAAAAAATAAGAGTAAGTTGCCCCAGGTATGGGATAAGGTGTAGGTTGCCCCAGGTATGATGATGAGGTATTCCCCCTCAAAGTAGGAATCGAGAGAAGGCAATCCAAAATCTATTGCCGATTTGATAGGCAGTGGATGGGTATGGTGAAGTTGGAGTGTGAATTCTGTAATAGTTGAGATTGCACGTATACCACTTCACGTGATAGGTAGGTCAAATTGTCACAGTCAAGGTTAAGGAGTGCTAAAATCAAAGTAACTAGTCCCTAACTTTTTAGTCATAGCTGATTGGGTTAAATGATCAAAGTTGTTGCTCTAATAGTCGAGGAGGACTAAAATCAAACTAACCGGTCCCCAGCTTTTTGGTCATAGCTGATTGGCTTAGATCAATCAAAGCTCCAATGGTCATCATGTTCCAAGTATCTAGGCTAGGAAGTGCTCTTAGAAAACATGAAAATGTCATAGATATTGGGGATTAACTTGGTCGTGATCCATCAATATGTGTGAGGGTCATAATGTGGGGTGCATACAATTTGCTAACTATTCGTGACATAGCATATATGCAATCAAAACAACCAAGGCAAAGTTGTTTCAAAAGTGGTCATGGTCTGAGGAGATAGTCGCGATCTCCAAATGTGCCCCATGAGAAATCAAAGGTGATGTCTACAGTGTCAGGGTTGGTTTTCTGGTCATGATTTTGGACTAGTTTAGATAGTTGGTCCATCAGGTAGATGAACGAATGGATGGCTGAGCTAACCCTAGAAGACTCTGTGTCATCTGAGTGCTGCCTACATAGCCCCTATTCTAAGGGCCTTAGGCTAATGTACTTCTCCCCAAAAGGGAAGAAGAGTCAAAGAGGTTGATAGGTTGTATTGGTCAAGTTAGTGTTTCTAGCATTTCCCATATGTGTGATGGTACATGTTTGAAATGATGAGTGTATGATGATGTTACAACCTTTTCCATATTATGTGATGGTGTATTCTATAACATTGGTTATATGGTTTTTCATCCTTAGCAATTTTTCATATTGGTGATGGTGTATGATAAAAATGAAATGAATGATGATGTTATAGCCTTTTACATATTGTGTGATGGTGTATTCTATAACATTGGTTATATGGTTTTTCATCACTAGCAATTTTTCATATTAGTGATGGTGTATGCCAAAAATGAATTGAGATTATTTATGCTTTAGCAGGTTTCCATATTGTTAATGGTATGTGCTTGACATAAATTGTGTTTGGTTGGTAGTTTCCATGTGTATTTTTTTTCCATAGAAACTATATGAATGGGCTATGATAATTCAAATAACACAAATTGGTATTTGCTTTAAATAAATTATGAGGTTATGTTAGTGGTTAAAAAAATGTTTTGGTTTAGTTTGGTTTGGTTTGTTTTCATTTGGTTGTAAGTGACGAATGTGTATAAGAAGTGAAAGGCATGTTGATTTTTTAGTGGTGACAAGGACCATAATGCTAGCATAGATAGGGTTTTTGTAAACAAAAGCCCCGTTTATGCATTACATCATTGACCATTGATTTGTGTTAGAGAAGTACTCGAATCACTTGACATTAAGTGAGCTCAAAGTCCCTTGGGTATGTTGGGGTAATAGGTATATGATAATGTGATATGTGAGGGTAGGGTAACCCTTTTTAGTAGGGATAACTTTTCCCCTTTTATAGGTGGCCCTGAGAACGACTATAGGCAAGTCCATGACTTAATAGTTTGTCAGTCATTTTTTTTTGGTAGACTGATCAATGCAGGAAGTCTACTTGGGGATGGTGTCTTGTTTTGTGGTCATATGAAGCTGATCAATGTGGGAAGCTTTTGAAAGGGTGTTGTTTGTAGCAAAATTTGGGCATGGCCATCCTTCGAGGGAATGGTCTATATTTTTATTTGTATGTTTTGATGTCTATGAATAGCTATCCTTCGAGGGAGCAGCCTACTAATGATAGTAATAATGCATTTGTCCTTCAAGGGAGTAGTCTACATTTATAGTTTATGACCCTTGGGTAGGCATCCCAGTTATATATATATATATATATATATATATATATATATATATAACTGGGATGCCTACCCAAATATATATATATATATATATATATATATATATATATATATATATATATATATATATATATATATATATTGTTGACTGAAGTTTTAGTCATGGACTAGACTATAGAGGTTTAGGGGTTTCCCTTTTATTAGGATAAAGCATAAATGCTTAAAAAAGGGTTAACTAATGTTTGTGGGGAAAAAGGTTTGAAAGGAATAGGAATGAGGATGACGGGGGTTGCTCAAGGGACGAGCTCAAGTTAAACATCAAGTGAATGATTACTTGATTAATAGTAAAATGGTCACAAATGTAAGGCATTAAGGGGCTCAGGTTTTGGCTAACCTTCGAGAGAAGACATACGATAACTCCCTGATCCATACTTGTGCATTATGATATAAGGTCTGAGCCAATTAGGAGCAAACTTGCCTCATTTGCTTCTTTCCATATTGGTCACGTGTTGGTTTTCTTTAAGGACAAGATCTCTGATTTTGAAATATTGCTCTTTTAGATTTTTTTTGTAGGCATGTTTTGGTCAATGTTAGATGTGAAGTTGGTTGATGCTTGGTCGATGCTTGGTTGAGGTCATGATAGTCAATACAAAGTCGAATTCCCCCAGTTGCTTTTGTAATAGGGACAATGTTTGACACCCATTGCAGATAATCAATGGGTTGGATAAATGAAATAGAGAGAAGATGATGAAGCTCCTCTTTGACAAGGAGTGTGATGCAAGGATGCATCCTATGAAGCTTTTACCTGACAGGCTTAGTTTGAAAAGATGGGATCCTGATCTTCCAGGTTGGAGGTAGGAATCTCAGAATCACTAAAGGTGATGGAGGCAATGGTAGGTAATGATTTGACTAGAGCAGCCAATGGTTAGGGGTCTTCAGGTTGGACCTCCACTGTCTGTAAAGCTTTGATTAAGGCTTGACGATGTTGTGGAGAGCTTTGAATTAGGTCATACAAAGACATCTTCTTAGGGGTTTGGTGAAGTTGTTTCACCATGGGGTTACGAATTGGCTTCAAAGATGTTGGTTGGAATGTGCCCAAGATTGAAATCTTGGGTTTTGGTGGTTGAGAAGGCTTGACGAATGGATATGTCCAAGGGATAGAAACCTTTTCTTTTGCTTTATCCTTCTTGGTTTGTGACCTGGTGGCCACATTGATGGTGTTTATTTTGAATAAAGGGGGAGAAGGTGGTAGAGGGACCATAATCTTGCATTGAGATCCTAATTTAGGTGAGGATGTTTGGGAGGCATGGGATGGTGTTGGTGGTTGTTAAAAGGGTGGTTAAGAGGATCCTTAATGAAAAGGGTGTCCTTTGTCAAGTGTTGATGAATGATAACTTTAAGAGTGCAAAAACACTCAGTGTCATGTCTAGGTGTGTGATGATATGCATAGATTTGAGTGTCGTCGAACCAAGATGGTTTTGGTCTGAGAGGTTGGAATGGTTTAAGAGGTGGGAGACTAATGCTAGAAAATTGCATCAATTGGTGTAATAGCAAAGCATAGGAACCCACTAATGGGTCTACACACTTTGTCACATTAGGGGTCGACATCTTATTTTTAGGAGTTACAGGAGGAGTTTTTTGTATCATCTTTTTGCTTGGTGGTGTGGCCACTCACGTAGATGGCACTTTCATGGTGAGAGGTGTCAAATTTTTTAGAGGAAGTATATGTTTGATGGGTAGAGGGAGTAATGGAGGCATTTTGCCTTTGTTAGGTGTTGGATTTGGGAGCGCTCCTATTAAAGTAAATAGATGTGGGCCCAAAATAGAGGGAAATGGTGATGGTGGGGGAGGATTTCTCCACTGTGGTTTAGTAGCCTTCTTTAGTTTGGTGTGAGGACTACTGCTGTGTGGGGTGAGGTTCAAATCTACCTTCACTTGTGGGTGTGTGAGGTTTGATACAGGGTAAACACTGAGATATTTAACCTATTTCGATATGATGGATGCTTGTGAGGGTTTGGGTTTAGGTGTGGATGGTTGAGCTTCTAAAGATTTAGAAGTAAAAGCCCAATTATTGTTAGAGACTGTGAGATGCTTTAATTCGAAAGGGTTGGTAGTCGAAGCGGGTTGTGTAAGATAATGTCATGTCCCCTTTTTAGAGGACATTGACAGACTTCATGATTAGCCTATTATGCGACCTTCGTAGGCTGATAAGATGGATAGAGGGTCATAATGGAGCTTGGCTTGACTTTGATTCATAGAATTTCTACATTTGGTTTTCATTCAGGCTTGTTCAGACATGTTTGCCTGAGCTCCTATTATTTAGGGATATTTGGCACTCAGAAGACCATCCCTGGTATGGCATGATCATGTGTGGAATCATTCCCTGGTTCACTAGCTTCAGACGGTTCGAGGATCCGACATGTATTAAGGGAGATATTAATATTTGATTGATTTAATCAAATATTAATTATTTGGTCTAATTTTAAATTAGATATTAATTAATTAATTAATTATTTGGTCTAATTTTAAATTAGATATTAATTAATTATTAATTATTAATTATTTGGTCTAATTTTAAGACCCTAATTCTAATTTAAGAAGCCCAAGTTCTAATTTGAGGAATTCTAATTTAAGAACCCCAAGTTCTAATTTGAGGAAATCTAATTTTAGAAAAGCACACCTTTGAGGGTATAAGGGTTTCTCATGGGGGAGAGTTTGTTTTTAGCCATTGATTATTGATTTTGAAGAATTTCTTCTGTGAAGACTGAGCCAAGGGTTCCAGGATTCCATTGCAGTGGAGAACGTCAACTCTTCATTGTGTGCGATTTAGAGGCTGTGAGATATCAGCTGATTTATTGCCAAATTGAGAGATAGCTTCATACAAAAGTTATCACAAAGGTATATAGATTTAAGAGATAGATTCACACAGAAGTTATCACAATATTTCAGGTATTTCTTGATTTAGTTTATGTTTGGTTTCAACAAATTATATAGAGAGAGATCTGTTGTATTAGATACCATAGATTTCTAGATCAGAGATCAAACAAATAGGTTGTGCTAAATTGGCGGTCATACGAAGTCCATACAGGTCTATACAGATCCACGTAGATACTGACATCAGCATACAGAGATCCCCAGTGACTAACATCGACCGTCTGAAGATCGATGTCGGCAGATAAGGACCTACAGAGACTGATGACGGTAGTATATCGACCGACGCCGGTGACTGTGTGTTCGACACAGCAGGCCGAGACTTACAGATTCATATTTGTTTCCAGATTTGCACAAGATTAGGGTTTTAAAACAGTATTGTAATATTCTTTGAGGTGCATGATAGAGATCTATTGTAATAGTCTGAGCAAATAAATAAGAAATTATATTATGGTAATTTGTTTATTTGAATTGATATTTTGCAAGTTTATATCCAGACCAGAGCTTTTATTGTAGGAAAAGAGCCCCTAAGTAAGGGACACCATAGTGGTATCAGAGCCAAATTCCTGCCATCCTGTTGGGCACATCAGAGCTATGTCTTGCCATCCTGTTGGGCACATCAGAGCTATGTCTTGCCATCCTGTTGGGTAGTTTGGGTAGATTGAATCAGCAAAGTATCATGATGACTTCATATACTCAGAAACAGTGGGACAATGATATGAAGAAGATGGAACATAGTTTGAAGTAGTTGGATGAAACCCAGAGGAGGATGAAAGAAATTCTTTCATACCCTACATTCAAAGACAAATCCACATGGTATATGACAGCGAATGAGGAGTGGGAGTTAGTACCACCTCGAGTTCGAGAGTTGTTGCCTTTTGATCACTTTATTAAGCTGAGGAGAGAGCACTATAGATCACTTAGACGAGGCAACAACATGTCCCCTGACTATTATGAGATAGGAGATAGTGAAGATGAGGATGAGTACAATGCTTGCACTCAGAGTGTAGAGGTGTGCTCAAATGTTAGTGCACTGAGGGTTGATGATCTCTCAGCTATGGCAGAGATTGTAGAAGAGTCCCAGGATCTGATTATTGTAGATGACACTCAGGAGAATGTAGTGGACAGTTTTGAGGACTTAGTTTCACTGACAGTTTCTTTCGGTATGGAAGAGTTAGACAGTGATGCTATAGTTGTTGATACTCCATATGTTGATATGAGCTATGGAGTTGATTCACAGAGTATGGATGGTAGTATTACAGAGGTCAGTGATTTTAAGTCTACTCTTTTGGGCCATGCATTAGTGGAGGATTGTAGGAGACAATCTAGCCAGCGCCATCATGTGTCTAGTCAGCTAAGAGTTAGTGAGCGAGACATTGCTACCGCTTGCAATCATTTCAATGATGCTCATCAGTTGTTAGCAGTTTATGGATGGGGTTCTCCTGCTAGCATCGAGTAGGGAGGTAGTTATTTATACTTGACAGAGATCCACTCTTTATGGGAGGCTATCCAAATTCTGAGACAGGACTATATGCAGTTGATCACCGACAGAGATTATTTTATGGAATGGGGCAGTACATCATATGATGCATTATTGGTCAAGGAAGATAAGGTGAGTGAACTTACTCAGTAGCTCGAGCTGACTTCTAAGATTCTTGAGAGTACGCAGTTGGCTTTCGAGGAGTCACAGTTTCATTTGGCTGAGGTGACTGCAAAGTTAGAGCA
Source organism: Torreya grandis (assembly GCA_037957365.1). Classification (NCBI taxonomy): domain Eukaryota; kingdom Viridiplantae; phylum Streptophyta; class Pinopsida; order Cupressales; family Taxaceae; genus Torreya; species Torreya grandis. Next base: position 1,569,151 of record JARHVA010004301.1, read on the forward strand.
TTTGCGATCTTCACCAGCCCCAGACTCAGAGGTTAGTACATTGATTGTTGTTGGTGAGTACATTCTTGTAGGTGTCGTTGAGGAGCATGTTATTGACGCTGACACACATGTTCAGGATTTGGGAGTACCTGATTCTGATGAGTTGGAGATACCAGTGGAGTCGAGTCTCTAGATTGATTCTTCTCACGCATATGACAGTGTGGTACTGTCCATGGTGCCACCTTTATAGAGGGATCAGTTATGGGATGGATTAACACCATCTTTTGTAGATGGAATTTGCAGTTGCCAATTACATAGCCTATAGTATCGACACATCTAGGGCAGTTGTGATTTCAGAGATTGGTTAAGTTGTGTTCGCCAATTTGATTATGGGTTCCTCTTTGTTCTACTACTAATGATATTGCAGGTGTTTGCATTGATTTTCATCAGTGTAGATCATGACTACATTTGGGATCCAGGAGGATCGAGTGGTTCATTGTTCTGAGATTGCTTGGGGATAAGTAATTTCAGGAGGGGCAGATTGTCATGTCCCCTTTTTAGAGGACATTGACAGACTTCATGATTAGCCTACTATGCAACCTTCGTAGGCTGATAAGATGGATAGAGGGTCATAATGGAGCTTGGCTTGACTTTGATTCATAGAATTTCTACATTTGGTTTTCATTCAATCTTGTTCAGACATGTTTGCCTGAGCTCTTATTATTTAGGGATATTTGGCACTCAGCAGACCATCCCTGCTATGGCATGATCATGTGCGGAATCACTCCCTAGTTCACCAGCTTCAGACGGTTCGAGGATCCGACATGTATTAAGGGAGATATTAATATTTGATTGATTTAATCAAATATTAATTATTTGGTCTAATTTTAAATTATATATTAATTAATTATTAATTATTTGGTCTAATTTTAAGACCCTAATTCTAATTTAAGAAGCCCAAGTTCTAATTTGAGGAATTCTAATTTAAGAACCCCAAGTTCTAATTTGAGGAAATCTAATTTTAGAAAAGCACACCTTTGAGGGTATAAGGGTTTCTCATGGGGGAGAGTTTGTTTTCAGCCATTGATTATTGATTATTGATTTTGAAGAATTTATTCTATGAAGACTGAGCCAAGGGTTCCAGGATTCCATTGCAGTGGAGAACATCAACTCTTCATTGTGTGTGATTTAGAGGCTGTGAGATATCAGCTGATTTATTGCCAAATTGAGAGATAGCTTCATACAAAAGTTATCACAGAGGTATATAGATTTGAGAGATAGCTTCACATAGAAGTTATCACAGTATTTCAGGTATTTCTTGATTTAGTTTATGTTTGGTTTCAATAAATTATACAGAGAGAGATCTAATGTATTAGATACTATAGATTTCCAGATCAGGGATCAAACAAATAGGTTGTGCTAAATTGGCAGCCGTACGAAGTCCGTACAAATCCACGCAGATACCGACATCAGCATATAGAGATCCCCAGTGACCGACATCAGCCGTCTGAAGACCGACGTCGGCAGATAAGGACCTACAGAGACTGACGATGGCAGTATATCGATCGACGCCGGTGACTGTGTGTTCGACACAGCAGGCCGAGACTTCTAGATTCATATTTGTTTCCAGATTTGCACAAGATCAGGGTTTTAAAATAGTATTGTAATATTCTTTGAGGTGCATGACAGAGATCTATTGTAATAGTCTGAGCAAATAAATAAGAAATTATATTGTGGTAATTTGTTTATTTGAATTGATATTATGCAAGTTTGTATCCAGACCAGAGCTTTTATTGTAGGAAAAGAGCCCCTAAGTAAGGGACACCATAGATAAGGGGCCTTAAGTCGCTCCCATAGCACCTCATGTTTTAAGTTCCTAGAATGGAAAAATCCTAAGTTTTTTGCCAATTGAGAAAATGGTTTAGAGGATGTTGCGCGAGGTTTTATAATTGGTTTTTTAGAAGATGTGGGTGGTTGTGAGAGCGAAAACATGTTAGACACAGTGATCTCGGGCCAAAGGTGAGAAAGAGCCATAACTGGATCTTCTTCGGCTAAAGTGGGTAAAGAGACAAGTTCTTATCTCGGTAGAGAAGGGATTATATAATGTGGGTCTTCGAGAGGATAGAGTGCAGGGATGGTCATGGCTTCCACATGTGGTCAAGGAGTGGGAAGAGTATGGTCCTCCATTGGTAATAAGAAGGATGAGGGTGAGGCTACCGGCGTTGGTACCGTCAAAGTATCCTCCAATATAGGAGAGGTCAAAGTAGACTCTCCTGCATGTGAAAAGGGGTTGGATGAAGGACTATCCTCCATTGGTGGAGGAAAAATAAGAGAGGAAGGCTCCTCTAAAGGGTGAAGTAGAGGGATGATGGACCCTTCTATATGAGGGCATGGGGTATGAATGGTAACTTCTTTTAATGGTAGAAGAAGAGGAAAGGTGGGGGCAAGAGGAATAGGTAATATGGGTTCCTCATGAGGTAAAAGAATGGGTAGAGCAGGTGTTTGATGTCATGGGGGTGATACAAGTAGAGTAGGCTCTTTTACTCATGGTGTAGAAATAGGTTGACTAACCTCTTTAGACTAAGGAAGAAGTTGGTTAGGAATAAAAGGAGAAACCATGTCGACCATGCATATCTTACATTCTTGAGGGTCATCGGCTATGGTCTAAACATTATTTTGACTAGGGGATGATTAGGGAATGGTTGCCTAGAGATGTCTATGTTTTGGTTAGTCGGTGCATTTGGGTTATCCAAAACAAGATTCCCCTTGTCTAGCATGTCTTAGACAATGTTTTTGAAGGATTTGCAATTCTTAGTGTCATGACCTTTGACACAATGATAATTACAAAAGTCATTTTCCCTATACCATGTAGGGATGGCTTTTGAGGGGTCAAATTGAGGTGGTCAGATTTGAGGGAGATTTAGGACCCCCTGCTTCACTAGTTTATCCAATACGAAAGTGTATGATTCTCCTATTGGAGTGTATTGATGCTGTATATACCGTTGTTGGAATTGTCTTGTGATGCTTTATGATGTGGAGGGTTCAGATTGGTTAGTTGTGGTAGAAGATGATGATCTAAGTACCACAGCATTTGTCGATCCCTTGGACTTGGAATGGGAAGAAGAAGATTTGGAAGAAGGGTCATTAGATTTTGCGTTAGTAATTTTATTATGCAATTTGACCTTATTTTCTTCGACAGCATGGAGTTCAAGCTTTCAGGCCATGGTGAAAGATTCATCAAATGTGTAAAATATTTGGACCCACAAAGTAGATGAGATGTGGTTGGCACATGCTCTTGAAAAGAGCTCAATGAGCTCAAGTTGAGGTAAGGAAAAGGAGAGTTGGTTGAACAAACCTCTCCAACGGGAGATGAAGTCAGCTATTGACTCATCATCGAATTGTCTAATAGAATATAGGTCTGTGATAAAGACCTTTTTCGTGATGTTGCTTAAAAAGTGGTCGAGGAATAATTGATCTAGTTGAGTGAAAGTAAAGAGAGAATGATTGGTAATAGAGCTATACCAATCAAGGGCGGCACCAGAAAGTGACATGGGAAATGTGTGAAGTAATAACGCATCATTGTGTGCTATAAGGTAGTAAGCATGTCTAAAAGCTCATAGATGTTGCTATGGGTCCTTTTTACTCTAAAAGTGAGTAAATTTTGGGAGTTCCCACTGGTTAGGATATGGTCGAATAAGTACCAAAGGGTGAATGGGTTTGTTGCATATTTGTTCGTATGAAAGAACATTGCTTGAACCAGAAATGGATGTCTCAAGGTTAGACATCTTATCCATTAGCATCTTGATTAGATCAGCTAATGGATTGGCAAGATGGGCACCCCCTAAGTTATGGGGTACTTGGAAGGTGTTGGGAGGGGCATATGACGTACTTGGTTGCATTTGTGTAGGTGCAACATATTGGTAGTTCGTCAGAGGGACATATGTTGAGGCCAAGGGGGCTTGTGCCATGAAGTTGGAGGGCACAACTTGACTAGATGCCACCAAAGGTGGTTGAGTGATGGTGACACTAGTAAAAGGATAGGTAGTCACTCTTGTATTTATGGGCGTAAGAGTGGGTGGGATAGAGACAATCAAGTTCTGGAATGGTGTATAACTTGGTTGAATTGTTTATGGTTGAGGGGGTACGTAAACCCCAATGGAGGTAGGTCTAGAAATAGAAGGAGAGGCCAAATCTTGAATATTAGCCATGGTTGGGTTATTGGTTGAGGCAATGGTCTGAGTGACCATAGGTTGGATTGCGGATGCTATTGATATCATTGCTACTTCAACCAAGGAAGTTGGTATCCCATAAATAGGATTACCTGAAGAGTCTCGTGTTTGGCTTCTAGCGAGATATTGTTGAAGAGCCTTGAAGTTGTGGTCAAGGAATATCTCAAATTCTTGATCCCCTTCAGGAATAATATGAGGTTGATTTGGGGTAGGTTGGATAGGAGTACGCTCAGTGTCTAAAGTATACTCCATTTGGTGACTTGATATGAAAGGCAAAGGTGAAAGTGGTTATTGCCTTGCGTGGTCAACAAGAGTTTTGGCTTGACTACATGTCAAAACCATTCAAGATGAAATAGATTCAGGTTCTAAAAACTGTGTTTCAGTTTTAGAAAACCAAAATATGTGTTTAATAGCAAAAAAGTTAGGTTTTAAGCTTGCTATTTTGGAAAGAAAATTTTATTGACAGTGATCGACGCTGGTGGAAAAACCAATGTCGGTGAGGATATGTTGTTGATGTCAATGAAAAAACTGATGTCGATGAGGATTAGTTGCCGACGTCAGTGGAAAAACTGATGTCAGTGTCTGTGTATTTCCAAAAACTTAGAAAACTAAAAGTTTTTGGAATAAAGGAGAAATTCTAAATTGTTTTTGGACTTCAAAATGATGCAAGCTTACCAACTCAAAAAATTAGATAAAAACATAGGATTGATGACTTGGCAAGCAACCTTTAAATGTTAAATTCCTAAGAATAAATTTTAGAGTCGTGGTGGCTTATTCCTTAGAAGAATATGTTTGGGAATTGGGCTTTTAGAATGGGTTCTAAAGAGGAAGTCTAAGGCTGGTTTCAGGTTATGTTTTGGTGCTCAAAAATCTGTGTTAGGTTCAGTACGTGGCCTAGTGCTGGGTCTTGCTCCCTTCACTTCACAAACCCAGAGCTGAGCTAGGCTGCTTAGCCAATATATACTTAGCCTATAGTTTATACTCTGCCAAAGAATAGAGTGGGTCCTCCCCTTGGTAATGAAGTCCAAGTAGGATCGTCGAGAAGGGTAAGGTATCTGCTAGGTGATGAAATCCTATTCGGGCCTTGTCTCAAGTATGTTTAAATGTTTAAATTGATGTGAATGTGGTCTATTTGTGTAACATTTGTGCACTAAGATTTATTCATAATGTGTTTTAATTACTAAGTGAGTAGGCTAAGTATGCATTCAAGCAGGAATGAAATGCAACAATTTTTAACCCAACTTGAAATGTTTTGTTTAGATGCAAACAAGTGGAGAAAGGGTTAAGAGTATGAATTTTCACTACTCTAAGATGCAGACAAGAGGTGACAAGAATAAAAAGAAAGATGTTCTTTTTAACTTATGCTTATGATTTCTTTTCAAAATAAAGAGATAGAAGAAAAGGATGCAAGAAGAGAATTTTTTTTCCTAATGCATCTATATGAAAGTTTGCTTTTTTTAGAAAAAATGAACCCAAGGAAAACTCCAAGGTCCCACTAGGTGTGCTAGAATGTTTCTCTATGTTTTTGCTAATTATATTCAAAATAAAAAGAAACTAAAGTTTAAATGGTCAGGGGTTTGTATATTACCCAGATTAAGTTGTGCACCGTATCCAAGCGATGTAGGAGCTCTTCTTTGGCTATGGAGGAAACACTTGTAGATAAGAATAAGACTTAAACATAGAAAATGTTAGAATAAGATATGGTGGATCGCCAAGTAACGCTCGGTCTTGGAAGCGTAGAGCTCCGTGAGGGATGACAGTCCACTATTTGATAAAAAGAGTGTTGTATAAAAAGAAATAATGAAAGACTAAGAAAGAGAAAGTAGACAACACGTACCTGTTCTCTGCAATCAGTCTGTCATAGTCACCGATGTTGGTAGTACTACCAGTGTCGGTTGGTCAATATGCCAATGTCAGTTATGTTACTGATGTCGATAGGGGTAGTGGGCCTTGGACGGGTTTCAGGTTATGACAGAGGAGTTTAGGAGTTTAAGGGTTTATGTAGGGTAGAAAGATAGTGAATAGGGTCTGAGAGGGGGCAAAGGTTGGGGATAGGTGTAAAAAGAGGATAAGAATAGAAGGAAGGATTTTCAGCCTTTCTATGTAGGAAGTCAGGTCTGGTTGATAGTATTTAGAAATAGTAAATAGAAACTAATTACTAATGTATTCTAAATTACTAAAATGAAATAGAAGAATACTTAGCTCTATTAGAAGAACCAAGGGTGTTAAAACACGTATTCCTATTGTGGCTAATTTCAAAGCCCTCGTGCAATGTTCTAATCTAATCTAGAGTCACTTGTGTAGAGTTTCTGTAGCCAGGAGAGCATTATTCGAAGTCTGATGTTTGGTCTCAGAGTGTGCGCATCAATGTCTCAGAGTTCGGGAGGAAGAATTTAGGACTAGAAATTTAGGATTTAGTGATTTGACCCTAGCTCAAGGTTAGAACCTAATTTAAGTAACTGACATCAGCGATACTACCAGCATCGGCTAACATCCAACTGATGTCGGTGGCCAGAGAATGGGTAAAAGGACTATTTTTAGCCCTTTGCCCATTCTCCATCTGCCAAGTGCATTTTTTGTTGGAGAACAGTCAAAGGACAGGTTTATTAGGCATGAGAGTTAGTTAGGAGGTTGGAATGGAGTAAGAATAGGTCATGGGTAGATGACCTAGTCTCAGGGTGACTCATAGGGTAAGAAATGGTCTTAGGGCGAGGTGTCTAGGTGAGGTGTCATGGTGAGGTGTCCAAGGTGAGGTGTCTAGGTGATGTCATTAATTTAAAATAAGTAGTCTATTTTAAATTAATAAGGTGTGTAAGGGACCAAGGGGAGTTGACACAATTTTGGTGTCTACATGTGTATCCAAGAAAGATAACACTACATTATAGAGGTGTGGGAAAAGGATTTGGTGTTGTTAGTGTTAACATGGTACTAGATGAAACACTATAATTTCCATTCTAAATTGATGAATTTGAAACCTTGGTAGATGTCAATAATAAATGACACTAAATTACCTAAGAAGAGAGGGAATTTTCAAAGAAAACAAATTCATCAATTCCACTTTTTCAAAGTGATCAAATTTGTAGTGACTCAAAGGATTATAGTGTTATGAAAGATAGAGATTGCAGTGATGGCATTGAAGGACCTTCAGTATAGGTTATAGATATATAAATTATTTTGTTGTAAATAATTTCATTCTAAAACATAAGTATTCTAGTATAGATGGTGACATATCTCAATATTTAATAACTCATGCTAAAATATCATAAAATTTATGAAGAGAGATTGAGACCCCTGAAGTTCGGTTTAATGGTTTAAAATGTGATAAATTTATGTTACAATTTCTCAAAATTTATATAACCCAAGAAACTAATAGATTGTCTAATTAAAATGCTTTTAACAAAATTATAAGCAACCTACTTTTTAGAGGGAGTGTGTTTCTAGCTGTTTTTTGCTTTTCACATTCAAAAGAAATAAGAAACTAAGATAATGGTCAGGGGTTTGTACGTACCCAGATAAAGTTTGTGCACCGTATCCATATGACTGAAGGAGCTCCTCTTTGGTTGTTGAGGATGACACCTATTAGATAAGAAGAAAACTAAAACAAAGAAGGTGTTAGATAGGTATATGGTGGACTGCCAAGCAAAGCTTGGTCCCAAGAGTACAAAAACTTCCTTGTGGGATGACAGTCCACTAGTTGATAAAAGAATGCTGCTAAAAAGAGAAATAATGAAAGGCTAAATAAAAGAAATAAAGATAATGCGTACCTATATTCTACTATCTACCTCTCACAGTTGTCGATGCTGGTTAGTCTGCCATCGTCGGTTGGTCAAGGTTGCTAACGTCAGTTAGTCTGTCGATGTCGATACAAGAAATGGTCAATGTCGGTCAGGATAATGGCCTTGGATAGGTTCTGGATGAGTTTCAGCTCTGTCTATGATCAATAGAATGGTCTGGGATGTCTGTGGGAGTCTAATGGTTTGTGCAGGGTTTGTAGGGCAGAGAGTATGGCCTAAAAAGGGGATCAGATAGAGGATAGGGGTGAAAGGGAGATAAAGATGAGGGAAGGATTTTTAGCCTTTCTGGGAAGGACAGTTTGGGTTATGTCAATAGTGCTTATAAATAGATAATGGACTAATTACTAATGTATCTTAAGAGTACTGAAATAAAAACCAATTGAAATACTTAGCTCTTGTAGAGAAACAGAAGTGCAGGAGGTCTGTTTCCATTATGGTAGATGTGAGAGACTTTGTGCAACCTTCAATCTAGTGCAGAGTGACTGATGCAGAGTTTTTGAGCCTGGAGAGTGCTGTTGGGATGCTGATGCCTATAAGGAGTCAAGGAGCAAGAGAACTTGGAACTTGGAGCAAGAGAATTCACGTTCGCGACGGGGGTCAACAAAATCTAAAATTTAGTTTTAAAGGAACATATGTCAGCGATACCACTGGCGTCGGCCAATGGTTGACCGACATCAGCGGCTGGAGGATGGGTAAAAAGCCTATTTTTAGCCTTTTGCCTATTCCTCCATCTGCCAAGTTTAGTGGTCGTGGTAAAACAGTTCAAAGGTAGATTAAATGAGCGTGAGAGGTTAGTGGGAGAGTGGAAATGGGGTTTAAGTAATTAAGATTTGGCATGGAGTGATGGAGATATCCAAGGTGGGGTGAGGTGTCATGGGTGATGTGTCAAGGGGGTGTTATTAATTTAAAATAGTTAATTTATTTTAAATTAATAAGTGTGTGGGTTAGGAATGTTTAGAAGTGGACCAAGGGCACCAAGGGGGAGAATGACTAAGGAGTAGACACAATTTTGGTGTCTACATTTGCCCCTTTTTTGTCTTGTTGGTTGTTATGATGAATTGCATAACAAAAATAGGAGTAAATTGCCCCAGGTATGGGATGAGGTCTTTTTTGTCCTATTGGTTGTTATAATGAACTGCAAAACAAAAATAAGAGTTGATTGTCCTAGGTATGGGATAAGGTCATTTTTGTCCTGTTGGTTGTTCTAATGAACTGCAAGACAAAAATAAGAGTTGATTGCCCCAAGTATGGGATGAGGTATCCCCCCTCAAAGTGGGAGTCAAGGGAAGGGAACCTAAAATTGGGGGCTGATTTGATAGATAGTGGATGGATATGGTGAAGTTTGAGTGAGAATGCTACAATAGTTGAGATTGTGCGCATACCACTTCACGTGATGGTCAGGTCAAATTGTCACAGTCAAAGGTTGAGGAGTGTTAAAACCAAAATAACCGGTCCCCAGCATTTAGTCGTAGCTGATTGGGTTATTCGATCCAAGCTGTGGCTCCAATGGTCATCGTGTTCCAAGTATCCTGGGCTTAGGAAGTGCTCTTAGAAAACACAAAAAATGTCACAAGTAGTGGGGATCAACTTGCTCGTGATCTAATACTTGTGAGGGTCGTAGTGTTGTGTGCAGACAATTTTGCTAACCATTCGTGAGGTAGCATATATGCAATCAAAACAACTAAGGCAAAGTTGTCTCAAAAATGGTCGTGGTCTGACGAGATAGTCATGATCCCCAAGGTTGTTGGTCGAGTCGAGTTGAGATATAAGGCATCTCAAGTGTGCCCCAAGAGGAGGCTAAGATGACTTTTACTATGAGGACTAGTTGTTGTGGGTAGATGTTGGTCATTTTGAAAAGAAGGTTGATGTTGAATGTGCTGATGTCAGTGGAAAAACCGATGTCAGTCTCAAGAATCTACTGACATTGGTGGTAATCAACAGAAGTTCGTAGCCTAGGGCACATTTTTGCCATTGTCAGCGGCATGCCAAACCTGACAAATCAGATTGGCAGCCCACCAAAAGTCATTTGTGCCATTTGAAAAAGTGAAAAAGTGAGCTCTGAGGTGATTGAGTGAAAGTGACCTCTTGGTGGCCGGTGCAGCAATGTGAGGTGCTAGAGTGTGATTAGTGGAGAGAGGGAGTGAAGTGGAGTGTTTATTGGAGGGTGAAGAGTTGGTTGTGGGCCACTAGGGATTATTATGAAGAGACGAGGTAGGGGAGATGGCAGAGGGTGGAGGAGGCCCCACGGGAGGACCACCACCTGTGGCACCGATCATGACACCATGGTGGCGATGATGGGATGAGGTAGGAGGTTTAAATTTGAATTTTGCATTTGGTTTGGAATTAGATTTAATTTTTGAATGTTTTGTGTTTTGAACTAGAAATTGAGGGGGAGAGGTAGTTAGAAGGTTTGGGTAGGCTAGATAGGTCACTTTAGGTAGGTTTAGGAAGGTTTTGGGTAGGAAATTGGTTAAAATGGGGAAGCCCTAATTTTTAGGGCTCACCTCGTTCGGCCCTAGGGCCGAACCAGTCACCAACGCTAGTGGGTTCACCAACATCAGCCAACCAATGATCGATGTCAGTCACTTAGCTACCGAAGTCGGTCACTGAGTGACTGACATCAGTTAGATAAGTGCCATTGTCAGCATGCTAACCAATATCAGTGGCTGCAATAGGCTGACAAGTTTTTTAAATTGATAAGTCAAAGGGCCAAAGTCATGCCGAGAGCTTCCTGGGTGTTGGGATAGGCATATAGGTATAGGTAGATGGTCAATTAGGTAGACAAATGGGTGAATGGCTGAGCTAACCTTAGAAGACCCCATGTCAATTGAGTGCTGCCTACATAGCCCCTGTTTTGAGGGCCTCAGGCCAATGTAGTTCTCCCAGAAGGGAGGAAGGGTCAAAGTGGTTGAGAGGGTTGGTTTGGTCATGATAATGGTTTATCACTTCCCATATGTCTAATGGTACATGCTTGAAATGAAAAGAGGGAGAAGATGTTACAGCCTTTGCCATATTGTGTGATGGTGTATGCAGCAACATTGGGTGGTTTTTCATCCCTAGCAAAGAGTTCCATATTGGTGATGGTGTATGCTAAAAATGAAATTAGTTTATTTATGCTTCAGCAAGTAATGGTTTATGCTTGACATAAATTATGTGGTCGATAGTTTCCATGTGTATTGGTTTCCATAGAAACTAGTGTGAATAGGCTATGAGAACGTTAGTGGTCTGAAAAGGTTTGGGGTGGGTTGGTTTGGTTGGCAAACGATTTGGTTGAATGTGACCAAAGATATAGAGGAAGTGAAAGGCATTTTTGCCCTTTTTTTGACAAGGACCATAATGATAGCATAGGTAGGGGGTTTTTTAGAAACAAAAGTGCCGTTCATGCATTACATCATTGACCATTGGTTGTGTTAAAGAAGTAATCGAATCACATTGACATTAAAATGAGCTCAAAATCCCTTAAGTAGGTGATGTGATATGTTAGGATAGGGTAACCCTTTTTAGTAGGAATAACTTTGTCCCTTTTATAGGAGATCCTGAGAACAACTACAAGTCAAGTCCATGACCCCTTTTTTTTTGTAGACTGATCAATGCTTGAAGTCTACGTAGGGATGTCATTTTGTTTTTTGGTCATTTGTGAAGCTGATCGATGTGGGAAGCTTCTAAGAGAGTGTTGTTTGTAGCAAGATTTTTAGGCATAGCCATCCTTCAAGGGAGTGGTCTATATTTTCTATTTATATATTTTTGAGGGCTTTAAATATCTGTCCTTTAAGGGAGCAGTCTATTAGCTACAGTAATGATGATGCAGCTATCCTTCGAGGGAGCAGTCTGCATTTAGTGTTTATGACCTTCTAATATTTTGACATCCCAATTTATTTTTGATAGAATTTTTAGTCATGGAAAATACTATAGAAGTTCAAGGGCTCCCTTTTATTAGGACAAAGCATTCATACTTTATAAAAGGGTTACATAGGGTTTGATTTAGGGAAACAGGGTTGAAAGAAATAAGGATTAAGATGACAGGGATTACTTAAGGGGTGAGCTCAAGTTAAATGTCAAGTGAATGAGTACTCGACTAACAGTAGAATGGTCAAAGATGTAAGGCATTAAGGGGCTCAAGTTTTGGTCAGCCTTGAAGAGAAGACAGACGATAAGTCCCTGATCCATACTTGTGTGTGATGATGTAAGGTTCGAGCCAATTAGGAGCAAACTTGGCTTGTTTACTTTTTTCCATATTGGTCATGTGTTGGTTTTCTTTGAGGAAGAGGTCTTCGATTTTGAAATCTCATTCTCTCAAATTTTTGTCATAGGCATGTTTGATGTGATTTTGATAGACATGAAGATGGTTGAAGGTAGCAAGACAATGTTCATCAAGTAACTCAAGTTGAGCTAATCGGTCTTGGTGAAAGTGATCATTAGAAAGAATGTCATGCAAAGAGATGCAGAGAGACGGTATCTATACTTTAAGAGGTAGGAAAACCTCTATTTCATACACTAAAGAGAAAGGTGTAGCACCCGTAGGGGTTCAAATGCTAGTGCGGTAGGCCCACAAAGTGAAGGGAATGTGAATGTGCCAATCCTTTCCAGTGTCGTTGACCACTTTCATTAGAATTTTGGTTAAGATCTTGTTGGAAGCCTTGGCCTGCCCATTTTATTTTGGGTAATAAGGCAAGGAGAAGTTGAGCTTGATGCCAAATGAGTCACAAAGTTTCTATAAAATTTTGTTTTTGAAGGATTTTCCGTTATCGGTGATGATTTTGTGAGGTACACTAAAATGACAGATGATGTGGGTGTTGATGAAGTTGACAATTTTGTCAGCCTTTGTGGAGATGAGGGGAATAGCTTCCACCCATTTAGTGAAATACTCAGTGGTGGTGATAATGGACTGATGTCAAAGAGATGAATGAGGGTTAATCTCACCGATGAGATCTAAGCCCCATTGTGAAAAAGGCCAGAAATCCTGAGCGACTTGCAGAGCGTGGCTAGGGAGGTGAAGCAAGTTAGCATGCTACTGGCATTTGATGCAACATCGAACATAGTCACTACAGTCATGGTGAAGAGTGGGCCAATAATAGCCCAGGCAAAGGATGCACTTGCTAACCGAGTTACTACTAAAGTGTCCACCACAAATCCCATCATAGACCTGTTTAATGGCATGAGATGCTTTAGTGGAGGTTAGACAGCGAAGAAGGAGGCTGTTGAAACCTCTTTTATAGAGAGGACTCCCTAGCATAGTATATCAAGCCATGCATTTGATGAAAGCCCATCGTGCATTGCTAGAGAGATCGAGAGGGATGATAGAATGAGTTAAGTAGTCCACAAGTTGTTTATACCAAACATCCTATGGGCTAGAGTTAATAGTGTTGACATGGTTGATGTTAGTAGAAATATATGAAGGCAATGGCACATGATGCACCGTGACATAAATTATTGATGAAGATGATGAAGATGGAATGTGTGAGGTGAGGGAGGCCATAGTATCAACAAACTTATTCATAGATCGAGGAACAATTTGTAAGAGGTAATGGTCAAAAGATGCTAGCAGGGTGTTGACACAGTGTTTGTATCTTTGCAAAATTTTATTTTTACAAAGGTATGAACTGTTGATTTGATTGACGACAAGTTGTGAGTCGCCAAAGATGTTGATTGTCTTGATGCTTAAAGAAAGGGCAGTTTGAAGTCCAAAAATTAAGGCCTCATATTCAACCATATTATTGGTACATTCAAAGTCAAGTTTAAAAGATAGGGGCATGGGCTCACCCTCGTGTGGGATGAGAATGAACCCCGCACCCCCACCAAGTTGACATTTGGATCCATCGAAGAACATTTTCATTTGATAGAATGTGTCATCAGTGGATAATGCGGTGATAGATTCGTTGGGGAATTTGCAATGAGAAGGTTGGTTGTCGGGTAGAGGGGCATCTGCTAGTTGGTCAGTGATTGTTTGCCCCTTGATGAATTTTTGCTGGATGAATTCCAAGTCAAACTCAGTAAGAAGCATGAGCCAATGAGCCATACATTGGTTTTGGTATGGCTTGGAATGCATGTATTTGTGAGGGTCAGTGTGGGTGATGACAAAGGTTTTGTGATTGAGAAGATAATGATGGAGCTTGGTAGTGGTGAAGACTAAGGCCAAACAGAGTTTCTCAGTATGAGTATACCAAGTTTCATAGTTGACAAGTGTCCGTCTTATATAGTAGACTGCTTGCTCACGGTGTTGCTCGTCTCGGTGCGTGATCATGGCACCTAACGAATGGTTTGTTGCTGAGATGTAGAGGTAGAAGGGTTGGTCATCTTTAGGTGGAATAAGGACTGGTGGAGAGAAAAGATAGCATTTAAGGCTTCAAAACCCTCTTGGCAATCCTTATCCCAATTAAAGGAGACATCCTTCTTGAGGAGGTGATGAAAGGGTTGACATCGGTCAGAAAGTTGCAAGATGAAGCGACAAATAGATTGGAGCTTCCCTTGTAGGCTACGAAGTTGCTTTAGATTGGTCAGTGGTGGCATCTCGAGTATAGCTTGAATTTTAGCAGGATCTATCTCAATGCCAAGGAGAGAAATGATGAAACCCAGGAGCTTCCCTGAGAAAACCCTAAAGACGCATTTCTTGGGGTTAAGGTGAACATTGTATTGAAGAAGGCAAGTGAATATGATCTTTAGGATGGTTAAATGGTCACGGTGAAGCTTAGATTTTCCTAGCAGGTCATCCACATAGTCCTCCATGATTTTGTGAAGGAGATCATGAAAGATGTAAGTCATGGCACATTGATATGTGGTGCCTGCATTCTTCAAGCCAAAAGGCATGACCCTTTAGCAAAAAGTCCCCCACAGGGTGATGAAGGTAGTCTTGTGTTGATCTTCTAGCGCAATCAAGATGTGGTTATATCCTAAAAACCCATCCATGAGTGATAGCATCTCATGTTCAGCCATGAGATCAATAAGTTGGTCGATGTTGGGAAGAGTAAAATTATCTTTGGGGAAAGCTAGGTTAAGGTCGTGATAGTCAGTGTAGATTCAGATCCCCCCAGTTGCTTTGGTGACAAGGATGATATTAGACACCCATTGTAGATAATCAATGGGTTAGATGAAGGAGATAGAGAGAAGACATTGAAGCTCCTCTTTGACAAGGAGCACAACTCAAGGATGCATCTTGAAAAGCTTTTGCCTGATAGGCTTAGCCTCTAGATTTGTGATGATGTTATGAATGGCAATGTTAGGGTCGATGCCGGGCATGTCAGTATAGGTCCAAGCAAAGGCTTTGCTATGGTCCGAAAGGAATTTGGTGTAGTCAATTTGTTCTTGGGCATCCAAAGATTGACCAATCTTTAAAACATGAGGAACATTAGAAGATGGGAGGTTAATGTCAATGGTTGATTCATTTAACATAACCTACATTTCAAAAGGAAGGGAGCATTGAATGAAAGAGTCATTAGCACCCATGTAAGTGAGAATGGTGTCATCATCTACACAGTGGATAGTGTTGATGGTTATAGATTCATCATCTATCATGTTTGGATAAATGAGAGGGAGAGACCAGGACACCCTGCTGAGTTGATAGGTTAGGGATTCCAAGCGGATGGTGTTTATGCAAAAAAACTAGGAGGGATGGAAACCACCGACTCCATAGGTGAATATGGGGGAATAGGTGAGCTTGGAGGAGATTGGGCTATGATGGGTTCAGGTGAAGGGTTTTCAGAAGCTTTAGTAGGTTCTTGGAAACCTAGACCATGTTGTTTCTTGGTTTTCTCATCATTTGGTGGTTCGATGGGCTGATGGGAGCCTTGTTCATAGTGCTCAAAGCCAAAACCCTTCCATGCACACCTATAAAGGTAGGTATGAGCAAAGTTGGGGTTGTCAAGAAAAGAGAAGTCAGATGTGAATGCTTGAGGTGAGGAGAGAGTATTCTCATCAATAGGAGCTCGATCTAGCCCCCCATAGATGAGATTTGTTTCAAGGTTAGGAGGACCATAAGGGATGGCCATTCTGATTTGATGGTCATAGCTAGGACTATGATGAAGTTCTCCATACTCTTGCAGAGTTTGGAACATGTCTAAGGTAAGTAAGAGATACTCCCCAAGTGAAAGTCTTTGGAAGATATCTCCCATAGGGTCCTTTGTTATCACTTGAAGAGGTGGTGTGAGTGCGACCACCATTTGCATACTGGTTGAAGCTTCCGCAGATGGAGGCAGTGTTTAGGTTAGTGTCTTAAGAGGAATGAGAATGTCATTTGGTTGATATGTCATGTTACATGTATTGAAATGGGATGGGTCAATGGGAATGATATGGACTTGACTGTCGTATTCAAATTTGACACAATGGTGCAATGTAGAAGGGACACAAGCCATGACATGGATCCAAGGTCGTCCTAATAACATGTTGTATTAGAACTCTCCCTCGATGATGTAGAAGAGCTCTGGGACTGTCCATGGGCCAACACGAATATGTAGGATGATGGTGCCAATGGTAGTGGCAGTGGTGTCATTAAAGGATTGAAGGATTGCGTCAATTTTTGATACATAATTCTTTGGGAGGGCCAATTGATCATAGGCATGGGTGGAAATGATATTAATGTTGGCACCCCCATCAATCATAACTTGCTTAATGCGGGTTTGATCAATGTAGGCCATGATGAAAAGGGTAGCATCCTGATCTTCTGAGTTAGAGGTAGGAATTTTAGAATTGCTAAAAGTAATAGAGGCGATGGGGGATAAGGATTAGACTAGGGCAGGGAGTGGTTGGGGGTCCTCGAGTTGGACCTCCACTACCTGTAAGGATTTGATTAGAGCTTGATGATGTTGGGGAGAGCTTTGGATGAGGTCATATAAGGTCATCTTCATAGGCATTTGGTGAATCTATTTCACCATAGAGTCATGGATTGCCCCTGAAGAAGAGGGTTGGGATGCACCTAAGATAGAAATTTTGGGTTTTGGTGGTTGAGGCAGCTTGAAAAATGGATAGGTCCAAGGAATAACAACTTTTTCTTTTACCTTATCCTTTTGTGACCTAGTGGCTACACTGATGGTGTTAATTTTGAAGAGAGGGGGTGAAGGAGGTGAAGGGACCATAGTCTATTGGTGGGATGTTGATGACGATGAAGAATTTTGAGAGATATGGGAAGGTGTCAGAGGTCTGTCGACAGTGTCCTCAAGAAGAAGGGTGTCTTTTTCCATGTATTGGTGAATGACAATCTTGAGGGCACATCAATTCTTGGTATCATGTCTTGGTGTGTGATGATATAGGCAAATTTTAGTATCATCGAACCAAGATGGTTTTGATTTGAGAGGTTGAAATGGTTTGATAGGTATAAGGGTTATGCTAGAAGTTTACAAAAATCGGTGCAATATCAGAGCATATGAACCCACTAAAGGGTTTGTGCTTATTGATGCATGAGGTTTTGATGATTTTTTCTTGGGAGGTGTTGAAGGAGACTTCCATACCACCTTTTGGTTGGTGGTGTGGCCACTTGCATAGATGACACTTTATTTGTGAGAGGTGCCAAAATTTTTAGAGGTGGTAGGCTTGTGGTGGGTAAAGGGAGTAGTGGAGGTAACTTGTTTTGGTTAGGGGTTGGAGTAGGGAGCACTCCTATTATGGTAGAAGGATGAGGGCCCAAAATGAAGGGCAATGGTGATGGTGGAGGAGGAGTTTGCCACCATGGTTTAGTAGCCTTTTTTGGTTTGGTTTGAGGACTACTATTGGGCAAGGCAAGGTTCAAGTCTACCTTCACTTGCGGGTGAGTGAGGTTGGATATGGGGCAAACACCAAGGGATTTAACCAATTTTGATTTGGTGGATGAGGGTTTAGGTTCTGATGTGGATGGTTGAGGTTTTGAAGGTTTAGAATTAGAAGTCTGGTCTTTGTTAGAAACTTTTGGAGATTTTGTCACAGGAGGATTAATAGCACGAGATGAGACGGGGGCGCAAGGTGAGGGGCTTTGAGTTGCTCCCATAATGTTGCATGTTCCAATTTCCTCGAATGGAGAAGTCTTAGTTTCTCCACCAATCGAGAGAATGGTTGGGAAGATGTCAGATGAGGCTTTGGTCCTTCAGAAGATGTGGATGGTTGTGAGATCAGAAATGTGTTAGGTGTAGCAATCTCAGACCCAAAGTGTGAGGGAGTCATTACTAGATCATCTTTGGTCAAAGAAGGTGGAGAGACAGGTTCTTCTATTGGTGGAGAAGGAATCGGAGAATGTGTCTCCTCAAGAGGATAGAGGGCAGGGATGATTGTGCATTCTACTTGTGGTTGAGGAGTAGGAAGGGTAGGGTCCTCCATTGGTAGCAGGAAGGATGAAGGTGGGGCTAGCGGTGCTGGTATGGTTAAAGCATCCTCCAATATAAGGGAAGTTGATGGAGAACTAACAGGAGAAGAAGGTTCATCTACGTGTGATGGACTGATGGGTTGACTAACCTCTTGAGACTATGAGAGAGGTTGGTCAGGCATGAGAGGCGAGACCATATTGACTGTGCGTATATTATGCTCTTGGGAGTCATCAGCCATGGTCTGCACATTGTTTTAGCTAGAGGGATGGTTAGGAAAAGTTTGTTTAAAGATGTCTATGCTTTAATTGGGTGGCACATTTGGGTTATCCAAGACAAGGTCACCTTTATCTAGCATGTCCTGAATGATGTTCTTGAGAGTCTTATAGTTGTCTGTGTCATGGCCTTTGACACGGTGGTAATTATAGAAGTCATTCTCCCTATACCATGTAGGGATGGTGCACAAGGGATCAAATTGAGGGGGTGGTCTATTTTGGGGGAGATTGAGGACTCCCTGTTTGACAAGTTTATCCAACACAGATGCGTATGATTTTCCTATTGGAGTATACTGATGCTGCACATATCTTTGTTGGAATTGTCGCGTGATACTTCAGGATGTGGAAGGTTCAAGTTGGTTGGTTGTTGTTGAAGATGATGGTCTAATGCCTATAGCATTTGTTGATGCCTTAGATTTGGAATTAGAAGAAGAAGGTTTGGAGGAAGGGTCATTTGACTTGGTGTTGGGGTTTTTACTCTGCAATTTGACTTTGTTTTCCTCGATGGCACGTAGTTCAAGCTTCCTAGCCATCGTGAAAGCTTTGTCAAAGGTGTAGAATGTTTGGACCCATAGAGTAGATGAAATATGTTTGGCACATGCCTGTGGAAAGAGCTCGATGAGCTCAAGTTGAGGTAAAGAAAAGGAGAGTTGGTTGATTAAGCCTCTCCAATGGGCAACAAAATCAGCTATGGATTCATTGTCAAAATGTCTGATAGAGTATAGGTCCGTGATTGAGACCTTTTTGGTGATATTGATCAAAAAGTGGTCAAGGAAAAGTTGAGCCAGTTGGGTGAATGTGAAAAGGGAGTGACTGGTAATAGAGCTATACCAATCGAGGGCAACGCCAAAAAGTGACATGGGAAATGTGCGTAGCAGTAATGCATCATCATGTGCTATAAGGTAACAAGCATGTCTGAATGCTTATAGATGCTGCTATGGGTCTTCCTTACTCTGGAAGTGAGTAAACTTAGGAAGTTCCCACTGACTAGGATATGGTCGGATTGGGACTGAGGGATGAATGTGATCATTACAAATTTGGTCATATGAAAGGACATTCCTTGAACCTGAAACTGAAGACTCAAGATAAGACATTTTGTCCATCAACATTTTGATTAGATCAATTGATGGATTTGTAGGTGGGGTACCCCATAGGTTTTAAGGTGCCTAGAAGGTAATAGGAGGGGTGTATGACGTAGTTGGTTGTGATTGTATAGGTGCAACATATTGATAACTAGTCATAGGGATAGAAGTGGAAGCCAAGGGTGGTTGTGTCATGAAGGTAGAAGGAATGAATAGGCTTGACGTTGCTAGAGGTGGTTGGATGGTGGCAACATTAGCCAAAGGATGAGTAGCCACCCTGGTGTTGATGGGTGCAAGAGTAGGCAGGATGGAGACAACTAGGTTTTGAAATGGTGTAGAACTTTGTTGGATAGCTTGCGGTTGATGGGGGGTCAAAACCCCAATGGAAGTGGGTCCAAAAATAGAAGGAGAAGCCACACTTTAAAGATTAGTCATGGTCTGGTTATTAGTTGAGGTGACAGCCTGGGTGTCTATGGGTTAAATTACAAACGCTGTTGATATGGCTACAGTTTCAACTAAGGAGGTTGGCATCCCATAAATTGGGTTGCCTAAAGTGTCTCGCGTTTGACTTCTCAAGAGATAGTGCTGAAGGGCCTTGACATTGAGGTCAAGGAACCTTTTAAAGTCTTGGTCCGCTTCGGGAACAATAGGGGGTTGAGTCGGGGTTGGTTGGGTAGGAGTTCGTTTGGTCTCTTAATGATACTCCATTAGAGGACTTGTTATGGAGGGCGAAGGCGGGAGTGGTTGTTGCCTTGTGTGGTCAACAAGAGTTTTGGTTTGACTAGGTGTCAAAACCATTCAAGGCAAAAATGGGGGTTTAGGTTTTGAAAATTGTATGTTTCAGCCTCAAAAAACTAGAATTGGTGTTTTTAATCAGCATAAAGCTCAAGTTTTTAGCTTGCTATTTTGAGAAGAAAGATTTTGACAATGACCGATGTCGATATAAAAATTGATGTCAGTGAAGAAAGTTATCGGTGTCGGTCAGATAACCGATGTCGGTGAATATAAGTTGCCGACGTCAGTGGAAAAACTGATGTCAGTTACTGTGTATTTTTAGAAACTCAAAAAACTAAAAGTTTTTGGAAGAAAGGAGAAAGTCTGAGTTGTTCTTGGAGCTTAAAATATGACCTCACCAACTCAAAAAAATAGATAGAGATAGAAAATAGATGAAGACAAGTAGAACCTAAACATTAAATTCCTACGAATAAGTTTTAGAATCGTGTTGGCTTATGCCTTAAAAGAGTGTGTTTAGGAAGTTGGCTTTTAGAACGGGTCCTAGAAGAAGCAGTCTAAGGTTGGTTTTGGGTTAGTTTTGGTGCTCAAGATATGTATTAGGTTTTATACATGGCCTGGTGCTAAGGATCAAGCTCCCCTCACTTCATGAGCCCAGCGATAAGTTGGGTTGCTTAGCCAGTATATACTTCCCCTAGAGTTTATACTATGCTAGAGAATAGAGTGGGTTCTCCCCTTGGTAGTGAAGTCCAAGTGGGATCGCCAGAAAGGGTAAGGTATCTGCTAGGTGATGAAATCCTAGTCGGGCCTTGTCATAGGTATGTTTAGATGTTTAGTTGTGAATGTGGTCTGGTCATGTAACATAAGTGCACTACGATTTATTCATAATGCGCTTTTAATTACTAGATGTGAGAGCTAAGTATGCATTCAAGCAGAAATGAGATGTAATAGATTTTAAGCCCAAATGGAAATGTTTTGTTCAGATGCAAACAAGTGAGAAGAGGTTTAAGAGTATGAACTTCACTACTCTAAAGTGCAAGGAAAAAGATTGACAAGAAGAAAAAGTTCTTTTTAACTCGTGCTTATGGTTTCATTTCGAGATAAAAAGATAGAAGGAAAGGATGCAAGAAGAGATTTAATGCATCTATATGAATGTTTGTTTTAGAAGAAAAAGAAATGAACCCAAGGAAAATTCCAAGGGTCTCACCGGGTGTGCCAGAATGTTTCTAGCTACTTTTTGCTTTTCACATTCAAAAGAAATAGGAAACTAAGATAATGGTCAGGGGTTTGTAGTACCCGGATGAAGTTTGCACACCATATCCAAATTACTAAAGGAGCTCCTCTTTGGCTATGGAGGACGACACCTATTAGATAAGAAGAAAACTAAAACAAAGAAGGTGTTAGATAGGTATATGGTGGACTGCCAAGCAAATCTCGTTCCCAAGAGTACAAAGACTTCCTTGTGGGATGACAGTCCACTAGTTGATAAAAGAATGCTGCTAGAAAGAGAAATAATGAAAGGCTAAATAAAAGAAATAAAGATAATGCGTACCTATATTCTGTTGTCTGCCTCTCACAATCACTGACGCTGGTTAGTCTGCCATCATCGATTGGTCAAGGTTGCCGCATTGGTTAGTTTGCCGACATCGATAGGGGAAATGGTTGATGTTGGTTAGGACAATGGCCTTGGACAGGTTCTGGATGAGTTTCAGCTCTATCTGTGATCAACAAAATGGGTTGGGATGTCTGTGGGAGTCTAATGGTTTGTGCAGGGTTTGCAAGGTAGAGAGTATGGCCTGAAAAGGGGATCAGATAGAGGATAGGGGTGAAAGGGAGATAAAGATGAGGGAAGGCTTTTCAGCCTTTCTAGGAAGGACAGGTTGGGTTGTGTCAACAGTGCTTAGAAATGGACAATGGACTGATTACTAATGTATCCTAAGAGTACTAAAATAAAAACCAATAAAAATACTTAGCTCTTGTAGAGAACCAAAAGTGCAGGAGGTCTGTTTCCGTTATGGCAGATGTGAGAGACTTTGTGCAACCTTCAATCTGGTATGGAGTGATTGATGCAGAGTTTTTGAGCCTGGAGTGTGTTGTTGGGATGTTGATGCCTACAAGGAGTTGAGGAGAAAGAGAACTTGGATCTTGGAGAAAGAGAATTCACGTTCACAGTGAGGGTCAATAGAAGCTGAAATTTAGTTTTAAAGGAACCGACGTCAGTGACACCGCTGGTGTCAGCCGATGGTTGACGGATGTTGGTGGCTGGAGGATGGGTAAAAAGCCTATTTTTAGCCTTTTGCTCGTTCCTCCATTTTTAAGGTTTAGTGTTAGTGGTAAAATGGTTCAAAGGTGGATTAAATGAGTGCAAGAGGTTAGTGGGAGAGTGGAAATGGGGTTTAAGTAATTAAGATTTGGCATGGAGTGATGGAGATATCCAAGGAGGGGTATCCAAGGTGGGGTGAGGTGTCATGGGTGATGTGTCAAGGGGGTGTTATTAATTTAAAATAGTTAATTTATTTTAAATTAATAAGTGTGTGGGTTAGGAATGTTTAGAAGTGGACCAAGGGGACCAAGGGGGAGAATGACCAAGGAGTAGACACAATTTTGGTGTCTACAGAGTGCTCAATTGATGGTGTGTCTCTTGTATAGGGCAATGAATAGAATTTAAATTTTAATAGAGTTTATTTCAAATTGATCCATTCTTTTCATCTACACTCAAAAAAATGTTAAGTTGTACTCTGAGGAGACATGGTAAATTTTAAATTATTGGATATCAATACCTTTAGTATAAATATTGATAGAGTATCTATCCCTCATTGTAGAGGATTCTACCTATTTGAAGGATATCTCATAAAATGGCTTGATAAGAAATTGGAAAACATAAAAGGTTATCCTATGGATGTTAGATTCAAATAAGTACCATAATACATTGAGGTCAACATGTGGGATGAATTTGAAGAGAAAAACCCCAATTAGTATTCTATACTCTGGATATATTGGATTGGCAATGCATCAATATACATACATGTATGCCTTAAAGGGTGCATCAAGGATGTGGAGG
This sequence comes from Torreya grandis, assembly GCA_037957365.1. Lineage (NCBI taxonomy): Eukaryota > Viridiplantae > Streptophyta > Pinopsida > Cupressales > Taxaceae > Torreya > Torreya grandis. The sequence goes on from JARHVA010004301.1 coordinate 1,592,562, forward strand.
TATTGAATTATGTTACTTTATGAGAGATGTTTTCATATTAATTTTTCATACCATCACTACTATTATTTTGACCTCCTCTAAGTCTCTATCTATCTTTCTTCTTCATCTATCTTCCATCTAGATTTGCTAGTTTCCCCATATCATATGGTATCAACCTAGAAAACATGGTATATTTCATAACTTTGTCTCCCTTGTTCTATATTTTCAATCTTGATAGATCTCTAATGTTATCTTCTAATGCTTGTACTGTATTATCTTTATCAATACCATATGGTGAAAACATATTCTAATAATATTAGCCTAGTTGATACCATCAACTTATAGTTTAATAATGATTTTGGGTATTAGAACCATATATATAGGAGTCATATTTCATTATTAATAATATATAATCTTCATGTGAATTTATCATAAGTATGGAGTCAAAAATTATTGGTATTCTAAGCACAATTATAGTAATATTTTAGAGACCAATGAAATCATCCTTAAGCAAGATAGTTGTAGACACTATCTTGGGTCTTTTAGTTATAGAAACTTTGACACCATATGATGGGTCCACTAACCCATAATAGTATTTACTAACCTATGAAATGAAGTGTTAGGTTAAATGTGTGACATGCAATAATAATAAAAAGTGTGAACTCATTTAATATTTTACTAGTCAAGCTATAGAGATCATATTTAAAAATAATCATGCAATCATGACTCTTTTTTAGGTCAAGGATAATTTTATATAATAATTAACAAAAAATGTGCTAGTCATATTTTGAATACTTGAATGACATCAAATAGAAATCAGGATGGGACTATGATATCCATTTCTTAGATGTGATGAACAAGGTAAATTTTGAATTTTAGGACTTAGATAAAACAACGTTGTTTGTATAAGGCCTTTGAAGTAAGATTTAGTTTACCATATCACAAGCTCAATTAATAAAAACATTGATTGCTAATCCACTACAAATAGAGTCATAAAAATGGAAGATAGTGGAGAATATTCTCCTAGCACTAGATAAATTGATTCTAAGATATATAAGTATTATACAATATGGAGGCAATATGGAAAGGAAAGAATTCATGATTGTCAATATGGTGAATTTAATCTAAACAAGATAGACACCTCCATAGTATGGTGCATTCAATATTTCACAACATGAATAAACATGGACACTTATTTATCTATTATAGCAACATGTATTTACCCCTATTTCACCAAAATAATAACCTGATTTTAAAAAGTTATGTCATTTAAAAATAATGTTGTCATACTATAAGGGAAAGAGAAGTCAAGCATATTGCTTTAGTCTTGGCCATATGTGTGCATGAAATTCGAACATGTGTATTATTTATTACATTATTCATGTCTATCATGTGGACAATATTTCACTATGTGATATTTGAGCATGCCTCATGAATGAAGCCCTTGACATTGACAATTGACATTTATATCATTGTGCTTGTTATATGTGTGTTTGTTTAGATTTTTGAGCTTGATATGTTACATGATCCATATCATGCAATATTAACATAACATACTAATTATATTTTTATTTTTATGAGATTATTTCATACATTCCTTTAGGCCTTGCCTCTTAAGCTACATATAAAGTGAAAATATTACTATGATAACACATCTCTTGTACAAATACTACTTTTTTTAATGACAGCTTATTTTTTGGGATAATGGTAAATATGTAAATTTTGATAGGCCTTGTAGCCTTTTATAATGGATAAAAAGGTAAAACACAAAAGTTAATTTGTGACACCTTTGCCTATGGTAAACTAATATCAATAAATCAAACATTCATCCACTAAGTTGCTAACCTTCAACCTTCCCTTAGCCTTACTTCATCTACCAAACCAAAAATAGTTAGTGACCTAGTACTATCCTTACTATAGTCTATGAAACACCCTAAAAAAAATTTCAACCCTTACATGATGAATACCAAAATTTAACAAACCAACAAGAATAGGATCTTCCACCTACTTCTTTCTTTTAATATCTAAGGATCATATTATTTGGTTAAAAATATTTTTAGATACTTACATTTTTTTGTGCAATGATCCAATCCTTCTTATCACCAAGATCTATCTCTAGGAATAATGGGATAGACACAAAAATGAATTTAAATGTCTAAAAACCTTCATCTAAAATAAAAGCTTATTTTCCATTGGATAACATAACCCTTGGTTCCATCATGAGTTCTTCCATCACTTTATTCTTCTCGTTAGATTTTTCCTTTAATTTGACCAAAGGTTACTCCCATGTTTCATGGATATTATGTGTTAGTATTGTTATAGTATATATTTCTCATGTTTTCTAAGCTATATATAGGTATTTTGTCTTTTTCCTAGTTTATCTTATGTGGTGATTTATCCCACATTGCTTAGTTAGGATAGTTTCTAGTTTTACCTTGCCTACTTATGCAAGGGATTTATATTGTAATAACATCCCTTTTTTGAATAATATATTATTTGATTTATTATGTGCTTCTCATATCTATATTTTATTTTTGTGTTGTTTTTATTGTTAACTTTTTGGATTCTTAGTTTATTAGAATGATTTTATCATTCCTAACATGGTACCAGAGCTTTGGAGAGTTTCAACCATCCTTGTAGCTACAATTTTTAGATAATTGTATTCTACTTCCCCTTCTCGTACATCTTCAGTCCTTTATTCCTCTTCTAGATGACATGCATTAAATTTTGAGAGAGGAATCGAAGTTTTGAATAAACTAAGTTATTTTTATTATTTGAAGACTATGCACTTCTCCCTATTCACTATGTTTTTCTCTCAAACACTGCACTATTATTTATTTTGCCTTCAATGTTGAAAGTCCTTTACATGTGTAGCATGGTGTTTGGAGGAAGGACCATGAAGTAAGGAAGGTATATTCCTTAGTTTAACCTAAGATAAGTGGTGTTGGCATTTTGTGACATTCCTATTTGCAAAGAGTGGTTTCTTTTATGCTTTCTTCAAGTGTTATTGAAGCATTAGAAGGAAGGCAGAGAGAGAAGCACATTGGAGTGAAGTATTTTTTATTTTATTATTTTTTAGTGAAGAGGAATTGGAAAGGAATACTAAGGCATTGGGGAGATTTGGTGTTATATCACGGAGGATAATAATCACTTCATTACTAGGGATTGTGCATTTTCTTTTTGAAGTTATGTGTTGCATCCATTGTATTTAAAGGAGAAGCACAGAGATTTACACCCATCCATAGAGGAAGGCATGGATTTTTTTTTTATGAATGATTATTATCTAAGTAATATTCTTTTATTCCATATTACCATCTACATTTAATATATATTGAAAAGTGTAGGTTGTTGCAAGGCATTGGGAGGAAAGATAAGATCTTGGCAGTGCTAAAATAGAACTTTTATTATTTACCTTTGAAAGGTCTAAAGCCATCAATACCAATGTTTAGAATTTTAGGTCTACTAGAAAATGTTCATCTACTCTTTTATCCTATCAAAGCTAGCCAAATATTTCATCAATTTGTTTACAAGCTATATTTTTTCTTAAAAGGAGAAATCAAAATCACTTGCATGCACACCAAGGTCTAACTAGCAAGGTCTTTTTTCACTTTAATTATATTTTTTAAGTCCATGGTTTGATTCACGTTCAAAAAATTGGTTGTAATACTACCTTCATTTCTATTTTGGTCACTAAAATCAGTTTTTAGTGTCTTTTTTAATGTTTTTAAACCATTTTATGGGAATTTATAAAGCCCATATCTTTTGAACCGTAACTCAAATTTGAGTTTCATTCTTTTCAAAAGTGTATGAGTATCAATTTTGTATCAATTAGCTTCATTATTTTGTAAAAATTCACTAATTTTATAAACTGCCAAAATTGGGTGGGTCCTTAATACAATCTTTTAGAGTGTTCTCTCATGTTGATTTATACACCCTTTTGCATTCTTTTTTCTCTTTGGTGATTCACTAGCATGGATTCTACTTCTGGTATTGATCATTGTGATCCTTTGACTACACAAAATTACCATACATGGATACCTAGAATGGAAATAATCATAAAATGCAAAGAATTATGGTCCTTAATGAATGAAACTTACCCACAGTTTACAAGAGAGTATGAAAATTTTCAGCACCAATGTAAGTTTGATGAGTGTATAAGTTTGATAGGGACTTATGTGAGTGATAGTTTATTCTTTCATTTGGATGGGTGAGATACTCCATTCAAAATGTAGGCTAAGATAAATGGTTTATTTTTGAAAGTATATCACATGAGAGCCGTGGATCTTGAAGTGGAGCTTACTTCACTCAATCCTGATGACTTTGCCTTTATTGTAGACTACTTCACTAAGTTTAAGCATTTGTTGACACAGTTAAAGGGGAGTGGATGAGACAATAAATATGAAGTGTGTGTAACCTAATTCTATCTAAATTAGGTAGTCCATTCAAAATATTTTCTTATACCTTTTTCTCTAGCATGGATGCCATAGGTGTCCCATTTAAAATGCCTGATCTAGAGTTATTATGTGGGAGACTTACTAGGGAGGAATCCAAATTATCTCACCTTGAGTCTTCCACCTCTCAAAAATAATTAGTAGCATCACATCCTAGGAGAAAGTTAAAAATAAAGAGGAAGAAGAAGAAAACTCCTCCATCTCAAAATACACCTAAGTCTAACACCAACACATCTAAAACCAAATCATATTTTAAATCGAAGATTAATTCTAACCTATCATGATCCTATTTTGGGGGACTGTCATGAAGAGTATAGGTATTTTAATGGAACGAAATCTTTAAATTATGTCATTAGGAAACACAAGATTTATATCTCCCCTCCTTATCCATCTCATGAACATGGGAAAACATTTAATTTTGTCAAGAGATCATAGTCTCCTATTTTAGATAGTTGGGTTCTAGATTATGGTACTTCACACCACAAGACTTCTTCTAAGGAGTCATTTATATCTCTTGGTTTGAGTTTTACTTCAAACATTGAGGTTGGAGATTATTCTTTTATTTATATTAATGGAAAGGGTGATATACAATTTAATGGTGGAAACATTAATGTTGCATTATATGTTCTAGATAACACAACCAATCTACTTTAAATTTATTAGATTTGTCATTCTATTCATGGTAAGATAGTGACTTTCACACCACAAGGTGTTCAAGTTCATTCAATATTTATTAGAACCACACACATTTATTGCACAAGGTGTTGTTGATCATAGTTCTTGACTCTATTACTTTCAGGGTTTTGATTATACTCCTCCTCTAGGTATGTCTTTGGTTTCTCATATAAATTTTAAGCATAGACATTGGCATGAGAGATTTGGACATCTCAATTATAGATATTTGAAGGAATTGAGCACTCATAGTATGGTAGAGGGTCTTTCTACAATTTCATGTCTTTGATGGAGTTTTCCCTAGTTGTGCATTAGGAAAACAAAACCAAGATTGGTTTCCTATTAGTATGTCCATAAGAGCTTCTTCACCACTTGAGATTTTGCATAGTGATTTTATGGTATTTCTCACTCCTTATTTCAATGGATCTATGAATGAACTTACCTTTATTGTTAATTTATTGAGCCATACTTGGTTTATTTTCTTAAGTATAAGAGTGATATCTTTTCTCACTTCAAAGTCTTTAAGGCTTTGGTTAAGAAATAATATTCTAGTTACATCAAGAAACTTCATACAAATATTGGGGGGAGTACTTAAATCAAGATTTATATAATTTTTGGTAACTCATGGTATTTTTCACTAGCATTTTATTAATCACACTCCATAGTAGAATGGAACAACCAAATTTTGAATGAGATGGCTAACAACATAATGCATTCATGGTATTTACCTATTATCTATGGTGTAAAGGCATTTAATTATGTAAACTAAATTTATAATTTCACACCACATAGAACAGTTGAGCATTTGAATTCAGAGGACGCTTAGACTGGAACCAAGCCTAATGTCTCATTTTTTTGAGTCTTTGGGATCCATACTTTGGAATTTGTACCAAAGAAGAAAAGGAAAACATTGGATAATAATAGAAAACCTTTGATTTTTATAGGTCATTACGAGGACATGAGAGTTTATCATATTTTAGATCTTGATACTCATGATGTTCATTTTCAAACACGTATAATTTGATGATCACTTCACATCTCATGACTCTTCATCTTATTCCATTTCTTCTTCTTTTTTTGATGATTCATCACCTTATATTGAGGATTCATTCTTTGAGGATCTAGTTTAGGATGCCCCTAAGGAGGTTATTTATGTTGGGGATCTTATTCTCATTGATTTTTCCACTATGCCATTATGGGATCGTACTAAAATTTCTAAGGCATAACTTTTCATACATGATCTTCCACCCATTTGACATTGTCATGCACATATTACAGGTACTAGACTTTTGTGTTAGATATTCTCTGGGGATCCACAATATTTTTCATAGGATCATAAGATATAAGAGTGGGATGATGCAATGATAGATGAGTATTCTTCTTTGATGAATAATCATACTTGGTATTTTGTCACTCTTCCTAAGGGAAGAAAGTTAGTTAGGTGTAAGTGGATATATCACACCAAGTTTGTAGCTGATGGGTCCAGTGATAATTTTAAGGCATGTATTGTTTCAAAGGTGTTATTTCAAGTCAAAGTTATTGATTAATCTAATACTTCTATGCCCATTTCCAAGATGTATTATGTTCTCCTTATAATTTCTCTTACTACATCATAGGGTTGGCTACTATATTAGATGGACATTAAGAGTGTCTTCTTGCATGGATATTTTTATGACTAAATATGTATGGAGTCATCTATTGTTTTTTTTCATGATTATTCTCATGCTTTTCAAATTCAGAGGTCTCTTTACGGTCTCAAATAAGCCCCTCAAGCTTGGTATAAGAAGATAGATTCTTTTCTTCTCTCCATTGGATTTGTTCACTACCACCCTAATCCCATAGTGTATATCCATTATATTTGGGAGGATATTATTATTCTATTATTGTATGTTGATAATTTATTCTCATAAATAAATCCTCTTATTAAATTTAAGCTATTCAGTATACACTTTAAACATAGTTTAACTTGATAGATCTCAATCTTTTACACTTCTTCCTTAGTTTACATATTTCACAATCCAATATAGGGATTTATTTGAGTTAGAATAAGTACACCCTTGATATTCTTTAGATTTTTGTCATGGCTAATTGCAATCCAAGTCATTCTCCTTTTTAGTCTAGAGTGACTGTCACTGTCACTTTTACTACTCCACTTTATGATCCTACATTATACATGTAGATGGTTGGGAATGTTATGTATCTAACCCATACTTTTATTGACTTTTAATTTTTAGTTGGGCTCGTATCTAGTTTTACATATGCACCTTATGATAGTCATTGGGAGGATACCAAAAGGATTTTATGATATCTATGAGGCACTATTCATATAAGATTACACTACACTAAGGGTTCTACTCATTTGGTTGGGTATAGTGATTAAAATTAGGTAGGTTCTCTTTATGATAAACATTCTACTTTTAGATACATATTTTATCTTGGTTTCTCACCTATTGCTTGGTTGTGAAATAATCAATAGGATATTATACTTTCATATATAGAGGTTGATATAGGGTAGAATTTATAGTGAGTCAGTAAGTTATTTGGTTTCATCATTTATTCACCTATTGTACTTTGGTTTTAAAAATAGAGTGCAATTCACATATCTAATAACCAAATTGAGCACCAACATACCAATCACACTTATGTACATATTCACTTCATTCATCATCATATTGAGTATGGAGTTCTTAGCTTCAATTATATTTTGACTCATTAGCAGGCTGTAGACATCTTCATGAAGCCTTTTGCATCACCTAGTTTCCTTGAGTTGTATGTCATTCTTGGGGTTTCAGAATTTGTCCTTGGGGGATGTTTATGAGGACATATTCCTTATTTATTTCATGGATACATATTACACATGAGTACCTTATTAGGCCTAGCTGTTAGAACTCATATTGTAGATATGCCACTATTTCATTTTTGGCTATTATTAGCCCCTAGCTTCACTTGAAGAGGTTGTTACAATATTTATTTCTCATATTTTCTAGGCTATATCTAGGTATTTCATATTTTTTTATAGTTTTTCTTATATGAGGATTTATCCCACATTTCTTAGTTAGGCTAGTTTATAGTTTTGCCTTGCCTACTTATGCATGGGCTTTCTATTGTACTATCATACTTTTTTTAAATTATATAATATTTCACTTCCTATTTGAATCTCATATATATATATATATATATATCTGTGTGTGTGTGTGTGTGTGTGTATGTATGTATGTATGTATATATGTATGTATGTATGTATGTATATAGATATATATATATATATATATATATATATATATATATATATATATATATGTATGTATATATGTATGTATCTATATGTATGTATGTATGTATGTATGTATGTATATATGTGTGTGTGTGTGTGTGTGTGTGTGTGTGTGTGTGTGTGTGTGTGTGTGTGTGTGTGAGAGAGAGAGAGAGAGAGAGAGAGAGAGATGTTTTTATTGTTAACTCTTTGTATTCTTGGGTTATTATAATGTTTTTCCCATTCTCAACAAGTATTAGAACCTTTGAATCCACTTCCTCATTACTTTCCAGACTAGCTGCTCTATCCACATCAAGTAATTATGGAAGGGAATCATTCCACCATGAGATACATTTTATTGAATGTAGGGGTAAATTTTTCATCCACATGATTTATTTATTGGCATCCATGTAACCTATTCAATAGATACATGGGGATTCTGACATTAGGTCTAAATTAAGATATTAGGACCTTTTTCCTCATAGTAAATTTATTTGGATTCTTATCCTAATTTTTTAGAGTGTTTTTAACATTATTGTTTTTAAACCATTAACTATCTACTATTATTTTAAATTGGATGTTTAGTTTTGAAATTATGTAATACATCTCAAAGGATATTCTAGCCACATATACTACTAGCTATGAATTGTTATTTCTATGAAAATATTATTTTATGTATGTCTATGTGCCTGTAGTAAATAAATTCATTTGAACCTTGTTTACAAGATATTCATATCCATTAATTATTCCCCTTATTTTTATGTATGCGATTAAATTAATATGAGTGTCTTAATATAATATTGGATGTTAATCTTGTTGAACTTGTTTTTATTGTTGAATTTACAGTGCCATGATCTATGTCATACACCTCATCATTATTTGATGTGTATGATTAGTAATTTGTTTTGATATTACTCTATGTGAGTGTGAGGGGACATTTTATGAAACACTCGTAATATTTATAATATATTATACATATGTTGATTCTATCTAAGATGAAGATGGAATGGTTGTTACTTTGTTAGAAAGATTGAAAATAACATCCTAGATATTTTAAAATTTGTTGGCCAAATTGCACATGGAGATAGGATTATGTTGTTTCATAATATGTTTTCCTCCATCTTCACCTCCTCCCTTAACTTAATTATTTTAATTATTTTTTTAATCCACTTCCACTCTAATTCTAACTCACACTACTAATTGTCATCAATTTTAAATTTTTATGCTGTAAATAGATGTCACAATTATTCATTGTATTATATTTTGTGTTCATAAATGTTTTAAGTGTTATTAAATTATAATTTTTCAAATATTTCACTTGGTATTGATTGATTTTATGATTAAATAGGTATTATTCCCTAGTCATAAAAAAATGTCAAAAAATCAAAATATAGGTCCTCTATTGAAAACCTCTCGAAGGTGCTAGTGGACGATAAAAATGAAAATGCCAAAAATATAAATAAAAATAATTAAATGTTTGTTTGTGAAAACCTCTCTAAGGCTATAATAGATGAGGAATTATAATTCAACCATAATCATGACATAAAGGTATTAGATAAACCCCACATCATATTAGCAAATGATTATTGTATTCCATAAGAATAGAAAGTGTTTGATGATATATGTTAGAATTCAAAGTTTCACTCTTTTAAGGGGATAGTTCAATTCTCTTTAAGCTTGGACTGATATGAGATTAGCTTAAAGTTTTTGGGTAACCTATAGTAAGACCAAACCTCTAGCTTATGGGGATAGCTCTCCTGATATATAAACTTAAGTTGATATCCTAAGACTTACTAATATTGAGATGAAAAGAGGTAGGATGAAAACATGAAAATAAAATCTATCTTAAGGGTGGTGATGCATTGATCTTCACTTATCCTCTCTTAACTAAGCTTTAAACACACTTTATGAATCTAGTGAAAGATAAGAAACTAAAATAGATTCTTGACATATTCCTAAAAATGAGAATTTCATGTGGAGGTTATATGGAAGGTCTGAAACTTGAAGGAAATAGAAAAATGTTTGCTTGAAACACTACCATTTAACTCATTCTTCAAAGCAACTACAACATATCAACACTTCACATGACCTACATAGGATGACAATATAACACTAGGTGGAAGAGAGGACTTGAAAAATAAGATGAACATAATACTTTTATGTAAGTCAAAAACCATAAAAACACTAATTATGACAAATAGATATGAAACATTCCTTTTTCGTTTTAATTCTCAAGGTTCAAGATATAATTTTGGTAGAGATTTGCTACACCCAATTGAGGTATTAAAATAGGACTAAATGCATAAATATATATATATATATATATATATATATATATATATATATATATATATATATATATATATATATATATATATATATATATATAAAGAGAGAGAGAGAGAGAGAGAGAGAGAGAGAGATTAAACTTGGTGTATGAGTGGTATGAAGAGGAAATAATGGTCATGTAATAGTTATAATAGTCATCCATGTTCCTCCATGCATTACTTTGAGTTGACATGTGCCTTGAATGAGCTATTTGGAGCATTGGGGTCTAATTTTAGTAAAGTTTGACTCATGGAGAGACCATGCATGCCATCTTTAGTCAATTCCCTATTACCTCATCATTTATCAATAATTTAAAGTATAGATATCCAAAATTGGACACTAATGGCTTCATACCTTATTTTAGAACAATTCTTACCAGCCATTGAAATTCTAACCCAAGAATCTCTAAAAGTCTCAAATTTGGATTCAAAACATGTTTAATTAGATTAAAACTCAATTAAATCAATCAAAATTCCCAATTTAACTTGGCCCATAAATTAATTAAATCATGTAAATTCATATTTAATTAATTAAATTAAATCAAATTGACCCATAAATCAATTAAATCATGTAAATGCACACATTGAATTAATTAAATACTTAGAAAATGTGAAAAACCCTAACAAAGGTTAATTAAAATAAAATCCTAAATAAATATTAATTTAAATTAAATATTAATTGAATTAATCCATTAGAAATTAAAATCAATTATCAAAAATGAAAATTTAAATATTAATAAATATCATAAAGAGCATCTTAAAACCTAATCATGAGTTGTCCAAATGCAAAATATCTCAAAATATCTATTCATGATAAGCATGAGATTTTGGACACCTTTAAACCCTAATAGTTTTAGATAAGCCAAAAAATCATAATATTTAACTCATTCCAAGTCATTTCAAAGCCTATAAAAGCAAACCTAGAGCTCTTCATTATGAGAGCTTGAAACATAGTAGAGTTATAATGTTGGATTTGATTCATGAATACAAACAATAGTGTTATAATGCCAAAATGTTAATCCAAGCCAATCCAATCCACAATACAACCATGGTGCCAAGATGATATGTATATATCCAAAACCCATTGATTAATTCCTTTTTATCATAATCCGAGCAAGCCAACAAAGAGATATCTTGGAGCAATCAAGGAAGGTAAGGAAAGTTGTCATTTTTTTACATTTCAGTTGTATTTTCAATTTATTTGTTCACTAACATCCCCCCATGATCTAGGACTAGAGTTTTTATCTTTATAGTGTGTTTATTTCTTTTTTTTTTAACTAACACTATACTAACCTCATTTCTTGAGTTAAATTCCCTTATCACAAATGGCACACCCGATGGGACATGATTTCACACCCTACATATTTGAACAAAAATGGTTGTTAAATTAGTTCTTATTTTTAATCTATTTAATATTTTTTCTTATCTTTTTAAAACAAAATTACTATTTTAATTCTATTTCTCTCAAAATTCCATTAAAATTTGATTTTTAGTTTATAAGTGATGACTCTTTTAGTGACTATCACTTTTTATTTTCTAATTTTTTGATAGAAATGGATAGTAAATATATCATAACTTTTATTTATTTATTTTATCTTAATTTTTTTATAAAGGTGAGTCTTTTACCTATAAACAACCTCTAAAATTTTAATGAATAACTGATTTATATTTTAAAAGTTATGATCAAAATACTAACTATAAGTTTTTATGTTTTCTGTGTTCTATTTTATTTTTAGCCTTCTAACTTGTTGTTTGTAGGTTTTGAAATTTTTAGATTAAATTTTGTGAATTATTGAGATAATTAAAAAAAAATCATTGTTTTTATTTTGATTTTGGGTTCACAGGCAACTGATTTCAGTCCTTATCAATCGGTATCGATTATTTTCCAAAACTTGTTTTGCTTAAACCCAGAAGTGCTTCAAAGTAGGGGTTATTATCTAATAATTATAGGTTAAAGGGTTGATTTTAACACCAAATTTTCATTCTTATATTAACCAAACATTTCATTTTGAGATTTAAAACAAACTTTTTCAAATCAAACATTTTAATTTGGACATTAAAAAGAACATGTTATCAATCTTGCTCACATCATCTTTTGGGTATCTAAAAAGAACTTAGTTCATTTTTTATGCCTTAGATTTTTTTAAATGTTTTAAAAATTTTAAATCAATTCTAATATTTTTTTTTGGTGCCTTAAAATGAAATTAACATCATGTATTTTACATGTTTTTGAGCACGTTCACTTTTATGCCATGTTTGTTTATTGTTTATTATTTTTTCAAAACATTTAGCACATGTATGATCTCCACCCATCCTATATAAGGAACTATTGGGATAAAAATTTACTTTACATTTAATTTTAATTCCTATTCTAAATCATAAAAATAACATTGCCTAACATCTCCTCAAAACTCACATAGTATTAGGTGATCTAAAAGCAACCCTAAAGTATTTTTGATTATCTTTATTTTGCATGCATCTTGGCTTGTGTGGATGATGTCATTACCTCTCAAAAGTTATTTATGGAAGAATTTACCTAGGTTTTCATCTACCAAAAGTGTTGAGTGGGTATATAAATTGGGATTGCCCCACTAGAATGGTGGTTTAAGAAGTTAAACCATCTCTATTAGTGGCTGGTTATGTTTAGGACATATGATCAATATGGACAATGCACTACACTGATCAAGTGACATATGTAGTGGTTGTGAAAATAATAATAAATTATCATATAAATATTAATAACATGAAATAAATTTATGTGATACTTATCTTGTGTGCATACATGAAAGTGTGTACACAAGGTATCAATCTAGACATTCGAAAATAAATTAGTTTTAGTCAACCCCACTTTACCACACCTTGATAAGATTTAGGATGATTATACTTAGGTGTATTTCGATCATTTTTTCTTTATTTCTTGGTATTTTGAGACTAAAACTTATACATTTATTTATACCCTGTCAAAAATAAATTTTTGCATACATCACTCCTTTGTTTAAGGAGGTGGTATGGTGGCCATTTTACACCACACTTGTGCCTTGAAATTTTTTATAAACATGTTTTTGTGTGTGTCACTTAACTAAAATAGGTATCATTATGTTACCTAGATCATTATCAAGTTTTTTCCTTTAAGTTTTTGAAAGATAACCATTGATCACATTTTTTGGGAGTGCTAACACTGTTATGCTGCCCAAATTATTTCAAAAGACTTGTCTTGTCTTGTGTCCAAACCAATCATTATAATTAACCAATTATTTGAGCCTTATTAGATATTTTTTTTAGCATATTCATGTAATCTAATATTTTATATCCTATTTTAGTCTTCAAACATTTAGTTTTCAATTAAATTTTACAAGTTTGGATCCAAACATTAATTAATTTTTGTTTAGGCCTCACCTCACAAGGGTTGATACACAACTCTTTTTATTTTGGGTTGCATAACTTAGGTTAATTGATTATCCAAAACTTATAACTATTTTTTTTTGTATAGATCATATATTCATCATTATTTATACCTTTATTTTGGATCGCACAACCTTTCTCTAGGTACCTTTTGCCTTATGGATTATGCCAACTGATCATGTTTATGTTTGATTCTGTGTGTCAAGTTTATGTCAAAGTTGTTCTAAACTTGTTAGATTAAATAAAATCATCATCATCCATATTTTTAAGCCTACTTTTTATGTCATTTGGATAAAATTCCTATCATAACCTATTTGAGCCTATCTTTTGACTCTGCATTTAAATAAAAGACCTAGTGACTCTTTTCCCTTTCCTAATTTAGACCTTGTTTGGAATAATTTTGCCTATAATTTTTACATGCCAATTTTTATTCAAATTTTTGACATTTTTTACGTATGAAATTTGATGTTAGACATTTGACATTTGATTATTTTATGCCATGTTTTAACATAGATCATTTTGGAGATACAATTCCACCATCCTTGATCAAGTTAGATCAAGTTTAAACCATTTATACTTTAAACATTATTTTTCATAGTTTATATAACAATCAAGCCTTATTTTTTTGAAGATTTATTCATTGATGTAGATATGTCTAGCTACACTTATGATGGATCCACATGCAATCCAAGTTATGATAGAATGGCCACACAAAATTTGACTAGAAACCCTTATGGGGTTATATTTTATAAAGAGTTTTCTTATTCTACCTATAATATTCCATATGGGGAACATAGCCAAGAAGCATCTCAAAATCCAACTCAAAACCTGTTATGGTCCTGGTGGGTAGACTTCACTAACACCTCAAAGTTTTGGTGTAGCAGTTTGTTGCATGTGGTATCAGAGCCTCCACCTGAGTTCAAGTCACAAAGCGAGTGGCTACACTAGCATGGTAGTGTTAATCCAGGGCTCATATACATAGGGGATCCTAGTGGTATAGGTACAAATCTAGCCCAAAGTTTGGGCTTCAGAAGCGTGGTGGGATGTTATGGTCTTGGTGGGTAGACTTCACTAATGCCTCAAGGTTTTGCTATAGCGGTTCATTACAAAACCTTGACTTGGATGATATGGTTTATGAGGAGGAATTGGATGCTTTAGCTTGTGTGAATAACAAGGCTCCATGATTACCTTTTGTTATTTAATCATCAGATACCATTAACCCTACATCAAATTACATGAGTTACCAGGATAAAAAACATCCAAGGTATACCATTACCATACCATGACCTCATCCATTAGCTTGTGCGAGCAATAAAACTCCATAATTCTTCACCATTTTTGTACTAGGATCTCATCCTTTGGCTTTTGTGATCAATAAAGATCCACAACACCCCAAGCTTATCCTTTCAAGACATAGTCCTTTGGCTTGTGTGAGCAATCAAGATTCACAACACCCTATCACTAAAATTTCAAGACTTCATCTTATGGATTGTGCAATAAAAAAATATCCACAACACCCTATCATTATCCAAAAATCAGTCATTATTGAACCATCACCATCTGTTCCCCACTTTATAAAACCTTATCCAATCGAATCGCAATCCTAACCAATCTAATCATAACCCCAATCATTATAATCCAAACCTCAACCAGTCTAATCCAAACCTTATCCAATCCAATCATAACTTATCCAACCAAACCAATCAATATCCCAACCAAGCTAATCAATCCCTCAACCAAGCCAATTAATCATTCAACTAAGCCAATCATTTAAGTATTAGGCTATGTTCAAAGTTATTGCTTTATAATTTATCATAAATCAAGACCAAGATAATCAACCAATCCAAGTTGATTTTGTTGAACCAACAATTTATCATAAATCAACCTATGATGAATCATCTTTTACTTATATGCCTATTTTTCAAGAGCCTCCTATTCACAAGCCAATCTTTGAGGAGTTTTATCTTGACCTTTGTCCTACCATTGTGGCATCTCACTTTGACAAGCCAGTCTCTATGGATACCATTATGGAATCACATGCCATTACTTGTCTAAAAACAAACATTCAACAAAACATTATTATAGTAACATCAACACTAGATGAATAAATAGAATTACAATCAGGTTCTATTCTTAAATTGACATCAAATTTAGTATCATAAACATAATCAACATCAATATTGACATTGAATTCATAGTCCATTAAGTCAGAATTAGATTTATAATTAGAATATATTCATGACTATTATAATATTGGTTATGCATGATTTTTAGATTAATTTGAATACATTTATGATCCTTCTATAGTTTTTTAGGATGGTATCACCATAATTTCTCCTACTATATTCTACAAAGATTGTGTAGCCTCTCCCAATTCCATTACCATTCCATATGCCATTAACACCAATCAACATAGGACTTTTATTGGAATTCCACTTCCTACAAGTTTTGATTGGGACCAAAAAAATCATACATTGTTGAACTATAGCCATCATGACATATCAGTTGAAGATAAAGGAGGCCAGGACCAAATTCATGCAAAAGAAGAACAATCTCCTAGTGAAACATCTTCGGAGGTGCTAGGGGCCAATCAAAGTTCAAACTTGGCATCTCTTAGTGAAACCTTTTTAGAGGTGCTAGAAGACAATCAAAGTCAAAAGTTATCATTCCTTAGTGAAACCTTTTCAGAGGTGTTATGGGACAATCAAGACAACTTAATTGGTAGAAACCTGTTCAAGGTATCAATAGTTGAGCACCAAATTTCTTCACTACTTGATGAAGACAAAATAAAAGATCAAATAAAAAATCTTCTTCTCTATAACCTAATCAGATGGTAGCTACTCTTAGGCCCAAACAACAAAAAAATCTATAGCTCCTATCAAGAAAATATTTAGAAGTCTTCGGTACCACCATATCTAAAGTTTGTTGAATATGGAATCAACAACATTGTGTGTGCCTAAAAATCCCAATCTTCATTTGTTTCCCCACCATCATAAATTCCATTATCAACCACCATTCCATTTCCAAAATCAAACCTATCAACCAATGTTTATCCCTATTTACCATCCATGGTTGCACTTTCCTTTACATAGGCTACAATTTTACCTAGTCTTGATGTTTTAAGGAAATAAAATCACTAACCAATTAAGATCATAACAACATCATTAGCATCCAAATATGCAGCTTGTTCTTGATAGATCATCTATTCAAATGAGGTGTGGGATAAAAATTTACATGATTGACTATTCTAGTTATATCATTTGCTGATCAAAACATGCATCTCTAGATCAACAAGAACAACATAATCATTTACCACACCTAGGCCGAACACATCCAAAACCAACCACCGTCATGAACCAAAAACATGTACTATACCATTCCTTTTACCATTGGTGCATACCTTGTCATTCACCCAATCACTTGGGGGAAGCCCTCTTATCATTTTATCCTACCATCCTATCAGTCTACCATATTATCATTATTCCTATCACTTATTCATCCTATCATTCCATTCTATAGACCATGAATTTTTTGATCACTGCCTACCTATCCCATTTGACCTTGGTTCATCTATTGGTTTCATGTTTTTAGCATGAAGAATCATATTAGTTTTAGTAGTTATTACAAGCATTCAAGATAGAGTAGTAAGATGGAAGTTTTGGTAGTTGCATCCTTAATTTCTTGTTCCCTTCTTATGATGTTTATTTATGTTCGCTTGATTGTATCCACTTATAGGGGAAAATTAGTGTTCACCAATCTTGCTACTAATTATAACCACCTATGTGAAAATTAGTATCATTGATCTGATTAGTTGTATCCTAGTTATAACCACCTATGGTAAAACTAGGGGAAACCTTTGTTTATTGTGCCTTGACATACCAACTAGCCATTCCTATGTCATATTGTGCCATCATACCAACTATGCCTTTTTTTTTTGAATTGGTTGATACACTAGTAAAATTCTCCTGCTGTAAGGTAGAAATACTATGAACTAAGCCCATTTCAAGAATATGTGGGTCATGTTTGATTCATGTTGTGGTGGCTCAATCCCCCTTTTCCATCATGCTCTCACTATTTTTCAAGCATCAATTCAAGTTTTTCATGATCTCACCATTTTACAATCATACATTCAAGTTTTCCATGCTCTCACCATTTGCAATCTTGGATCGTGTAGTATCTCATGATTCCTAATCAGGTTGAGAAATTTCAAAAATATTCTTAAAATTTTAAAATACAAAAACATTTACCCTCTCTAAGCCTAGTAAATTTTCCTCAATCCACCCTACTAGGGAAAATCTATTATAGGATACTTTCTATTGATTTTATTTTCAAGCTTTCTATTTGTTTATTTATTTATTTGTTTACTTGGTTGTTTGTTTTCAGTACAATTATCTCAATTTAATATGTGAATTCATTAGGAAATTCTTTATGAATTTATACTTGAATTCATCCATATTCATAAGTCAACATCATCATTATGATTTTTATCATTGATGTATTATTTTCAATTATTTATTAGATCTGGAGTTAGTCTTTATGCATATTTCAACCAAGTCCTCATGGTGTTCTTTCATGATTCATGCCATCATGTGCTAAATTAAAAATCATCTCATACATGTAATGGAGCTAAAAAAATTTCTCCTTGGTACCTTGGTAAATCCTTCCACCCATCTTGATCAAATCAACACATTGACCATTCTAGTTGTATCAATGCTAATAAGGACGTGCATCTTTGAATTAGTAGGTACAAATAAATATTTTATATTGATCAATATTATTCTTCTATTTCATCTCTTTCATCACTTTCCATCCTTGTGTTCTTGGTTATTTTTGGATTCTTTAGTTATTAAACCATTGCATATATGTTTGTGCCAACTCATATTTAATCTATATAATAGGTTATATCCTTGAGTCATGCTTACTAATCTTCCCTAACTGGGGCAAAACCATGTCAAACAATCATATTTTTCCAATCTAAGTCCTCTTAATGATTATAACCACCTATTGAAAAATCATTATTTTGAGTTTTATTCTTGATTATAGTCACTTTTGGGCAGATCAGTATCTTTTTATATCAATGCATGTAAGTATTTTATTATTTGCACTAATCTCACCCATGGGTTAATTCCACCTTTCTTCTTGATTATTTTTGAGGGACCATCTATAAACTAATATGATGGCCACTCCCTCAATTGGGCATTATCTTAGGCTTCCCAAACATTGTTGGGAGCTTTTTCTTCAACCATCATCTTATTTTTGGCATACATGCCTTTTCTTATTTTTTGAGAAGACATTGTTGTGCCTATAGCTTGCAACATCTTCACAAACAAGGTTAAATTATGGACATCCAAAATTGGCCACTAATGTCTTTATACCTAATTTTAGAATAATTATTACCAACCATTGAAAATCTAGCTGAAGAATCTCTAAAAGTCTCAAATTTATCTTCATAACATGTTCAATTGGCTTTAAAATCAATTAAATAATTCAAAATTCCCAAACCAATTTATCCCATAAATCAATCAAATCATGTAAATATATGCATTGAATTAATTTAATTAAATCAATTTGACCCATAAATCAATTAAACCATGTAAATGCACACATTGATTTTATTAAATACTTAGAAAATGTGCAAAATCCTAATAAAGGTTAATTAAAATCAAATACTAATAAAATATTAATTAAATATTAATTTAATCAATCTATGAGTAATTAAAATAAATTATCAAAAATGAAAATTCAAATATTAATAAATATCCTAAAGAGCATCTTAAAAGCTAATCATGAGTTGTCCAACCACAAAATATTTCCAAATATCTATTCATGATAAGCATGATATTTTGGACATCTTTCAACCCTACAAGGGTTAGCTAAGCCAACCAAGGATAATATTTAACTTATTTCCAAGTCATTTCAAATCCTATAAAATCAAGCCTAGAACTCTTCATTATGAGAGTTTCAAACATAGTAGAGTTATAATGTTAGATTTGAATCATGAATGCAAATAATAGTGTTATAATGCCAAAATTCTAAGCCAAACCAATCTAAGCCACAATCCAACCATGGTTCCAAGAGGAGATGGAGATAGCCAAACCCCATTGATGAATACCTTTTTATTATTATCTGAGCAAGTCAATGAAGATATCTCTTGGAGAAATCAAGGAAGGTAAGGAAAGTTGTCATTTATGTGATTTTTAGTTATGTTTTCAATTGATTTGTTCACTAAGATCCCCCCATGATCTAGGCCTAGAGTTATTATTTTTATAGTGTGTTGATTTCATTGTTTTTTTAATTAACACTATACTAACCTCCTCTCTTGAGTCAAATTCCTTGATCACATAAAGATGTTTAATTATGCCTTTTTTATGAGGCATTAAGTGGTTTTCCATACCTACACATTGGCCATGTTCAAAACCTCTCAAAATACTTCATAATTCCTATAGACATGGATTTTTCTCACCATAAAGGGAAGTTACATATGTCTTAAGATGGTAAATTAATTCCAAAATGGCCTTCTATGCCCATGATATTCTGTATTTTGTTAGCTATGTAGCCCTCATGGATTAGTAGCCTAGATTTTACTCATTCATTATTTGGAGAGTCATAAGGATTGAGTCAGACTTTCAATCTATCTGAGTTAACTTTTTTTAAACATATATCAACCTTCCATACCAGGATCCAGACCTTTTAAATAGTCCATACTTTCAATCTCTCTTCACTTAGATGACTAAGCCACCTTCACTAGCTTGTATAGACTAGCTAATTGGTGGAGGTTTGTAGAATCATTTCCAAACAATGTTTTACACATTTCATGATATGAAAGGATGAAAAAAGTCTTATAAAATCCCCTCCAATTATTGGTAACCTATGACCAAGTTTTTTACTTCATCTCCTACTTAAAATATTAAAAACTTGCAATTTATAAAGGTGTCTGTACTATGTTTGTACAGACCAGTACCATGGTAGCAACCTTCTCTGAGTGGGATACATGACCCAAGTTTTTTCTTAGTGATTATAATGAATTTAGATGTATTTTATCCTAAATCATTATAGTCATGTCCTTATTAGGGGCTTTTTGAGGTTTAAGAGAGTTCAAGACTCTTAACAATGGTTCATAGAGGTTAGGGCCTAAATGTCTAAACCAATTCCACTAATCCCTTATAAAAAAGGCCCCCACCTCTCCTAAAGTGTTCAAATACCCATGTGAATTATTTATACAATTGTGAGCTTGTGAAGTTACCCCTCAGGTGAGAAGCATTGATTATGGGTAATTGTGAGGTGTCTATAAGCCAAAAGGACTAGTTGTGGCATCCCCTTGCAAACCAACGTGACCCACACATCTAAAAAAACTTGATGGTCATTCACATGAAGTTTTGACGTGTCCTCTAATCTCATTTTACCATCTAATATACCTTATAATTTGTATTGTCTTAATGAAGGAGCTAGATAAATAAGTATAAGTGTGGGGTCTCTAAATTTTGGTCTTAACCTAGAGTTGTGAGGTACCTGGGAATTATTCTCAACATGATAATCACCCCTAAGGAACTTTAGAGAATTTATACTTGATTTATCAAGCCATTTTCCTTATTTTTCATGCATATGGTCTTTCATTTAGACACACAGGTCTCTTTTCAAGATTAACTAGTTATGGAGTCCCCTATAGGTGGACAATATGAGGTTATTTGGGAACTTTGGGACCCTCTCTCCCCTCTAAAACCCATGGTATATGTAAATCTTTCCCAACTCCTTGCTTACAAGATTAAAAAATCTTTCCCAATCCTCATCCATGTAGTGTATCCCCTTCTTGTGCCAACCAATAGGTCATTTAGATTCATATAAGACCTAGGGAGACCATTAGGAGCATTTCATATCTCAATCATTCCATTTGAATGTATTTGGAGGAATAATTTTGTCATTGAGTACAAATAAGGGTTTAAGAAGGATTTCGGAGGTCCACCATATTAATGATGGTTCATAGGGTATAGACCTCCAAACCAAAATTTATTTTTATGATTATTTATCCCAATAACCCCTTCATCTATCCCAAATATCCTTGTGTCCCATTCAAAGTGTGTGTGGAGATATGAGTGTTGGAAGGTGCACCTCAAGCTCCCTATTAGGTAGTTTTTGCATGTTATATTCTTAACATTCATTCATAAATATGGTCCCCTCAATCCCTCTCATTATTTTATGGATTTTGAGTCCATATGGGTGTTTAAGTTTCCCTAAGATCCCAAGGCTTAGGTCCCTCTATGGTGAGAGATGAAAGAGTGGGAAGGTGTAGTTTAATATGCTTGCTAAGAGAAATGGAGATCAGGAGAGGATTAAACCCATCATGAGTTAATTCATTTCACTCATCTAACTTAAATTACTTATCCAAAGTTTGAATCATCCTCCAACACATACCACATTATATTGAACTTGCCTGAAGGTTTGGATTTTCTATTAAGGTAGAGATAGGGTCTTGAGACCTAGATGAGCCTTTAGGTCTTGTAGGGCTAGACTAGGTGTTAGAAATGTAGACCATAAGTGGATAATTTTTTTGAATTTATGGGATATAAAACCTCATTTTATTTAACCTCTACATTTTTCACATGTTATCATCTACTTAGACCTCTTATCAACCCTTCTCCTTTTTGTATATAGCCTTGATCAACACTTTCCTGTATGTGAGGCTGAAGTACTATATACTAGAAACCTGAGAAATATTCTTAGCTCTTTATAGGAATGTAATCAATATTCATACATAATTTTTAAAATAATTATTATGGCCTTAAATATCATCTTCTCTAATTATACCAATAGGTTTCACTTACACAGTCGTACATAAGGCATATGTTGAATTGAGTATGCAATTTAGACAAGGTAGCCACATTTAGAGTAGCATCAACATCATGTGTAGCCTTTGGGTTTTTTATGAATTCTTATATATAATACTCCAACTTCATATGTTATTGGAATTTTCCCTCTCTTTATTGTATCACCTTCTCATTCTAGGAAACCCTGAATGACTATATGTGTGCAACTCAATTCAAAATGTACTCCTACAAATTTATTTTCCTTTAGTGAGATGACCTCCATGCTTCACCTTTTATTTTAGTTTGGATATTATCCATTTATGTGCATATATTATCTTATATTGAGGTAAGTATTCAAACTAAAGACTTGTTAATAGTATTTTAGGCACTAGTTCATGTATGTTGATTAACCCAAGGGTTTATGGGACATGGTCTCTGAGTTAAGAGAATGCCTTCTCAATTACACTTGAGGTCTCAATGGATCTCTCGTTTTATAATAAATATCTATAATATATGCATGTGCTTAGTCATACCCCTCTCTTATGGACATAACCAAGGTGGATTTAGGCCATTTCCTATAGGTGGTGATTTGTTCATTTAATAGGGCTTATGACTATGCAGACTTACTTATTATAACATTGATTATGTCCTATATTTTATGAAGTATTTACACCTTATTCACATTCCTAAAGTTTGAGTAGAGGATAGTGACCTATGGGTGATGACTATAAATCCATATGGAGTTTGAAATTATAATTTAGGGTTGACAATTGAGGTCAAATGAGAGTGATAAGATTGTCAAAAGGGAGAGGTTCTTTGAGTGTCTGAAATGAACTATGAGATCACACCCAAGATGACCTAAAAGGACCCTAGGCATCCCCATACATTTACCTAATATAATATGGAACTATGATATCATCAATGAATCATATATGGTGAAAATTGGGAACCTAGGACTTCCCAAAAAACCTTAACATTTGATAAATGACCTTAACATATCCTAAAAGGATTGTGAAGGTGTTTGAGGGTAGATTGGTAGTTTCTAAGCCTGTTGGGCTATGATTAAGTTTTAAAACCTTGAAATAATGACACCTCATTATGAATGCAACACTATATGTTGTGTTTTTACTATGTTTTGATAACCCTTAGGCCATAATTATGTAATATATGTCCTTCTCTTGTAGTGAAACTTAGACATGTAGGTAGTCTGAACTTGGAGGGATCATTTGAGAGAGTTATAGGTTTATGTGATGTTTAAATTTTAACCAAAGAGACATGAATAATTTTGAGACACTTTATTGAACCTTCAACATTGTTCACATTTATGTGTATAAACTAAACACTTCTCACCAATGTAACCTTGTCTATAGATTGGAGATATTGGTATTTTGGATGTTTCTCATCCATATAAGCCCACACATGAGAGCCAAACGTTGAGTATGCCATGAAAAGTAATTTTATGACTATAGGAACTAGAAAAAATCATTAGTTTGATCAAATAAACCTAAAACTCATTGAAACCATTCCACTTCACTTGCCATATATAGATGAGAATCATGACCATGTTACTTATATTATTAGAATTTATTCATATATCTTTGGGGACTAAACTTTTAACCAATACACATGATTGGAAGGTCACAAATTTTAATTAATTTAGCCAATATCCTAGACCTTTTCTCTCTCTATTTTGTATGAATTAAGCACAAACTTGAAGTACTCTCCAAGCTTGCCAATGAGCTCAATGAGGGAAACAAACTTGTTTTAGGATCTTTGAGCACTAAAACACTTTCATTTATTTAACATACACTTGTATTGGACTCACCTTACAAACCCCTAACTCCACTTGATCTAATCCATACTATAATGAATCTATACTAATAAATCTCCTAAAACCTACAAATTTCATATGTTTTCTCATATTTCAAACCATAAACCAATATTGGTAGGTAGAAGGAGGGAAAATATGGATTAAGTGATGTTTTAAAGATTATGATATGACTTTGCGAGTTGAAGAGGCATATTTTGACACATGTGGAGCCCATTTAGTGGTAATTAGGTGTGGTCACTTATGAAAAAGACCTCATTACTGTATGAAACACCTTGGGCATGGTTGAATTGGATTCATGAAGGATATTGAATACATGAGTGGTATTTTATTGTCCTTTCAAATTCAATTGGTGTCACATTTAAAGTCAAATATTCCCTTTTTAGACCATATCCATGACTTCAAGAGGGGATTTCAAATGAATACCATTTCAATATTTATATAAAGACTTTAGAACCTATTAAAGACTTTAATTATGCTCTCGTGATCCTAGATAACATCCATAAAACTTAATATTAAGCCATATATTTCATATTTCTCAACACAAAATATAGGTTCATGATGAGCTATTAGTTACAACATTTAATTATCTCCACCATGGCACATTTGGGATAGTTGAGACCACTTCAAAGCCAATTATAGACCTTCATACATGCTCAAATAATATGAGGTCACTTGACATAAGTTATAATAGAGATTAGGGATAACCCCTATGTATTTCATGACATGACAAGACCTTGAACCTACTACATTTAGTATGACAATCAGTGAACTTGCTTTAGGTTATCTTAATTCACCAAAGAGATATGACAACTATGATTTTTTATAATGGAGTAGCATTTTCAAGGCTTGGGTTGATCCCCTTTCTACGCTTGAAGGTAGAAAGTGGTCAACATTTATGTTAACTTAGTTAGCTTGACGTGCCTATTGGTCAAGAGGACATAGAATCTCTCTTTGTTTATCATTCATGACTAGATAAATCTCTTTGACTACATAGTGACTTTGCCTAATTCCTTGAAAAATTTTAGGAATAAACAAGCCCAAATAGGAACCAAATAGGATACAATAAAAGAACAAAAACACATACCAAAAAACAACTATAAAAAACCAACAACTACCAAGCATGTGCACCAACACTTTAGAGGAAATAAACTATATACTATGTACAAGAAGAATTAGTGTTTTTAATAATAGTACTTGAGTAACATCTCATTGATATGGATAGAGAGTTACTCACCACTCAATCTAGATAATTAGAAGTCATTTCTCTCCTTGAAACTAGTAATGATGTATGGCCCACTCCAAAGACTATAAAATTTTAAATTCTTACCTATCTTGGCATGGTCCTCTTCCCACTTAAGTACAATTTCACCTTATTAAAAGGTCTTAGATGAGGCTCTCTTGTCAAATGATATTCTAACTTGGTCTTGGTTGGACCATATGGCATGCATGGAACTGTCTCTTATCTCTTTCAACTCCCTCAACTCATTTAAATTCACTTCCATTGCATCACTCTCCATGAGTTCAACCTAATGTGCAAGTTTCAAGGCCGATAACTCAAGTGAAATGGGAAGTTTTGATTCTTTTGCATAAACATGGAGATAAGGTGAGTGACTAGTAGACTTATTAGGATTAATCATGTCTACCTATAAGGTAGTCCTTAACTTGGTGTGTCACTCCCTTTGTTTACCCTCCATTGTCCTTTTTTGATCCTAGTCAAATCCTTATTCTTAGACTCTATTATTCCATTTCCCTATGGATAGTAGTTAGATTAATACTTGAGTTGAATACCATGATTAAGGTCCCATTCACACACCTTTTTCACCATTTAATGTCAAGGCATTTTCTGATATAATGGTGGAGGGGACCCAAAATTTAGTCATAAGGCTATCATATAACTCCAAAACTAAGTTCTCATTTGCCTCCTTGAGTGAAGCTACCTCCACCCACTTGGAAAATTATTCATTAGCTATTAAGACCAATTTATGCCTATAAATATATGGGGGATGAAACATACCTATGAAAAATAAGCCACATTTCATGAATGTTTTGTCAACTTGAATGGGTTTTAGAGCTAAGGCAACTAGTCTTTACTTGCCAGTAAACACAACACATTTGGAACACTGCCTAACCTAAGCATGTGAGTCCATGAATAAGGTGGGAAAAAAAATATCATGCTTTAATCATATTTTATAGTGTGGTCTTGGATTCAAAGTTCCCTCCTATAGTCCCATCATGAAACTACTCTAAAAGTTTGTCCACTTGACTAGTTTCTACACAACTTATAATCATGAAACCAATGTCTTTCTTGAAGAGTACCCTATTGACCAAAATTGACCCCCAAGAAAAATTTGATTCACCCCATATAGTTTGAAAAATTTATAGTGGTGTATAATGTTTATCATTGTATTTTAATGGTCTCTAGTGGTCCTAAATGGTCCCATATGATCATATGTGTCCTTGTTTATCATTGCCCAAATTTTTGTTCTTATGTTCACTTGTTTAGTCCTATGGTCAAGTACATAGTCAAACATGTTTAAAAAAATATTCAAAGGTATATTATGATATAAATTAATGTAAAAAGCTTATTTATATGTCATTTGTATCATATTATCATTCTCTAACCTTTATTTGGCTCTTACTTGCAAAAAATGTCAATTTGGCAACTTTGGACCTAGTAAGAAGAGTTGGGTGTGCCACATAAAAGAGAAAAAATTTAATAAGGATTAAAAATGCCCCTAGATTCAAAAACAATTTAGATAAGGATCAGGAATATTTAGAGTCTAACATAAGTTGTAGTTTAACTCTTAATATTAGAAAAATGACACTTCTAAGGCACT